>CM031608.1:53557105-53578614 GCA_018398815.1 Conus ventricosus
TGAGTTTGATTAGCTATTGACTTTTTGCTGGTGTGTTTCATTTAAGAAATGAAATTTTGGAGGTTGAGGCTCTGTCACGATCGAGGAGAGTCCACGCTTTTCCGAGAGCTGCAACATTAATTAACTCTTTATGTATAATTAAAATCGATCAAGCCTCAGAATGCAGCTAAGTTGACCGTGCAACCTGTTGCCTACCCTCCACACGAGTTTTGGATTACTTTTCTTCATGCATCAACGGCCCCGTGAAAGAGAAAATGTGGAACTCTTCTGTGATAGTTATGGGTGGATCCCGGTAATGGCGAAACCTCGGGGAGAAAAAGAAAACAACGCAAAACAGGATCCAACCCTAGTCCCAGCTCGTCTGACCTTCAGTGACAAAAGAATATTGAAGATACTGAGTAAAGGTGTACCCCCAGAAGCAGAAGGAACCCTAGCCACCAGCACCCCAGCACCATTCAAGGAAGAAAAAAACTGTCTCGTTTGTTTACCAGTCGAGAGAAGAGATACGATGCGGAAAAATAAAGGGACGAAGCCCAACTGCAGCTTCAGCAGACTACCACGTTGTTTTTCCCCTGACTTGTCTCCATCAAAACAACAACTAGGAATGCGAGATTACCAATGAACTGTGATGATCAAGTTGTGTGCCAATGGAGCAGAAATATCTCAAATTTGACACAAAATGGTGGAGAGTTGAAGGCAAACCTTTTTACGCTGCAGGTGGACAACGACAGACTGAAGAAAGAAGGTGGCTGATGCGAGGAAGAGAGAGGACCAGCTGAAAAACGCCAATCGCCGAAGCCAGCATCGAGCGGAACTTGCTGACAGTCGTCTGTTCGCAGACCTGTCGCATATGTAGCAGATAACTTGCGTATATATGGCATCAAGGAGAGCAGGACGTCCGGAACCACGAGAACACCGAACCAGTGCGAGGAGTAAGTGCTTGCTCTTTTCAACGACACTCAGAATCCAGTGATTGAAAGGGCCGATATTGAGGCGTACAAACGGGTGGGCACTAAACAGGCACGTCGGTCTGACGATTCTAGCGTCTCAGGGGATTGGCCTTGGACGGGGCATATCGTCAGGTTTCGTTGTCGCGGCGCATTCGCGGACAGAGTGTTGTACGCTCGACGCTCTCTAAAAGGGCACGAGGATCACTTTAGTCGAGACTTAACCCCCAGACTACACATAGTTGTGCTTCAGTAAGAACGAAAACACTCCTTGTCAACAAGCCTGGTCAAAGAACGGGGACATTTTTTGTGCAGACAGTTAGCGGGATAGATAGGATGTGTGAAGTCTCTAGCCGACCTGAGACAATTGTGTTGATGGTACGATGATGTGTTGTTGTTACCGAAGGTCCCGTAACAAAACTTTGTTTATTTTCCCCCCTTTCGGTGTATGTCTTAAAAAGTTTGCTATATAACCTTCATGTTTGTAGAGGGATTTTGAGATTGTCCCTTGTTCCGAAAATTTTACAATTGTTTCCCTTTCAGCTAGTTTCCTTGGTGTCAATGTTTTGGGTCAAGGCAATTCTACCAGCGTTTGATATGCGGGATGAGGAACCAGTGGATCTTTCGTTTTTTTTGAATTTGTTATCCTAGCTACATAATGGCGATCGTTGTTTCTTTTATAATCAAATAACTCACCGCTGTGGGATCAAGCAGTCTTTTTGGTCTTATGTCGGAAGCACGTGGGGTTTTTGTTTTTGTCACGTGATATTATGTCCATGTGATGGCCGCTAACGGATTAGGGCATACGATGTGGAAAGGGGCTGTATACTTTTTCTTTTATGTATTTTTTTTGACACTGTGTATAGCCAGTAATATGTTGTTAAAGCAACGTTGATGTGGAGGTGTTCTTTGGGAAATGGACCTACAGATGAAACATTTTTTAGTTGTAAATCTACATGTTGTGTGTTCTTGTTATGTTGTTTGTGTTTGCTGATACAGCAAACTTTACCATTGTGATGCATGTGGATGGAGAGTGTGAACATTGAAATTAGGTATGTTGGATTTTTTCAAATTGTCCTTATGATACTAGTTTTCCAGAAGACAGGTTTATCTTTAATTCGGGTGGATTTCTGGATTGAGATGAGGTACTGTTGTTCTTTTTTTTTATAGTTGTGGAGACCGAAACAGAAAAATGTGCTTAATCATTTGATTTTACTATATGTTGTAGGAATAAGATTTATGTTTTTTGTACTCTGTTTTATACACTCCTTCTTCTCTTTCAATTACCAAATGGCGGGTGTTAACTCCATTCAAAATATGCTCATTTAACTGATCGGCTTAAACAACTCCAGTAAGAGGAAGGGAAGTTTGGATTTCCTTAGGAAAAGAGGAGGCCAACATATATTGTCTTCAAGGACACATTTGAAAAACAGAATCAGAAAACTTTCATAAGAGCATGTTGGGGTTATTAATGTCTGGCTCTGTGGTTCTGCGACAAATAAAAGGGGTTGCATTCTTTTTAGCTTATAATTTTGAATATAAATTGTTAGATGTCATCTAGAGATCCTCATGTTGTTATATTTGTAATGAAGCTGGAAATTCTAAATAAAAAAACTTACCTTAGTCCAACTATATGGGCCAAGTAATAACGATTACACCTGAAATTTTTTGAGGTGTGTGCGGAACAAATGAGCGCATTGCAATAATCATGTGTTATCACTGGGTGACTGGTAATTGTGCCCTGGACATGAAAATAGATGTTATAAATTTATGCAAGTGTGAATATCGTTCCTAGGAACAGAAAAAGAATTTTGACATGAGGTAAAATTCAATCTTTTTGATGTTTTTAGGGAAATGTATCCTGAAAACAAGATTCATTATACTTGGCGTAAATTTAATTCATTTATCAAGGACGACTGTGATTATTTTTCTAATTACTGAAAGAATTATTGGTCGAAACAAATAACTTTTTTTACTAACGGGATACAGATCAGATCATTCTTTAGTCATATACTTTTTAAAAAAGAGCAGCTTAAACGTGATAGGCCTTTTGGAAAATTTAATAATAGTTTGCTTAAAGACAAAAAATATATTTCAGAAATAAAAGAATCATCAATGAGGTGAAAAAAAACAGTATGCACTATTACCTTACATTTAGACAACATTTGAAAATATCTAACGAAAAACCATCTCCTTGAGATCAATGATCAACTTTTTTTTGAACCCTTGTTATTAGATTTAGGGGAAAACAATATATTATAGCCACTTACAAAAAAAGAAAGGGAAACCCAGCAAGAACTCAACCTAGAAAAAAGAATAAGTCATCTTGAAACGTGATTTGCATGATGAAAGATATTCCCTTGTTTTTGAAAAACTTAAAAAACCACAGTTTACAGGAAATTGGGATCACCGGATTCAAGGTATGGCATGCGTTCGAGGGTTCGTGGATCATCAGGGTGAAAAGGTTAGTAAATTTTTTCTGTAATCTTGAAACCGTAATCTAGCTAGACGAGTCTAGACCCTTTCTCGAAAAGGAAAATGGAACAATAATTTCAGATCAAAAAAAATGTTCTTAATGAAACAAAATGCTTCTATGAAAATTTATATTGCTTTAGAGAGGTAACGCTGTTATTAACTATACTGGATGAAAACTCCCTGAAGCACCAGTTCTATCTAATGAGGAGAGTGACTCTATCGAAGGCTATAACATTTCAGGAAGCTGTTGTGCTTTGAAATATATGAAAAATTTTAAAAGTCCAGGACTGATGGCTCTTACTGTTGCAATTTTTAAGTATTGTCTTTATTGATATTGGTCTGTCTTGTGCGTTCTATCACACGAGGAGTTTTGACCAAAGGTCAAATGTCAATCACCCTGCGGCAAGGAACTATTAATATGTATCCCTAAGAGGGAAACCTAACGATTTAATTAAAAACTGGGCCCTATTTCCCTTTGATATACATACAAAATCGCTTCAGCTTGTATTGCTAACCGTCTCAGAGAGTTATACAAGTGTTATTCACGAAAGCCAAAAAGGTTTTCTAAAGGGGCCGTTTCATTGGCGATATATCAGGTACTTTCGATACATTGTTGTACACTGAAAATAAAATTATTCCAGGCATGTTATTATTAGTAGATTTTGAAAAGGCGTTTGACAAGTGTGTCTTGGTCCTTTCTACTAAAATGCTTACATTTTTTAAATTTGGCCCGACAGTATTAAATGGATTAATGACTTTTTATAACCAAATTTCTACTGTATCTCGGTCAATGGCCAATACACTCCTTGGTATTCAATAGAAAGAGGAGTCAGGACAGGGGGATCCGGCCTCACTTATTTGTATTTAATCTGTGCGGAAATAATTATTATGAGTGGGGGTGGTTTAATTTTCTCTCATGATCCGCGTAATGTGAACATTAAAGGAATTAAAATAAAAATAAAGTAAACTTACTATCCCAATTTGCTGGATGACACAAACATTGATCCGTGATGGATCAAGAAAAGTATTTATTGAGCAGAGCATGTACATACCCTTACAAGATTTGGCACATATTTCTGGTCTAAAAAATAAATTTTGACAAAACAAGTTGTTTGGTAGGTAGCAGAAAAATTCTGGGCATGCAATATTATGCGTGATAAGAATTTTGTTTGGGACCCCAGGCACTTTTAAGGTTTTAGGCATTTCATTTTCCACCAACACTGACACTATTGTACAACTAATACGAGGACAAACTTTTTGTCAAATTCAGAAGGTCTTAGCGTCTTGGAAAAAACAGGAAGATTACTCAGTATGGAAAATAACGGTATTAAAACTTAGTGTTTTCAAATAATTATCTATTTATTAATTAATTTGCCTGACACAAGACTTATTTTTGAAATCTTAGAAAAAAGAAATGTACATGTTTTTTTTGGAATGGCAAACAAGGCAAATCAAAAAGGTCTGTGGTTGAAAAAACAGTACTTTGAAGGTGGATTGAAGGATGCTTGAATGTTGGAAATTTTTGTCTTCTATGAGATATCTTGGTTAAGGAGACTGAACTCTGATTCTGAGTGGAAGGATTTTACCCTTAATATGTTTCCTAGGTTAGACATTTAAAACATTTTTGGAGCCGAATATGCTAATATTTTTATTGAAAATGTTGGAACCCCATTCGGGAAGGATGTTGTTAAAAATTACAAAAAATATGTACAAAATGTTGTGTGTATTTCTGTGCATGAATTCATGTCTGAATGTATTCATTACAACATTAATATTTACGGGTGACGCAGGGTAGTTTGGGTGCGAGAATGGTGTGGATGTTGACGATGACATTTTCTATCGTAAAAAAATATAATTATGATAATGGTTCAATTTATGACATTATAACCAATTTCTGGCCTTAAGTACCCAGGTATAAGAACCAATTTTATATTGTACGAAGGTATTGTCGACGCAGTCCGAACCAATATAGTCAAAAGTTAATGTGTTCTAACCAACAGATACAAAACTTTAGGGACTCGATGCCATGGTCCTTTATTTATAAGGGGCAATAAACATGTGCAGACCATTTTAAATGAAATGATGCTATTCCAACAGCAGTCAAAAATGGAACAACTTGTTTGAAACTCTGAGCGGAAGCATTTTTTTTCACATTATTATATTAAAAACTACAAAGATGTACAGCTCAGATGGTTTCAAACCAGACTATTACATAGATTACTCCACACTCAGAGATATTTGTTCAGGATTAATAATTTAAGGATTCCCCTATTTGCAAACTTTTGTAATTATGGATGAGCATTGCATTCCACACATGTTGTATGGATTGTTCTTTTGTCAACAGTTTTTGGACGGTTTGGAACAATGCTAAGGAAAATTGTCCACATTGTGGTTTACCTTCAAATTGAAGAAAGAATTAGTTTTTTGTTCGGAGTAAAACAAAATATTAAACAGACAAGCCTCTGATTTTATTATGCTTTGGCTAAATTTTATTTATACAAGGACAAAATTGCAAAATTACACACAAATGTCCAGTTGTTATAACATTTCTTAGAAAAGATTGGAATCAGAAAAATTATGTATCTTTTGTGAACAACACATATAGAGAATTTGAAGGAGGTTGGCTGCCTTATTCCACACTTTTTTCTTGATCTTTGGAAAATACGGGTTCTTTTTATTAACAAATCTGGATAGAGCCTATGGCTGCTGTCAACAGAATTTTATTTTATTACTTTTTTCAAAATTTTTTTGTATTTTCTGTTATGGTTATTCTCAATCATGCAATCTGTTTTCAATATTGTATACTATGTTACAGTACTTAGTCGATCCTATCAATATTTATACAAGTGTGTTGTTGGCAAGCCGTGTAAGAAAAAAAAGGAAGGAAAAGAGGAAGTTGTAGAAACCTACCCTTGAGCATTCCAAAGACAGGTATCATCATACTCTAACTTGTTCACTCCACGTAACTTACTACACAAAAACTATACTTGAATAGATCCAAAAAAACTTCACTGATACTAGCGAGAACGAGTATCATGTATTTTATATATGCTGTATAATCTATGATAAATCAACTAACAACTCTCTCCGTCATCCTTTACCTCTGTGTGTGTGTGTGTGTGTGTGTGTGTGTGTGTGTGTGTGTGTGTGTGCGTGTGTGTGTGTGTGTGTGTGTGTCCTTTCGCCTCTGTGTTGTAGTCGTGCATTTGTATATGTAATTGGGTATGAGTATTGCATATGTATATATATGTGTATGTATATGTATGTGTTCTATGTGTGTATGTGGTATGCAGGTGTGTGTATGTATAGTCATACTATACATGAGTGTGTATATGTGTACATTACATATGTGGTATATGTGTGTGAGTGTGTGTGTGTGTGTGTGTGTGTGGTGTGTGTGTGTGTGTGTACATTTGTGTGGATGCATGTTATTTTCTCAAATTTCATAGTACCTAGTATTACAGTTCTTTGTCACTATAATGTTCTGTGTTTGTCAGTTTGTTTGTAACTGAAAAATGAAAAACAACCTCCTTGTAACTACTACTTTTATTTCTCTTTTTTTTCCCCCTCTCATTTCAAACTGAGGTAAAAACACAAAGAAAAATTGCCAGCTTGTAACAATTGTATATTTACTATTCAGATTCATTTATTGTTTATAAATAACTACACTTCCTTACATTTGTACATGTATGGACTGCTTATGTCAAATTGTTTGTTAAATCCCATGTCGAAGGATGAGTGCGTGTTGAAGAAGGGAGAAAAGATGAAGGAAACTGTAGGAGTGGAGGGAATGACGAGAGGAGGAATAAAAACTATTTAAAAAACCTCCCCCCAAAATGAAATTTAAAAGCTGTTCTTTGTTGTCCATGCTGCCCTTTGTTATTGCCTCTGCTGTGCCTTGGTCCTTGCTGTCCCTTGTTCCTTTGTGTGCTTGTCCTTTTGTGCCTCTGTTGTGCCTTGTGTCCTTGCTGTCCCTTGTGTCCTTGCTGTCCTTTTGTGCCCTCTGCTGTCCTTGTGTCCTTGCGGTCTTTTGTGCCTCTGTTGGTCCCTTGTGTCTTGCTGTCCTTTGTGCCTTGGGGCTGTTCCCTTGTGTCTTGCTGTCCTTTTGTGCTCTGCCTGGTACTCTGTGTGTGTCCTTGCTGCCTTTTGTGCTCTGCTGTCCCTTGTGTCCTTGCTGCCCCTTTTGTTTGCCTCTGCAGTCCCTTGTTCCTTGCCTGTCCTTTTGTGCCTCTGTTTGGTCCCTTCGTGTCATTTTGCCCTTTGTGTCCCTACCGTTCTTTGTATCCGTGGTGTCTTTGGTACCTGTCCGTCCTTTGTGTCCCTACCGTTCTTTGTATCCGTGGTGTCTTTGGTACCCCTGTCGTCCTTTGTGTCCCTACCGTTCTTTGTATCCGTGTGTGTCTTTGGTACCCTGCGTCCTTTTGTGTCCTCGTCTTTGATCCGTGGTGTCTTTTGGTACCCTGTGTCCTTTGTGTCCCTACCGTTCTTTGTATCCGTGGTGTCTTTGGTACCCTGTCGTCCTTTGTGTCCCTGCCCTTCCTGCTGTCTCTGGTACCCTCTGTGCTAGTCCTTTGTGTCCCTACCTTCTGCTGTCTTGGCATCCCTTGTGCTAAGTCCTTTGTGTCCCTGCCTTCCTGCTGTCTCTGGCATCCCCTCTGTGCCTAATGTCCTTTGTGTCCCTGCCCTTCCTGCTGTCTCTGGCATCCCCTCTGTGCCTAATGTCCTTTGTGTCCCTGCCCTTCCTGCTGTCTCTGGCATCCCCTCTGTGCCTAATGTCCTTTGTGTCCCTGCCCTTCTGCTGTCTCTGGCATCCCCTCTGTGCCTAATGTCCTTTGTGTCCCCGCTGTCCTTTGTGCCTTACTGTCATTTGTGTCCTTGCTGTCATTTGTGTCCTTGCTGTCATTTGTTTCCCTATTATCGTTTGTGTTTGTGCTGTCATTTGTGTCCTTGCCGTCCTTTGTGTCCCCGCTTGTCCCTTGTGCCCTTGCTGTCATTTGTGTCCTTGCTGTCATTTGTGTCCCTGCTGTCCTATGTGTCCTTGTGGTCATTTGTATCCTTGCTGTCATTTGTGTCCTTGCTGTCTGTCACACTGTCACTTTTGCACACGCGCATTCATGACAGCATTTACTCCATACGCACACGCAATCTATCCAATCAACCAAAAGGCGCACGACCGAATGTTTTTTCTTCTCCCCCTCTCCTTCGGGAAAAACACTTTACGAAATCACATCAAACAATTTATAAACAGATTTTATACATGTAGCTCTCTTTCCACTGAGAGGCAAACTAACTCACTCAAGACTTCATAAAGTCACGGCCTTCACACAACATTGGCCACAAAATCCAGACCAGGAAAATAAATGATTCTTTCACTCCTTGATGCTATGCCTGCATCCAATTAAGACTCGCTCCATCCTTTCATGATTCCCTGTCTCTCTCAGACATCATCTCGCCCCCTCGATTTCTCCCGTCCTGGAGATATGATTTTCCGGACTCCTCTCCCTAAAACTTCTCCTGCCCCTGGAGAGATGATGATTTCCAATTTCCTCTCCCTCGACTTTCTTGTCAGGGAGATCAAATTTCCAAACCCTCTCCCTGGAGTCCGATTTGCTGGGGCTGAATTTTCCGGGGGTGTTTCCCCACACCATGGCCACCCTTTAACCCCCCTTCAGGGGTGAAAGTTAAGGGTGAAGGGCGGAAGGGAAAAAAGGGAAGGAAAGGGTTTAAAACCAAATAAGGTTCTTTTGTAAGAAACCCGTTTCCCAAATTTTTAACATAAATTTCCCTTCCTTTCTTTTTTCTTTAATTTTTTCCCCTTTTAGCTTTCCCCAACTATTATCGCTCACCGGGAAAAGACGGGTCACAGCGGACCAAGGGCCGACAGGTTGGGTCTCTTCCCAAACTGTGGGCAAAAAAACCGGATTTTTTTTCCTCCCTCCCCCTTTATGAGTGCACTCGGGTGTTAAAAAACCACAGACCGCACCTTCCAGCCCTTGTTAAACTATCACTAAAGTGGTCACTTTCACCCAATGCCCACGTTTGTTTTTACTGGTCTTTCTCACCTTTATTTGGGACGCCCGTAAAAATAGTCAAGCACTTTAAAAAATTCTTCCTTTTTGGGCCCGGGGGCATGGGAAAAAATTCATATCATAATACATGGGGGGAGCTAACATCCCTTTTGATGTGAGGCTACGCCCCACATGACCCCCCCCCCATCCTGGGGGGAAAAAATTTTTTTTCCCGGGAAAATTTTTTTTTAAAAGGGAAATAAACTTCATTTAAAAACCCATCTTCAGCCATAAATTTCAAAATGTGAAACCATCACACATGATTCAAAAAATTTAAATGATAAACGTATAAAATAAACCATCTTGATCCCACCATAAATAGCATATTAAAAATTTTTCCCAGTCTTTCAAAAAAAAAAAATAAATTAAAATTTGATCACCAATTCACAAAATTCATTTCAAAAATTTTACATGGTTTAAAACAATTGGGGTTTTAAAACAATTCAAATACAAATTGTGTTCATACTTTTAAAATGTGAAGCAAAATATTTTCCCTTGATCTTTCTCCCCATATGTTTAAAAACCCCCCTAAAGAAAATGAAAATTTTTCCCCAAGTGAAAATTTGTTTCTAAACAGCCCCATTAAACAAAAAAAACCCAAATTTTAAACATATTTTTTTTTCCCACATGTAATGTTAAAAGCCCATTAAAAAGTCAAAATTTGTTTTCCCATTTTTGACAGTGACAAATGAAAAAAATTTGGGTTTTGTCTCATTGCACAATCAAAACATGTGTATATACCTTTCAAAGGGTTTTATTTGCTCATCACACATACACCCTATATTCATCTTCACAAGAAAGGTTAGACAAAAATTTAGTACATGAAAATTTTCATTGTTTACGAAAGAATAAAGCAAAGAAAAGAAAAGTAATCATCAAAAACAAGAAATTTTTCTTGAAAAACCCTTAGTCACTTCAACAAAGCAAAAAAATGCTTAAATCCCAAATTTGTTTTTAAATCGTCAGTAGCTTTAAATGCACTGTCAAATGGTTCACACCTTTAATCATTAAAAAAAAGACAAAAACGGGAAAACCCCCTTTTCCCTTGAAGACAGTTACATTTGCCCATAAATTATTCATACACGTGACAATAAATTTCCCAGGGCCCTTTTGTTTTTCCAGGCACGGGGTTCAACGGGAAAATTGGGAATTCCTGAATCCCAAAGACCCCCTTTTAAATAACCTCTGTTCTTAGTTTTGGCCCGATTGAAAGGGAATGTCAATGGCCTAGGGTAAAGTCGGAAAACCAAAAACTTTCTTCCAGTCAAAAACCCTGGCAAACTTCTAAACATGCCCATACAAAGCCAAGCACTCTTCTCAATAGGGGGAGTTTTTCCCCTGTGTTTTTGAGAATTTCAAATGGCGAATTGCACGGGATTTTAAAAAAGCACTTTTTTGGGGGCGCAGTCCCCGCCCCCCATTCCTTTGGAACTGGCTCGTTCTAAAAATAAAGTCTTCTGAAGGGGGGGGTTAAAACGAACAGGAAATGAGTTAAAGGGTTTTTTCTGAACACACTCCAAAGCCTTCGGCACCATCGGGACCACACAAAACTTTTGTTCTTCGTCCCTTTCGCCCGTTATAAAAGGGGCCGTCAGGGACGAAAAGGGGGGTACATATCGTCAAAAGGGTAAGACAACAACCCGTTTGAGTGCCCTGATCTTTCTTTTTTGGGGGGGTTTTTGAGAAAGATAAAATTTTTTCCCACTTTTTTTCCCTTCTGGAAAATTTTTTTCCCCACTAAAAATTGTGCCCCCCAAAAAACTCGAGATTTTTGAAAAACCGGCACAAATTTTTGGGGTCCGGGGTCAAACCAAAATTTCCCTGAGTCGGGAAAAAAACGCTCGAAATTAGAAAGGAGGTCACTAAAAGACCTTGCACCCAACAAAATGTAAACAAAAAAACTGACTGCCCCACATTCATGGGGTTTCGGGGCTCGATCTTTTAAACAAAAGAAGCGGGGGCATTTTGCAAACCAATGGAAAATTTTCTCCTTTTGGAAAGCCCAAAAAGGGTTTGTTTGAAAGGGTTTGTTTTTTTCCTTGTCATTTAAACCCTTTGGGTTTTCCCCCAGAAATCCTTTATTTCAAGTCTACTTTCACAAAAAAATTTTCCCTTTCCCGAAGTGAAAACAGAATTTTCTTCAATGTCTGGGGGGGGCCGGGGGCATCGAAAAACATTTGATCTTATTTAATTTCCTGTAATCAAAGCAAAAAAACGCCCGAGCCATCAGGTTTTTCCACCAATACAACTGGTGACTTACGGAGATGTAAAAGGGTTCTATGCCCCTTAAAAAATTTTTAAAATTTAAATTTGATTTCTCTCTCGACAACCCCCTTTTTTTGCAAAGGGAAAAGGGGGTATGGTTGGTTCGAAAGGAAATTTCAGTAGTCAACTGAATACTAGAGGTTCAATACCACCCACGGGTCCCGGGGGTTTATCTGTCAACAAAACCTAAAAGTTTTTCAAAATTTCTTTGAGCTTTCCCGGGTTTGATTTGAAGAAAAATTCATTCGACAAAAAAAAAACATCATGGGTTTTTTCCCCTTTTGACAGAAAGAAGAAAGGGGGAACAACCCCCATCTGCACGGGTAATTTAAAAACCCTCATTTGCTTTTTTACAACCTTTGATCTGCCCCGTACGTTCCTTTGGGTACAAAATAACACGATAATTCTGTCAGGTTGACATCTTTTTGGGACATGGGAAACTACCCAAATTCAACTGAGGTTGAGGGCAAAAATTTGTACGTTCAACATACTTCTTAAAACAGTTCAAAAGGGAATACCTTCTCAGTGTTTGTTTTTTTGATCTTATAATTAAATGCAAAAAAATTTTTTTCGACCACCTAAAAAGGGGACCCTTCCACTTTAACACGAAGTTTGTTTTGTTTCAGCTTGAAAGTACAAAAACTTTTTTTCCCCTACATGAAGGAACGTCCCTTTGTTTTTTTACCCTAAAAAAGACCTTGTACCATCTTTTTTTCCCATACTGCCCTTTTGGCAAGCTCAAAAGAATCCGCCCCAAACTTTATGCATTTTCATAAACGTATTGGAAAATTTTTTTTACTGTCAGGGATGTCCGTCTTTTTTGCCCCAATTTTTCCCCTCAGAAAATTTCCAAAAGGCCCCCTTGGGAGTGCCCGGAAAAGAAGTTTAAAAAGGGGGAAAACCCAGCGTTTCTTTTCGGGCATTTCCCCTTAGGGCGAAAAGCAAGGCCGGTATGAAACGACCCCATTAAAGGGGTTTCCCTGCCTTGAAAACCTTTTCCCTCAGCAGGGATTTTAAACTTCCTTTAAAAACCGTTCAAAAAATCCATTCGTTTTGGGGGGAAATTTATGGCGTGGTTGAAATGGAAGAGTTTGACAACAGCCCCTGTAAATTTCTCTCATGGGGAATCAAATGAATTGCTTTCCCACAATCCGAGAGAATTTCGTTTTGGAAAACCCACCTGGAAAAAAAACGCAAGTAAGGGTTCGCGACAGACACTGTATCAATTTCTTAGTGGAAATGCTTTTTGGATACTTGTCGCTGTATTCCCCCCAAAAAAAAAAATATGCGATATCCGGAAAAAGAAATTGGGAAAAAGGCCCCAACAAGTTTTAATAGCCACCTTCCGAAATGGGGCGGAAAAAGAAGGGTTTTTTTGCAAAAGGGGGAAAATGGGGCGCGAAACCTTTAGAAAAATTTTTTGGGAAATTCCATGGGGGGCAGAATTTTGTAATTCCTTTTGACCCCTGGCCATAAAAAAAAAACAAGAACTCTCTTTAAAAGTTCTTTTGATTCCCCCATGAACCAGCGAAAAAATTTTTTATATGAGGCCCTGTGTAGTACTGTTTTTTTCTAAGGGGTTTTTGGGAAAGCAACTTTGGGTTTTTTCCCGTCCCGGGCCCCACCTGTAGAGAATGCTGAGGTTTCCCCTATGTAAGTTTGGGTTTTTCCTTGGTAATTCAGTGGCCCCGTCCCGTTTTGCAGGGAAAAAGTATTGTCCGGCGTCTCGTCTTTTCCTGCATTTCTTTTAGATTTCAGGGGTAACCTGGGCAAACCCGTTTTGAGATTTTTAGCGGTTTTTTGCCTTTCCCCCCCCTAAGATGTCTGCCTGGTAACACAAACAAGGAACAAAAGATCCTCCACACCCCCATTTTACTGTAGCGACAAACCCGGCCCAAATTTTCCCAAGATCAAGTCGCAGGGTGGGTTATCAAGACACGGCGGTAAGAAAATTTCCCGGGGTAGTACGGGGGAAACGACCGAATTTTTTGCCAGCGGAAAACGTTTCAATCTTGCCTCCAAAGAAACCCACAAATTTTTGGAACAGTGTCCGGAAATACTGGTTTTTAAAACACGAAAGATTTTTCCTTTTCACCAGCGTGGTGCACCCCCGTTTTCTCGCAAAAAACCAAAACCGCAATCCGTTTTTGGCTCCGTTTTTAACAAGGGGGACCATCAACCGAATTTAACTGGTGCCAAAAAAAAGGGGCCCTTTTTCCCCAATCAGTGGGGATAAAGCGGGTTTTGAATATTTGGTTGAAAGGGCAATTCCTTTTCAAATGGAACTTGCAATCGCAAAAGAAACATCGCATTGTCTGATCGGCACTGACTGAATTTTTTTGAACTTTTGGGTTTTTTTCCACGAATGGCCCCCAAAAGGGCTCCCCGGGGTCCCCTTTTTCCCACCCGGGAATAAAGTTTGCGGGAGTAAAGGCGGGTCTTTTCCGGGGTGAGACGGTAGGGCGAAAGTCAACAACCCCCCCCCCCCCCCGGAAAAATCCCTGTCCGTTCAGGGTAAGTAAATCCCTTTAGGACTAAAATGACCCCCCCATTTCCTTTCCTGTAACTTTCCCCGTCCTGTGGGAAGTAATACGCATGAGACCAAAATTTGGGAAAAATTTTCCTTTCCTAGCCACGCCCATATGGGGGACGATACAAAACTGATCGCCTCTGGAAAACCTTTCCCCAACCCCCCCCCCCCCCCCTTTTAAATTTTTTTAAGGGAAAATGGCCAAAATTTTTTGCTCACGCTCTGGGAAAAATTGTTCCCCTTTAAAAAGGAGATCCTCGCAAGGGGAATTTAAAAGTTTTTTTGTTTTTTATAAAACGATCCATCGATCCAAAAAAAAATGACCATAGGATCAGAAACGGAAAGGAAAAAGGGTTTTCCTTTGTCAAGGGGGACAGAACGGAAACGTTTTGCGGGAAAAAGATCGGCCCGAAAATTTAAAAATTTTTTGAGGGGTTTTTCTTTCAAAAGGGTCCCCAAATTAAATTTTTTTTTTTCCCCCGGGTGTTTTGGAAAAGTGCCAAAACGCAAAAATTAAAAAAACGACGCAATATACAATGTCCCCCTTTTCCCTTTTGGGCCAAACCCCAAGCCCTTGCGTACTTCCAAAACGGAAAAAAAACTTTCGATTTTCATTTTTTTTCCCCGAAGGGCCGGGGTAAAATTTTGGAAAATTGCCTTTTTTTCGGTTGAGGCGCGCTTTCGGAAAACCACCCGGTGGAGGTTTTTCCCCGATGCCCGAATTTTTTTAATTTCAGCTCAGTCTCTAGTTCGAACTGCCTCAACTTAAATTGACGTTTTTTTCAGCTTTTAGCTTCCCCTGTATCTTTTTTCTTTAAATTTTAATTTCCCCCTGGGAGTCCTTTTTTCTTCACTTTTTAGTTTTCCCTTTTATTTTTTTCTTTTAAATTTCCTTTCTTCACTTTTAGTTTCCTTTTTATTTTCTTTTCTTTCCTTTTGTTTCCTTTCTTTTACTTTTTTAGTTTCCCTTTTTTTTTCTTCTCTCTCTAGTTTTCCTTTTATTTTTTTCTCTTTCTTTTAGCCTGTCTGCCCCAACATGCATTGTTGCACATTAGTTTTTTTAAGTTTTTCTCCATCAAAAAACCCAAAGCGCTCCGTTGTTAACATATTTTCAAAATCATCCATAATTTAACCGTCAACAGATTAAACCACCACAATTTCCAAATATGAATAAAAAAAAGGGGGATAATGTTGGGGCTTTAAAGTTTCACAAAAAATTTAATTTTTAATTTTGAAGAAAAAGAAAACCACGAAGGTGCTGGGAGGGGCCCAGAGAAGCACTTTTTCGCCCGCCTTTAGACAAATCCTGTACCACCCTTGGGGGCTTTCGCTGTGTTGGCGATGGGTACAGGCCGCACCGGGGCACCCATTAAAATATAAGGGGGCATAATGCTTTCCCGAACCCGAGGGAAAAATTTTAATACAGGGTGGGAGTATAACAGCCTTTAAAATAGCAAACCCCCAAAGGGGGTGTACCAGCCCGTATTTTTAAGCCTTTAAAAACCCCCCGGCCCAAGAAAAACCACCCCCCCCCCCGCCGAGCACAACCCCCCAAAAAGACCCAACCAGGGCCCCGCCCACGGACGACAAAAACCGTGCAAAATCCAACCAAACCCAAACTTTCGCCCTTCGGCTTATGTTTCCCCCAAGAGAGAAACCCCAAAGTTTTTAGTCTTTCCCCCCTGTCAAAAAGGACTTTCCCCCTTTGGTCTTTGGGGCTTTCCTCCCCGTCACTGGACCTTTCTCCCGGGTTTGCCTATTTTTGGCAAAGAAGAAAAAAAAAACACCGAAAGGGGCTGGGGAGGACCCAGAGAAAACCCCTGTCTTCGCCTGCCCCTTTTGAGCGTCCTGTACCACCCCTTTGGGGGCCTGGCGTGTTGAGATGGGGGACAGGCAACACAAAGGACACTTTCCCTTTCGATATCAAGGGAAAACTGCTCCGAACAGATAAAAAAAGACTACAGGATTTTCAGCTCATAACGCCTTTTAAATAGCATCCCCCTGGGGGTACCAGCCCCCTATTTTTATGACTGCCAAAGCCCCCGGCGAAAAAACACCCCCCCCCCACTGCCGGGAAAACCCCCCAGACCCAACCAGCCCCCGCCCAGGAAAAACGAAGACAGTCCACTCCGACCCCGCCAAGCTTTCGCCAACGGTCTTTGTTCCCCCAAGAGGGGAATCCAAAATTGTAGTCTTTTCCCCCTGTCAAAAGGTTTCCCCGTGGGCAGTGGGGCTTTCCCCCACCGTCACTGGACCTTTCTCCAGGGTTTGCCAAATTAAGGCAAAGAAGAAAAAGAAAACACCGAATTTTCTGGGGGGGACCCCAAAAAGCACTGTCTTCGCCCGCCTTTAAGCAGTCCGTACCACCCCTTTGGGGGCCTGCGCTTTGTTGACGATGGGTAAAGGGACCACAGGACACTCCATTAATAAAACCCAAGGGGCAAAAAACTTTTTCCCGAAAAAAGAGGGAAATTTTAAAATACAGGAAAGCAGCTCATAACAAACCTTTAAAATTTTTTCCCTCCCCCTGGGTTTTACCCGCCCCTATTTCATGAAATGCAAAGCCCCCCCCGGGCCCCAAGAACACCACCCCCCCTGCCGAGCAAACCCCACAGACCCAACCAGCCCTCCCCCCGGGCAGACGAAGACAGTTTCCAACCCCCCAGGGCCCAGCCCAAACTTTCGCCATACGGTTTTTGTGCCCCAAGAGAGAATCATATTATTAAAAAAACAAATACAAATTCAATTTCCCGGGAAAAAACAGAAGAAGGGTTACTAAAAAAAGGTAGATATGGGAAAAACAAGGAATGTATTTTTCCCGAAGGGATTTGGGTTTGAAAACAGGGATCAATTTGTAATTTTTAAAAAAAAAGATGTTCAATTCTAATCTGTTTTTTTCCCCAGGGAAAGGAAAAAAAAAAAACAATAAAGTTTTCTGAAAAAAAAATTCTTTATAAAGTTTTAGGGGGGGTTTTTAAATTTTTTTTCTTTTTTTTTGTTTATTTTTTCTTTCTTACTTAATTTTTAAATGAATTTACAAAACAAAAGTATCGCCCCCTTTTAATAAAAGAAAATAAATTTACAAAACAAATTGGGAAACACAAAAAATTAAAAAGAAAAGGAAGGAAAAACAAAAATAAATGAAAACCTAAACCCAAAAGAAAAATTTTAAAAAGGAAAAAATAGATAGGTCTTATTGGGTGAGAATTTTTGAAAGGGTTTTTAAAAAAGGGGGGAAAAGGGAAATGAAAGGATAACAAGATCCCGGGAAAAGTGAGACGAAATCAAAAAAAAGCAAAAGAAGCCATCAGAAAACCCCAGTGGTCCCCGTCTCCCCTGAAACTGAGACGGGAAAAAACAACCCGCACAATATTCACACTACAGTAAAATTAAAAAAATTTCTAAACAATCAATTTAATAAATATAATTCAACCCCAAATCAAAGAAAAAACTCGAAAACCCCACAGAAAAAAAAAAATCAAAAGTAAAGAAGTTTTTTTTGGGTTGAGCGGTAATCCAACTCCCCCACCTACAAAAATTTTTCGTTTACGGAGGTGAAGTCATCCCACACTTGAGGGGGGAAGGGGAAAAAAACAAAAAGAAACAATAGGGAAAAGGGGAAAGGGAAAAAGAATTTTCAAGAAGGGAAAAACTACCGACTTTCCCCCAAAGCCCTGCCCCCCTGCCCAAAAGCAAAGGGAAAAGGTTGGGGGTATCAGTCCTGGGGAAGGGGACAAAAAAAAACTAATAATTAGGGGAAGGGCAGCGACTCCTCAACGCCCCCCCCTTGCTGCCAGGTACAGCAAAGGAGGTTGAGGCTACGACCCGAGGGGGGGGGGGGGGGGGGGGGGGGGGGGGGGGGGAAAGGGTCAAAAAGAAATCCTGCCAAAAAAAAAAAAACCTTAACGGAGTAGAGCAACCAAAAGAAATGTCAACCACCCGAAACACATATAAAAATAGAAAAAAAACAACAAATGCAAATATTATACACAATAAATAATTAACTAATTTCTTTTTTTTTCTTCCTCAAACCCTTGGGGGTACAAATCAAAATCTTTTTTATTCAGGCCCCAAGGGCACAAATAGAAATCCTTCCTCTGAAGGTACAAATAGACATCTTTCTTTTTTTTTCTAGGGAAAACAAAACAACGGCAGCTACGTCGGTGAAACTGGAGTCGGGGTCACCACTGTCACACTGTCACTTTTGCACACGCGCATTCATGACAGCATTTACTCCATACGCACACGCAATCTTTCCAATCAACCAAAAGGCGCACTACCGAATGTTTTTTCTTCTCCCCCTTTCTCCTTCGGGAAAACACTTTACTAAATCACATCAAACAATTTATAAACAGATTTTATACATGTAGCTCTCTTTCCACTGAGAGGCAAACTAACTCCACTCAAGACTTCATAAAGTCACGGCCTTCACACAACATTGGCCCACAAAATCCAGACCAGGAAAATAAATGATTCTTTCACTCCTTGATGCTATGCCTGCATCCGAATTAAGACTCGCTCCATCCTTTCATGATTCCCTGTCTCTCTCAGACATCATCTCGCCCCCTCGATTTCTCCCGTCCTGGAGATATGACTTCCGACTCTCTCCCTCAACTTCTCCTGTCCCTGGAGAGATGATGAGTTCCAACTCCTCTCCCTCGACTTCTCTTGTCACTGGAGTACGAGTTCCCACTCCTCTCCCTGGAGTCCTGATTTGCTGGGGCTGAACTACCGGTGTGTTCCCCACACCATGGCCATCTTTAACCACCTCACGGGGTGAAAGATGAAGGGTGAAGGGCGAAGGGTAAAAGGTGAAGGATGAAGGGCTGAAACAAAAATAAGGTTCGTGTAAGTAACCTGCTTCCCAATTTAACATGAATTCTTCCTTTCTCTTTTCTTTAAGTTTTCCCCTGTAGCTTTCCCCAACTATCTATCGCTCACCTGGTAATGACTGGTCAGCAGCGAGGACCAACGTCCTGACAGGTTCGAGTCTCTATGCCATCTGCTGGGCTAAAACCGATTCTTTCCTCCCTCCTCCTAGTGAGTGCATACTCAGTGTTCAAAACACATGACCAGCACCTTACCAGCCCTTGTTAAACTATCACTCAGTGGTCACTTTCACCCAATGACCACGTTTGTTTCTTTACTGAGTCATTCTCACCATTATTTGGGGACGCCCGCTACACTAGTCAAGCCACATAAATATTCTTCCTTTTTAGTCGTGGCATGGGGAAATGATTCATATCACTAACTACATGTGATGGAGCGTCACATGCCTTGATGTGAGGCTACGTCACATGACACTGTCCTATGTGTCCTTGCTGTCATTTGTGTCCCTGCTGTCCTATGTGTCCTTGCTGTCATTTGTGTCCTTGCTGTCATACTGAACACTATGGGCTGGCTATGGAGATGGACCCGTGGAGGGCTGGAGACTGGCTCTGGACACTATAGGCTGGCTATGGAGATGGACCCGTGGAAGGTTGGAGACGGGCTCATACTGAACACTATGGGCTAGCTATGGAGATGGACCCGTGGAGGGCTGGAGACTGACTCTTGCCACTATAGGCTGGCTATGGAGATGACCGTGGAGGGCTGGAGACTGGCTCATACTGAACACCATGGGCTGGCTATGGAGATGGAGCCATGTGGGGCTGGAGACTGGCTCATGCTGGACACTATGGGCTGGCTATGAAGATGAAGCCATGCGGGGCTGGAGACTGGCTCATACTGAACCCTATAGGCTGGCTATGGAGATGAAGCCGTGGAGGGCAGGAGACTGGCTCATGCTGGACAATATAGGCTGGCTATGGAGATGGAGCCGTGGAGGGCAGGAGACTGGCTCTTGCTGGACAATATGGGCTGGCTATGGAGATGGAGCCGTGGAGGCTGGAGACTGGCTCATGCTGGACGCTATAGGCTGGCTATGGAGATGGAGCCGTGGAGGGCTGGAGACTGGCTCATGCTGGACACTATAGGCTGGCTATGGAGATGGAGCCATGGAGGACTGGAGACTGGCTCTGGACATTATAGGCTGGCTATGGAGATGGAGCCGTGGAGGGCTGGAGACTGGCTCTTGCTGAACACTATGGGCTGGCTATGGAGATGGAGCCGTGGGGGCTGGAGACTGGCTCTTGCTGAACACTATGGGCTGGCTATGGAGATGAAGCATTGGAGGGCTGGAGACTGGCTGATGCTGAACACTATGGGCTGGCTGTGGAGGTCGCTCAGTGTGTAGCTTTTAACTCTGAAATGCCAGCTGGCCACGTGGGGCTTACTGAGGGATGTCTAGACGCAGAAAAAGTGACATGCTAAAACAAATTAACCGACGAACTAGCTACTTAACTAGCCAGCTAGCTCGCTAACGAATCATCCAAGTAGCTATTTAATCAAATAACTATCTAACTGATTGGGGACATCCCGATTCGCCTATTCCCATTTCGCCTATTCATTTTTCGCCTAATCCTATTTCGCCTATTCCTATTTCGCCTATCCACTAAGGCCTTTTTCCTGGAGGTGCCGTTTCGCCTAGGAACCCTCCCTACCCCCGTAAAACGGACCTGTTTTAGTATTACTATTGAAGATAGACAGGTATCACATCACAAAACAACATAAAAGCATTACTGTACTTACCAATGTCATGGCAGAGAATCAATACACAACAGAAAACAGCTTTTTTTTCAGTTTTGATGCACGTTTGTTTGTGGCACTCATGTTAAAAGAGGAATCATTAAAAATTAAATGAAGAACTATTTAAAATGTAAAAAAAATATATACCAGCTTAGTCCAGCTTTACTGCTAAAGAGCAGGCGTCAATTTCTGCACTTCCAGTAGACTTTGTCGTCCATTTTTCGATTCAGCCGGTAGAGATGTCCTTCATACGCTAAAAGGTTTCCTCCACGTTGGCTTAGTATAGTTTCCATATCTCAACAAACAACTGGTCGGCAACCACTAACAGTCAAGTTAGAGAATTCGCAGTTAATAACAGCTCACAAACATTCATGAAGTTCGGAACACAATTTCTGAACTACACTCAACAATCTCATCGGAACACACGTTCTGAACTCTGCGTAGGCGATTTGACACTCGATGCATTGGCGAAATGACACCACGCGCCACTCTATTTTTGGTACCGGGAAAAGTGATGGAAATTGTGGATAGGCGAAATGGGAATAGGCGAATCGGTACCACACCAACTGATTAATTGAATAAATAAATGAAGGAAGG
>CM031608.1:53578714-53596214 GCA_018398815.1 Conus ventricosus
CAACAAGGATGGCACTTTACAGCCCCCCTCCCTTCCTATCTCGCCGGCCCGTAATTGATATGTACTTTTCCGTCTCCTCCGTACGCTTCTTGTGTGCTGATGCCACCCACATTCATTGATTGACAATGACCAGGCGATCACTTGTTACATTTATCCTACTGTACACAAGCATTCAATGCCTATAATTACAACTGACATCAGTTTCTATGAGCGGTCAACATAGAACCTTTTTTTTCTTCCGATGTTTGAATAGCAATGAAATGGAGAAATCGTCATTTTTGAGGGGGGAAAATTAAACCTGAATTTTATGATCATGGATGGTCATATGTCCACGAACAGCGCCGTTGAAGGTCTCATATCGAAGTTCTATAAAATATATAGAACCTTACAACATGAGTGCACACGCTAAAAAACGTAGAACTGTTTTTCTGAGCTATAGTACGTTACAAGGAAAAAAACCATGTTGCATGGTTACATTGGCCTGTTACACTGTTTCGCAATTCCTTTGTAACACTATCCTCAGTGTGCTGTGCAGTTTGTTTTCTACGTTTCCCGTTGGTCTACACCACACTTAAGGTATTAAAAACACTGGCAGAAAAATCAAAGAGCAGAGGAGATGGACAGAAAGCAAAAGAAAAAAAGTTAAATGAAGCGACGGAAGGGAAAGAGGGAGGGTGGGAGAAGGGGAGAAAAGAGGGAGAGAGAGAAGAGAGAGGAGAGAGAGTAGAGAGAGAGAGAGAGAGAGGAGAGAGAGAGACAGAGAGAGAGAGAGAGACAGCGACAGATAGAAGATAGACAGACAGACAGACAGACAGACAGAGAGTGAGAGAACAATAAAACGAGAAGTAGAAGCAGAGAATGAAGGGAAGACCAACTAGTCGAACAAGGAGTGCAACAAGAAGAAGAAGAAGAAATGGTATAGGAAATACGGTCAACAAAAAGAATTAAACTCAGTTGGAAGAAGACTTTGAGGCAGAAACCGTAGGGCCAGAAGAAAATAATATGGTACAAACTGTTGTTTGTTGATTTTCAGAGGAGAAACTGAAATGCACAACAAAAAAGTGAAATGTCGGACGCTGGAGCTCAGAGATATAAACCTTGCTTCCTAGTGCACTGACACTTCAGGCTGGCATGGTTGTTCTACTCCGGGAACTGCAAGATAACAACATGTGGTGCCAGCACGAACACATGTGTGTGTGTGTGGGGGGGGGGGGTGTGGGAGACTTGAAGTAGTGGGCGGGATAAAGAAAGGATACATTCGGGTGGGTGGAGATGGGGTAGGGTGTTTGTTAGAACTACGCGAGAATGAAAATGTGACGTGTGTGTGTGTGTGTGTGTGTGTGTGTGTGTGTGTGTGTGTGTGTTGTGTGTGTGTGTGCGTGTGTATGTGGTGTGTGTTTGCGTGAAAGTCGATAAGGATGAGAGGAGAGAGAGAGAGAGAGAGAGAGAGAGGGGGGGGGGAGGGAGGGGGGCAACAGACAGACTGGCCACCAGACTCTAATCCGTCCGATCAACGCATAATGATTCCCAAATCTGCCGAAAACCCCCCATCTTCATTCCATTTAAGGAAATGTAACAACGACACGCCGCCCGGTTCACTGTGAGGCTAAAATAGTTAAGACTTTTTTTTTATCAGTATTTCAGGGAAAGAGTCCAAAGGTTCAACGATGAAAGCACGTTTCAAACGGTCGGTTAACAGCTTGAGGTCGTACGTCATTGCTCAGAGAACTCGACGAGCTTGATGGCCAAATGGCGGAATGAATAGTCCGGGTCACGCACCATTAAGAGGAAATGAACCGTCGATGATTTCCAACTCGAAAAGTTTGTTTTTCCACTCGGAAGCGCTGACATAACTTTCCAGGTTTCAGTCGGGTTTTTTTTTGGTGGTGGTGCTTTTTTTTTCGTTAAAACGGCCAGGGGCAGGGAAGAAAGGGGGTTCGGTGGGGTTGGATGGGTGAGGATTGATGTGGAGGGAGGGGATGGAGGGATGGGGATGCTATTTATCGACTCATGATATTGCTCCACCCCCCCCCCCCCCCCCCCTGCCCCTCTACCCCGAACGTCTCCCCTTTTCTTCTCTCTCTCTCTCTCTGTCTCTGTCTCTCTGTCTCTCTGTCTGTCTCTCTCTCTTCTCTCTCTCTCTCTCTCTCTCTCTCTCTCTCTCTTCCACTACTCCCTTTCTCCATTCCGTTCCTTTCCACCTCTCTCTTGGGAGTCCATCGTCAGCCGTCGAGCAGAGCGGACGTGTTTCGCAGAGCTCTCCTGAATTGTGAACACTTCTAACTGTAGCTATGACAGTCAGTCTTCAGGCCTATCGTGCAGTCGGCCAGTTCTCGTGCATTTTCCGACTTTGTTACTGAAGAAAAGGCTAAAAAAGAAACGGAAATTTCGTGAATATACAGAAGATGTTTGCGGTGGTTTGGACATTGCCGTGTTTTGCATCTGGCTGTTGATGTCAACTTTGATTTTCTTCAACGCCCCTTTCTGCATCTACACGATAGTCTGTGCACTGGACTTGTGGCAACGCAGGATACTGTGAGTGCGATATTTTGCCCTTGATCCTCCCTGCAAATGATATCGGATCAACACCCATGGTCAATCATCCTCTACTATGACATCACCACAAATTTTACTCCTTTCTTCTTACCTCTTGCCCAACTTAAAGCTGCTTTTGATGCTATGCGGTGATGTTGAATCCAATCCCGGTCCAACAGTAGAAGATTCTGTCAAACGCCTTGAAGCAAAAGTGGATCAACAGGCTACACGTATTGAGGTGAAACTAAACAAATTGATTGATTCTATAGATGTCATGCACACACATAGCAAAGAACTTGATAAAAAAAAATTCCAGTCACTGGAAATTTCTGTAGAAAAGAATTGCAATGAAATTAAGAAGAAAGTTTCGTCTCTGGAGGGAGCTATCAGAGAAAATAATGAAAGATTAGAAAGACTTGAAGTGGACCAAGAAGATCTTGTATCAAGAGTCTCGAGGTTGGAGGCGGAGATTGAGAGACAGGAACGCTATTCAAGACGATCAAACTTGCTGTTTTATGGACTGAAAGAAGAGGTAGGCGAATCTTTCGTTAAGTGCGCTTCAAAAATAGTGAACATCCTTCGACGCTACTTTCCCCATAAGCAATGGTCAGACACAGACATTGAGCGAGCTCATCGCTTGGGTTCGTCAGTTCTCCAAAACGACCGCCTCGCCCGATAATTGTCAAGTTCCTGAGGTGGGGTGATGCAATGATTGTCATGAGGGACAAGGACAGTAAAGCCAGACTACGGATGAATGATGGTATCCGTGTCGTCACAGACCTGACCAGACAGCAGAGGGACACTATAGCGCATCACAGACAACGGGGAAAGAACGCCTTCTATGCCAAGGGTAGATTAATAGTGCAGGATTTCCGCCTGCCTCCTACCCAAGAAAGGTGTCCAATGAAGATTCCCGTCGGTCTCCTCCACTTGCTCTGTACTCAGAGAAAGCAGCAAGCAGTCAGGAAAACCATCAGAGCACCATGACACCTTCATGTGAGCAGACCAGTCCAGAAGCAGGTGGTAGCAGGTACCTGGAAGCAGAGGGTCCTTACACTGATGCAGCTGAAGACGATGAGCAGCCCGAGTCCCCCGTCTCGCCCTGTCCAGTGTATCTACGCCAGCCAGCCCAGAGCCTCAGCTACACCCCGGGGCTTTGGACGAGGGTCTCCTCGTCATGGTTCTGAACCTACCTGTGGGGAAAAGGGTGAAGGTAAAGTGATGGGAACAATGTCGGGTGGGAGGGTGCGGGAAGGAAATGGAGGGAGGGGAAGAGGTAGAGAAACAACAACAGCAAGAAACTCTTCTCAAAGTTCACCCGTAATGACAAGGACACGCACTGCGTCACAACAGAGCACCCTGCCTCGAGGATGGAATGTGAGCAGATCAAAGACAATGCAAAATGATAGGAATAATGACCAGAAAGTCATGAACGGTGACGATGACAAATGACGGGCAGGCCATGGCCCAGACATAACGGTAACTGTGCTGAGAAGGGAGGTAATGATGCAAATTGTTGTACTAAGTTTGCTTTTAACCAGTTTGGTTGTGTGGATAAATGTGTGAATGATCACTTTTTGTCGTTTATCACTTATAATGTTGAAGGTTTGTTAACAACAGATAGATGTTTCTTCGTTTATGAGTAAATATAATTGTTTTTTTTTAGTGGAAACTTTCATTGAATCAATTTCTGACACGTTTGTTCAATCACATAATCCTTTTGTATCCCCTGGTGTCAAAGTGTCGGACAGTATCCATGGTCGCCTTTCCGGTGGAGTTACAATGTTTGTTCGTAAAGAACTAGGTCAGTACATAGAACAAATTCATTTTAGAATATGACAATGTAATTGTGTTAAGACTATCTAAGAGACTTCTTGGAACCGCTAGCGATTGTGTTTTACTAGGGATGTATGTACCTCCAGAAAACTCACCTTATTATGAAGAAACTGACATATATAATGGTACTCTGTTACTTGAGGCACTTCTACTAGAATTAATTAGAGATTATGGAGATATGCCAATTATCTTATGTGGTGATTTTAATTCTAGAACTGGTTCCATGAACACTAGCATTGCTGACCCAGTCGATGAAATATACGAAATGGGTATTGACCACGATGACTATCAATTTGACAATGAAACCAACAGATATTCCAATGACCAAGCTGTTAACGATTTGGGGAAACTGCTTATAAATGTGTGCCAAGAATTTCAATTAATAATACTGAATGGTATGGAATCATTACATTTTCCAGGGGTTATACATACATATCACAAACAGGTTGCAGTGATGTTGACTATTTTATTGTTTCCCGTTGTTTACTGTCAAAATGCAAAAAAAATGATATTTTTGCCAATGACTGAATCAAAACATTTGCCTGTAGACCTCTACATGAATACTTCTTGTGGTGTTGCTTCCAGTAAAATTGAATCAAAGTCTTTTTCAATAAGAAAATATAAATGAGATGAAGAGAAAAAGATAGAGTTTATAAATAGAATGAAATCAAATCATGTTAAAGATTTATTAGATATAGCAGCATCATTGATTGATGTTGACATTAATGGAGCACTCAATAAGTTTAATGAATGTTTCAATTATGCGGGTGAGTGTATGGAAAGA
The DNA here is from genome assembly GCA_018398815.1 of Conus ventricosus. NCBI lineage: Eukaryota > Metazoa > Mollusca > Gastropoda > Neogastropoda > Conidae > Conus > Conus ventricosus. The sequence goes on from CM031608.1 coordinate 53,583,870, forward strand.
TTAATCGTAATTAGAGGTGAAAAGCAGCAAGCATGGTTCGATCAGGAATGTCGCCTACAAAAGAAATCGCTTAGACAAGATTTAAGGAAGATTTGTAACGCACGTTTGAGTAAAGATGATAATAGTATTTGCACGCAGCCAAGAAAAGATCTTGACAACGACAGGACAAGTATTCACAAAAAAGAAGAGAATACAAGGAACTCCTAAGACACAAGAAAAAAGCACACAAAGAACAAATCATTGCTAATCTGCAAAACAATATAAAAGACCCAAAGAGATTTTGGGATACTATCGGATCTGTTCGACCAAGGTCTAATGGTCAAAACTCAATCAGTACAGAAGAATGGTACAACCACTTCAAAGGAGTTTTTAATGATCCTGTCACTGATTCTGTCGATGACAACGAATTTGATTATGTACATGTACCCATTGATAGAAATTGTGATGAGCTAATCTGTACAGAAGAGGTCAAGGTCGCGATCAAAGCTTTAAAGAGTAACAAGGCAGCAGGGCCTGATGGTATAACAGTGTGAATTTTTTAGGAACAGTTCAGAACAAATAATTCCATTTTTGGTTAAATTATTTAATTTTCTTTTTGATAATAGTCTCTTTTCTGATGAATGGTGTTTGTCGATCATCACAGCCATTGCATAAAAAGGGAGATTTGAGTAACACTGATAACTATAGAGGCATATCACTGTTAAATATTGCTAGTAAAACTCTATAGTTTTATTTTAAATAAACGATTTACAAAATGGAGTGAGGATGATGATATCATTGGGAAAAAACAAGCAGGATTCGGGGAAAATCATAGCACATTCGATCACATATTTACACTTTATTCTTTGATTCAAAAACAGTTAATAAGGCACAGAAAATTGTATGTTGCTTTTATTGATTTTCACAAGGCCTTCAATTCGGTCGGTAGGGACAAACTGTGGACTATATTGTATAAGAACGGTTTCCATGGGAAGATTCTTTATGCTGTAAAAAGTATGTACAATGTCGTTAAAGCCAAGTTCGTGGTGGGGGAGATATGACGGACACTTTTCTGTGTCCTAGAGGCTTAAAGCAAGGGAGGTCTGCTCCCCTGTTCTTTTCTCAATCTTTATTAATGAGTTGACAAAGGACATTCTGAGATGTGGTAGGCATGGCGTTCAGTTATCTCCTGATCTTATTGAGTTGTTCATACTTTTATTTGCTGATGACGTCGTTTTGTTTTCTGATGGTGTTATAGGTCTTCAGAATCAGTTGAACGTGTTATTAAAAACAGCAAACAGACTGGATGTTATTGTCAACCTGGACAAATCAAATGTAGTTGTCTTTAGAAATGGTGGTTATCTGTCTTCATCGGAAAAGTGGTCTTTTGGAAACCAAGAGCTACAAATTGTCAATATGTATAAATACCTTGGAATTTACCTTTCTACTAGACTTTCTTTTTCACATACTCTCAAAGACCTAGCAGTTATTATAGCAAGAAAGGGTGTAGCAGCAATTATTAGAGTATTGTGGTCTGTAGGTGAACATTCACCTGAAATATTTTATAAACTGTTTCACGTTTTATTAGTTTTAGTCCTAAATCACCTAGACAATTAGTTTATGGGGAACAGGTAGATATCCTATATTTGTAAATACGTATATTAGATGCATAAAATTTTGGCTTAGATTAGTTAACTTGGATCAATATAGATACTCTAGAAAAGGTTATGAGATGTTATTATACTTACAATCGCAACATTATGTCACTGGGCGTGTAGAGTCAGAAATATTTTATACAGATATGGTTTTGGGATTGTGTGGGAAGCCCAGGGTGTGGGAAAATATTTTTATTTCAGAATTCAAACAAAGGCTTATTGATTCGTTTAGTCAGGAATGGCATGCTGCACTGGAAAACCATGATTTCTTCCAAATTAATTTGAGTCTTAATGATACTATATCTTGCAAAATGTATTTACGTCAAATCAATAATTTTTGTTTGCGAAGATGTCTCGCTAAATTCAGGATTGGTATGTCCCCCCTTAAACATAGTTATCTACAATTCAGAACGAATGTACACAGTAATGAAAGGGATTGTTCTTTTTGTTCTAACATAATTGAAAATGAAAACTCACTTTTTATTTGTATGCCCAAAATACAAGGAACTTGGAGACGAATTCATTCTGCTAAGTATTCTAAAACTCCATCCCTATCCAAACTTACTTTACTGCTTGCATGTGAAAATCCTGTAACAGTTAATAAGTTGTCTATGTATATATGTAAGTCACTTAGTTTACGAAAACAATGTACAGTTGATATGCGTATGAATGCATGATGAATGTTGTGATTACTATGTACCTCCATTGTATGGGCCAGAGGCCTAACAATTAAAACATTTTGACCTTGACTTTGACTTTTGACTTTGACTTCTCTCTCTCTCTCTCTCTCTCTCTCTCTCTCTCTCTCTCTTCTCTCTCTTCTCTTTCTCTCTCTGTCTCTCTCTGTCTGTCTGTCTGCCTGTCTGTCTCTCTCTTCTCTCTCTCTCTCTCTCTCTCTCTCTCTCTCTCTCTCTCTCTCTCTCTCTCTGATTTTACCCGTGTTTTTCTTTTCACAATACGTTCTTGTTTCGTGGAATTCGTCTCTTCGATTTGGAATGATGAACAATAGCGCTGGTAGACATTTGACCACGCCTCGCTTGAAAAGTACCGAAGAAAAGAAAGGATGAAGTTAACAGAGAGAACCGGATACCCCTGCTTGTAATCCTGTCTGTGGCCATAGTTCCTTTCGGATCTGTATATTACAAAGCCTTTTAACCTACTTCATTGACGTTGTTTAGCCTTGCCTTGAATCCAGGCCCCCTTCCCCCCGCCAGGCCCCCTCCTCCCTCCCATTCATCCTCAGCCTGGAAAACGAACAATAAAACGTACTTTCTCGTGTCAATGATAATCGATCGCAGAGAGTCCTCCTTCTAGTCCCTTCCTTCCTTGTCATTATTACTGCGCTCCCAGTGGACTTAACACTGTGTGAATTAGCTTTTCCTGGGAGTTAGTTTCAACGTGAGATGACTGCAAGCGGAAATTGAAATGAATTTTTAAAAGATTAGTGTTAGTGAGTCCACCAAACAACATGGATAAACAAATTACAAGACAAAACTCGACGCGCTTCGACCTCTTAGGTCTTCTTTAGGCAAGATAAACAACGTTCAGGACAATGAGAATGAAGAACGCCCGTCTTGTGCCGAATATGAGAAGTGCTCGTTCTTCGTTTTCATTGTCCTGAATGGTGTTTATCTTGCCTGAAGTTAATTTGTTTGTCCCTGTTGTTTGGCTGACTCGCTAACAATTCTTTTTCACTTTTTTCCTTGGGAGAGTGCGTTTGCAGTCACTTCCGTGAGCTGGTGGAGTTGTGGGGCAGTACATAAAAAGTAGCTGACTGATTTGGAGAACACTTGGGGGAGACGAACGTGGCCCAAGGACGGTGTGATTCTATGTCAGCGTGTGTTGGTGCCCCTCTGTGGTGGGGATTGGCATCCAGCAGCAGGCCAGACCAGTTCGGCAGGATGGGTACCAACACCTTGCCACTGAACTTCAACATTCTGAAACTGATGGGTCACATTTGACGGGTTTTTTTTTGGTGTGAAAAACATTCCTTGTGATACGACTTTGATGACGGTTATCAATTTTTGCAATTTTGACGTGCTCTCTTTTCAAAAATTGTGCACGGGCAGTAATTCGTTTAGTCTTCCCCTGTGCGAACTATGTTTTTTTCCTCATGAACTGACTTGCTCGCAGAAGTCTGACAAACAAATAAGAAGTGCGATGCGGCGTGAGCGCGCGACGTCGCAGCCACCACACACCACACACACAACACACACACACACACACACACACACACACACACTCTACTCCTCTCTCTCTCTCTCTCTCTCTCTCTCTCTCTCTCTCTCCCTTAGATATACCCCTGAACTCCTCTAACATACTTGCATACAGCGAGACTGGCAGATATCCACTAAAGATTCGAACAATTATTAAGAGTGTAAAATGTTGGCTAAAGATAATAAAGCTTCCAATGGAAAGATTATGTAGGCAAATGTATGAAATGATGTTGCAGCAACCTGAAGAAGGTAGGCAAAAATGGGTAGACAATATCAAAAAAGTCCTTTATTGAGATCGGTTTCGGTATTGTTTGGATCAGTCAGGGAGTTGGAAGTGACGCTGCCTTTATCTCTGAATTTAAAGATCGTTTAATCAATTCACAAAACTGGCATTCCCATGTAGAAGAAAATACAAAATATAGATGGTATTGCTCATTTAAAAACATTGTTCAGGCTGAAAAATATATCTCAGTCATTGAAAATAGATGGCATCGAGGTCTTTTTGCCAGACTGAGAATGAGAACTCTGACAGAAGATGGTTTTATTGACAACCAGGAAAGAGATAACTCGTGCTTGATGTGTTGTGACGAAGTTGAAGACGAACGCCATTTCATTTTTCATTGCCCTGCATATGAGTCAATTCAAAATAAATATAGTTTGTATTCTTTACCTGTTTCGCGAAGACCTGGTTTAGTAGCTATTCTTGTATCCGGAAACGAAGAAATGATAATATCGCTTTCAAAATTTATTGCAGAATGAAATAATACGAGGAACAAGAAACAGTCATCCGAACAACACAAATACGAAAGAAAAAAGATGATGATGTGGTAAAACAAAGTAGGGAATTACAAAGAAAGAGAGAGAGAAAAAAAATGGGGGGGGGGGGGGGGGAGACAAAAAGAAAAAGTGACTGACTGGAAAGAAACGAAAGAAACAAAAAAGTAAGGGGGGGGGGGGGGAGATGCAAAACATATAAACGTACTCCCAGTTTATCTTGAATACGCGTGAGATATTCCATAAAGAGGAAAAACGTTTGGGGCCGTTATAGCCGTTAGTAATGGCTATTCTGGTAAACATCGGGCATCATCCATGACCCATAATGAACATATCTACAAATTTTCAGAAAGATCGGCCAAGTACTTTCTGAGATATTCCATAAAGAAGAGAAACCGTTATGGGCCGTTATAGCCCTTAGCAACGGCTGTAACGGTAAAATAAAACATTGAGGCATCATCCGTGACCGATTTTAAACATACCTACAAATTTTCAGAAAGATCGACCAAGTGCTTTCTGAGATATTCCATAAAGAAAGAGAAACCGTTATTAGACGTTATAGTCGTTAGTAATGGCTACAACGGTTAAAATGAAACATCGGGCATCATCCGTGACCCATAATGAACATACCTGCTAATTTTCACAAAGATCGGCCAAGTACTTTCTGAAATATTCCATAAAGAAGGAAAATCGTTATGGGCCGTTATAGCCGTTAGTCACGCTATAACGGTAAACTAAAACATCGGGCATCCCCCGTGACCCATAATGAACATACCTACAAATTTTCAGAAAGATCGGCCAGTAGTTTTGTCTGGAGCGAGTGGAACACAATTTGACCACGGACGGACACACACACACAAACACACACACACACACACACACACACACACACACACACACAGAGTATTTCTTCGTTCCCATTCTAAAGTACTCCCTGTTCTATAAGAAATGGGAGTACGAAAAGCTACCGTGGAGGGAAAAAAACAAAACGAGAGATACTGAAAAGACAAAATAACTGCTCGAAATTTTGAGTTGCGACAGACGCTAAGTATTTGAAAAATTTACAGATGGATAGTAGGGTTTTGCATTTACTATGATGATGATTATTAGTGTGTGTGTGTGTGTGTGTGTGTGTGTGTGTGTGTGTGTGTGTGTGCAAGGATGTGGAATGATACCCTAAATTAGAAATTGCTCATGGTTAAAGTATACGTATAAGTGAGTGCGCGCTCGTGCACTCGCGTGTTTGTGTGGATGTCCGTGAGTATTTTCCCTTTACTTGTTGCTAATGGTATACTCTATTTTGCAAACTGTCCCCTTGGCACTGAGGCTGTGAAAAGCTAACGCCAATAAAAGATTTAGTGTCAGTCTCTCTCTCTCTCTCTCTCTCTCCTCTCTCTCTCTCTCTCTCTCTCTCTCTCACACACACACACACACACAAAACCCCACACACACACACACACACACACACACACACATTTTTTTCCCCGCCTTGTGCAGGCAGCGAATAGAGAAACGGGTGATGCATGGTGCAACATTAATCAGCGCTGACTGACAGAAAGCGGGAAGGTGCACGTTGGTGGTGCGAGAACGATGGGAGAGGAGGGTGGGATTGATCTGCTTCCGTGTCTGAATCTTGTATGACTCTGCAACATTCTGCTATCAACCGCTGACAGTTTGAGTGACGGTTTTAACATTCTGACCTCACAAATTCAACACGATTTGCGAGGGAAAAGAAGAAAAAGAGTACAAAAGAGGATAAGCATTTTATCAGAAGTAAAGAAGAGAAGTTTTGTCTGTCTGATTTGGGCAAATACCCAGATGAGAGAATGTTAAATGGGAAAAGGGAAAAAGAGAGAAATAGAGGGGGGGGGGGGGGGGGGGAGGGGTGAAGGAGAAGAAAACGGAGAAAAAGAACAGAGGGAGACACTGAAACACACACACACACACACACACACACACACACACACACACACACACACACACACACACTCACACATACAGAGAGAGAGAGAGAGAGAGAGAGAGAATGCGCGCGCGCGCGCACACACACACACACACACACACACACACACACACACACACACACACGCGCGCGCGCGCGCGCGCCCCTGCGCACCTCTCTATCTCTGTGTCTCTGTCTCTTTCTCTCTCCCTCTCTCTCTGGCTCTCTCTCTCTCTCTCTCTCTCTCTCTCTCTCTCTCTCTCTCTCTCTCTCTCTCTCTCTCTCTTCTTTCCATCGTCTCTTTAACAATTTCTTTTTGTTTCTTTTTAAATCTGTTTCTAGTAAATATGAATATTGCTGATAGATGATTCGGGATAGGGATTCGGCCAAAGCCCAGGCACGTTTCTCTACAACTGAAACTCTGATATTTCTTTCTTGTAATGTTTGTGGCATCACCTCCAAGCTAAATGATTCTGACTTTATTTTGTATATTAGCAGATTTGATTTTCTTTGTCTTCTAGAAACCTTTACTGCAGAAATCTTTACAGTTGATGTTTTAACCAAGTTTACTCAGTACAGCAGTCCAGCAGTTAGGCTTTCTAAAGCAGGCCGCAAATCAGGTGGTGTGACGCTACTTTTAGGAAAGATCTAGATCAGCAAGTTACAAGAATTGACTGTGAAACCGAAAACATTGTGTTGTTAAAACTGTCCAAATGTTTATTTAAGTCAACAACAGATGTCTTTCTGATTGCTGTTTATGCAGCGCCGCCACAGTCTCCTATATATAATATTTCACGTTTTGAAAACGGCATTTCAGCTGTAGAATCATGCATGTTGAATGTATCAGAAAAGTTTGGAGACGTTCCATTCATTATATGCGGTGATCTAAATGCCCGAACTGGAAATGTACAACCCTACCATGTAAACGATGTTCAATATTTTTTAGAAACGCATCAAGATTCCAACTATGTAGAGTCAGCTACGAGAAGTTCAGAAGACAGAGAACTTAATTATCATGGTAGACTTTTCCTTGAATTGGGTGCACAGTTTAATCTATTCATTGTAAACGGCACAACTAAAGGGGATAGGTCGGGTAAATTCACGTTCATCTCAAATAATGGTTGTAGTGTGATAGATTATTTTGTCATCTCCACATCACTTACGTATGCCATACAAGACATTCTCGTTGATGAAAGATATTGATTCTCAACATATGCCCATTGTTTTAACCTTGAGTGTGTAATGTTATGGAAAGATGAAAGAAAAGACAGTTTATGTGTAACAAAAACTTGTTTGGAATCCTGACTACTACGATTTGTTTAAGGACATGCTAATCAGACCCAGTTCCATAACTGCTTTGGGGAAGCCAAACGATGATAAGTGTGTAGATGTAAATGTGTCCATTGCTGTGTTCAATGATACTTTGACATTGGCTTCAGAATGTATGTTAAAACAACTGAAATTTGGCAGCTTCCCGAAAAAGCAAGTATGGTTTGACAAAGATATGCAGGACAACAAAAGCGTCCGTAAAAAGTTCCCTAAGAATCTTCAGACATGAGCATCCAAAGAAAATTTAACTGAGTACTTGGAACAGAAGAAATACTACGAATGATTTACTGAAAGCTAAGTCCGATATGCATAAAACTGGTCTTAGAGACAAATTAATCATCGATTCAATCAAACATTTAAAATGCAATAAGGCAGGTGGTCCAGATACATTTATTCGTGCACATGGATACAGCCTTATTTAGAAGAATTATTTAACTTTAGTTTTACTTCAGGACAGTACCCAGATTCATGGACAGAAGCTATCATTCAACCTGGATATATTTTTTACCAATTGTCCAGGCGCTTTAGGCAATCAGGAATTAATTCCAGGCCTGGGTGATCATGACATTATCCTCTTAGAGAGCAACTTTCAACCCTTTCGAAGAAAACCCCAAAACGTACCATCAGACTCTGGAACCAAGCAGACTTACCAAAATTACGCAGAGATACTCATGATTTCAGTCGTCTTTTTGAGGTCTCATAGTGTTAAAGATAATGTCAATGACCTTTGGAAGTGTATAAAAACTAACTTGGATTTATTATGGATGACAACATACCTACTAAAATAACTTCAAGCAAGAACCACCAGCCATGGATTAATACAAAAACTAAACGTTTGTTGAGAAGGAAACATCGGTTCTTTAAGAAATTGAAACTACACCCTAATTCAGAAAGATTACTGATTAGGTATAAACATATTAAGAGAAGGTGTCAGAGAGAATGTAGGCTTGCTCACTCCAATTATGTTAATTCGATGATTTCAGAAGGTGATCATCAAAACAAGAAATTATGGTCTTACATAAGGAGTAAGAGACAGGACAACATTGGGATTCCAGACCTGAGAAACAACCAGAATATCCTAATACAGGACCCTGAAGGGAAAGCAAATTTACTAAACAAGCAGTTTTGTTCGGTTTTCTAAAATCCCAAGCCTTTAATTAACGTTAGACTAAAGGATGATGATAAACTCCCTGAAATGCAAAACATCAAAGTAAGCAAAGCAGGAGTATTTAAGTTACTGACCAACATCAATGAAAACAAAGCTTCTGGTCCTGATGGTGTTCCTAGCAAGCTCTTAAAATTATGTGCCAATGAATTGACTGAGGTATACCAACTATTTTACCAAGCTTCACTAGACCAGGGAGTAATACCTGATGAGTGGCGAGATGCGAGCATTGTTCCTTTATTCAAAAAGGGTGACAAAACAAAAGCAGAGAATTATAGACCTATCTCTTACATCCATATCAGCAAAACTACTTGAACACATAATATATAGTAGCATAATGGACCATCTTGACAAATATGACTTCTTAGATAACGTCCATCATGGTTTTAGACAGCGAAGGAGTTGTGAGACTCAACTTATAACAACTCTCAATGATTTTAATAACTGTCTTAACAACAGACAGCAAATAGATGCAATTTTATTAGACTTTTCTAAAGCCTTTGATAAGGTTGACCATGAGGGCCTGCTGCTTAAATTAGAACACATCGGCATTGGCGGTTCTTTGCTAAAATGGGCTAGATCATTCATCGTTGGGAGAACGCAGAAAGTAGTTGTGGAAGGGTCGTCATCCCATTGTAAACCAGTCTTGTCAGGGGTACCACAGGGAACTGTTCTGGGGCCCTTGTTTTTCTTAATTTATATAAATGACATAAGTAGAAATCTCTCTCCTGGAACTACTATAAGGCTTTTTGCAGATGACAGCTTACTGTATAGAACAATCAGAAGCAAGAATGATACACGCATTCTACAAGAAGATCTAAACGGTTTACAAGAGTGGGAAAGAACTTGGAAAATGGAATTTCATCCCCAGAAGTGCCAAGTGTTGCGTATATATGTAATAAACGCTCACCAACTAGATCAGAATATTCTATTCATAATACTATACTTAAAGAAACCAATGCTGCAAAAATATTTAGGCGTGATTATAGATAGTCGTCTCAAATGGAAAGAACATTACAATTTAGTATGTAAGAAAGCAAATAACATCTTAGCTTTCTTATACAGGAATATCAACGACTGTCCCAAAAAGGTTAAAGATGACTGCTACAAAACACTGGTTAGACCAGTACTGGAATATGGTTGCTCAGTCTGGGATCCTTACCATCTAAAGGACATTGATAACCTGGAAAAGATTCAGAAGAGGGCAGCACGGTTCGTAACAGGGAACCATATCAGAGAGAAGGGGAATACTAGGAAGAACATGAGGAAATTAGAATGGAAACCCTTAGAAGAGAGAATAGCTTTTATCAAACTTAATACCATCTTCAAAGGCAGAGCTAAACTGATTGATATTCCAATGGAACAACTAGTATTGAAAAAAGTAGCACCAGGAGTGGCGGTCAATGTTATACCATACCTGCATCAAATATTGACAGCCACTTACATTCATTTTATCCTAGTTCTGTACGGCTGTGGAACTCACTGCGGGTGCCATCAAGATTGCCACAAATGCAGTCTCATTTAAAAAGCAAATTGATACGACAGTTTTGAGATCTGCATATTGACGATTTTCTTTTTAACTTCCCCAGATATTTTATGGTTACCTGGGCCTGATTCTGGCCATTGCTTTTAACTTTTTGAATATCGTGTGCGACCCCTTGTTGCCAAATTTTGCTCCAAGGGCCAACAGACTGAGTCGCACTTTATTTCATGTTATTTTGTTTTACTTTTTAACATGCGCGCTGGTGGCCTACTCGTTTTTGAGTGAACCAGTATTTTAGGAAGAAGAAGAAGAAGAAGGAACCTCTGTATAAACGTTGAAATCCTCACGATCCCAACAGTTACAGAGGGATCTCTCTTTTGAATGTATGTAGTAAGCTATACAGCTATATTTTAAATAAACGCCTGGCAGACTGGATCGAAGATAATGGAATCATTGGCGAGGAACAAGCCGGATTTAGAAAAGACCATTGCACTATTGATCATGTCTTTACACTTTTTGCTGCTATTCAAAAACATCTAGCGTGTAACAAAAAACTTTACGTCGCTTTCATTGATTTTAGGAAGGCGTTTTGATCTTATTTCCCATGCTAAGTTATGGTCTATCATGTTGAAGAACGGAATACGGGTAAAATGTTAAGTGCTATTCAAAGCATGTACACGGTGGTAAAAGCGTGTGTTAGATGCGGTAGTGGTGCAGGTCTGACTGATTTCTTTTTCTACCAGAAAGGCTTAAAACAGGGTAAAATTACAAGTCCTCTGTTATTCTCAATCATGATAAATGAACGATCACTTGACATAATACACAACGGTAAACACGATGTTCAGCTACACCCTGACATCGTTGAACTATTTATTATTCTTTTTGCAGACGATGTTGCTTTGCTTTCATACACAGTAAAGGGCCTACAACTCCAATTAGATTTACTGAGAAAAAATGCAGATTCTCTTGATCTTTCGGTTAACCTGGAGAAATCCAATATTGTGGTGTTAGAAATGGGGGGCTATATATCTCGCCATGAAAAATGGTTTTACGGTAAATCTAAAATGGAAGTGGTAAACTCGTACACATATTTAGGCGTACGGCTGACTACTCGTTTAAGATTCTCACTCGCCATGCAAAAACAGACAGCAAAGGCAAAACTAGGTATTGTGGAAATACTTAAAACGTTATGAAAGTTAGGAGATGTTTCCCCCTACATTTTCTTTAAATTGTTTGATGCCCAGATAAAACCTATCTTACTCTACGGATCTGAAATCTGGGGAATGTTAGAGCAAATGCATATCGAAAAGGCTCATACATTTGCGTTGAAAAAGTTATTAAATGTGGCGCCCAGAACACCAAATGACATGGTGTATGGGGACACAGGTAGAGTACCAATAAGTATAGACGCAAAAACAAACGCTGTCCGATTTTGGATCCGCCTCACAAGAATGAATAATGAAAGACTGCCCAAGAAAGCTTACAATTATTTTGCTTATAAATCTAGACAGCAATAACAAAACGTGCTGGGTATGAGATATCCGCAAGCTGCTTACGATGTACGGTTTTGGTTATGTGTGGCTTAATGGAGGTGTGGAAAATGTGCCTTGGTTCCAAAGACTTTTCAAGGAACGTTTAACTGATTGTTGGAAACAAGGATGGTGCAGTAGGCTCCAGGAACATGACAGATATTCTATATACAAAACGTTTAAATCCGAGTTTTCATCAGAAGCGTATTTTGAGTGCATCAGAAATAAGGCATTTAAGGGATATCTTCATACGATTCAGACTTGGTATCACAG
>CM031608.1:53598714-53638714 GCA_018398815.1 Conus ventricosus
GTTTTTCCATTTGTGAATCAAAAATTTTCCCAAAATAAGTGGGGTTTCGATACATTTCAACTTCCTTAGAGATCTTAAAATCTCAAAAAACCCCTTTTTTCCTTCCTTTTTTAAATAAAATTTCCATCCATGCCTTATTTTCCATACTTATTTGGGTTTGAAAATTAGACCTAAGTTTTTTTGTAGTTTTTTTTCCCAACTTTTAATTTCAAAAACCCGCCATACCGCCCTTTTTCCCCAACCCTACCAAAATACCCTCCCTTTCTAAAAACCCCTTTTATTTTTGTCTTTTTAAAAAATTTTAAACCCCGTTAATTTTTAGCCAGCCGCCCTCTCCGTTTAGTGCTTTTTTTAATGTTTTCCTGCAGCCCCCAATGGCGAAATCTAAAAACAAGAATCCACATTTTCCCAAAAGCAACAGAAAAAATTTCTTTTCCAAAAACCCTGGTTTTAAACTGGATCCCGTCCTTTCCCCTTTCTAAAAAATTTTTCAAGACCCCAAATTCTTTTAAAAAAAAGAAAACTTTTGGGTGGGCTAAATTTAAAACCCCCCTTGTTTTAAAACCCCTTTTGGGGGCATTTTAAAAAAAATCAAAATTAAAAAAACCCTTGCCCCCTAACACGGGGCTAGAAAGGGAATTAAAAACCCCCTTCATGACCTATAAAATTACCTTGAAAAACCTTTTTTTTTCCCCCAAAACCCTCCCATAATAAAATTTCTATTCACAGAGTCGAATGAATTTTCCCCGGAAATCGATAAAGGGCAACATACAGTTTTTTAATTGTCAAAAAATAAAAAATTGAACCTTAGCATACAGGTAAACTTTTGGGCCCGAGGGGCTATAATCTTTTCAAAAATCCTGCCGCCCTTCTATTTTTTTTCCCCCTCCCTTTCAGCCATGGGGGGTAAAGTCCTTTTTTTAAAAAATGGGGGTGAAAAACTTTACTCCAAAAAACCTATTAGGGCTAAAAACCCCCTGTAGTTATCGGGGTTTATGTGCATTTTCCTTTTTTTTTAAAATTTGGGACTATTATAATTTACCCCCATTCTTTGGTAAAAAAACCAGTATCAAAAACCCCAATTAAAAAAAACACCCTGAAGAAAGCCCTATAATCCCTGTCACCAAACCCAAAATTTTCATAAATTTCACAAATTATCCTATCGGGTCCACATTTTTACCATTTTTTAAAAGGTTTTTTTAAACATTTTTTTAATTTCCTCTTTGGTTTTTGTGTTCATAAAAAAATTTCTTGTGCTTCTTCTTGATCCCCCATTTTAAAAAAAATCCCGGGCCGTCTTTCATCAAATTTTTCCAGGTCTTAAAAGCCCTTTAAAAAAGGGATCTCTCCCCATTGTTTAAATGAAATAATTTTTTTTTTTTTAAAAATCACGATTTTTTTAGGGTTTTTTCTTTTTTCCCGATTTCCAGAAAAGCTTTGGGTCTTTTGCTAGATTGTTTCATTTTTTTCCCGGTCGGGATTTCATCATGCCCCCCCTCTTTTAAAATCTTTTTTAAAAAGATCGGGGATTTTTTTTTCCTTTGGGTCCACATAAAAATTTCCCTTTTCGATGCTTTCATATTCTTCGTTTCTTCTTTTTTGAAAACTCTTCATAACCTTTTCCACTATTTTTTCTTTGTGCTTTACATTTTTTATCAAACCCCCAAAATTATTTTTTGGTTCCCCCAAACGACCCAATTTTTCTGATGAAAACCACCATGGGCCCGTACAATGTTTTTTGGGTGAAATATTTCTAAAAAGCAAATTCTACATTTTATTTTACTTCTGCTAGGCCTTATTAAAACAGGGCTTAAATTTTTCCCAGGAATTTATTTCATTTTTGGAATGAATCTACAAAATTATCTAAACCCAAAATTACCCTTTTCTTTTTTTATTGAAAAATTTCTTTTTCTCTGGTTTTCCATCAAAAACTTTTGGGTTTTTTTGGGGAAAGCCATGTAAGCTAAACCCCGGGCAAATGCCAGAAAAAAAACCCAATTATTAACAAACAAATCAAAAAAATGATGAAAAGCCTTCCAAAACCCAATAAAAAAAAATCGATGCCCAAAACCACCTTTGGTGCCACAAAAGGAATTTCCAAAAAAAATCATTTTTTTAAATTTTCCTTTTATAATTTCTAAAGAAAAAAGAAAAAAATAAATCCAACAAAGACTTTCCAAAATTTTTTAACAAAAACAATCTTTTGACTGCCCTTCAACCATCATCCAACAATCACCCTCATCATCATCATCAAACATGACATGAAAACCCCAAAAAAATAAATTTCCCCTTACTCCCATTCTTGAAAATGCTCACGCCCCCGTTCAGCATTCAAATCACCAAAAAATTCCCTCAAATACACATTTTTTTTCTCCATCCAGAACCAAGTAATTCTTCTTTTAACTTTGCCCAAATCCCATCCTTTTAAAAATTTGGGGTTCATGAAACAGGAGAACCCTCGGGGGGAACAAAAACATGCTGGGTAAAATCAAATCTTTTAACAATGCCTAAAAATTCTTTTCCCTTTTTTATCATGGGCAAAAATTAGAACAAAATTTCCCCTCTTAATTTCCCTTTCCCACATGTTTTTCCCTATTTATTATTTATAATAAAAAAAACTCCACCCCCAATTTCGACCTTTAATTTAAAAGTTTTTTTGGCTGGGGGCCCCTTATTTTAGGGAAAAGGGAAATATAACTAAATTTAAAATTTTTCAAATAAAAAAAAAGGGTTTTTCCCTTAAACAAAAAACATCAAAATTATCTTTAAAATTAAAAAATGACCCCATCAAATTTAATTTTTGAAAAACAATTTTTTTTAAAATTTTTAGTTCGGGGTTTTATTTCTTGTGCCTGGGCCGCGCGTTTTTCCTATTTCTGGCTGGGTTTGGAAACGTATCTGGCTGGGGTGTCACGGGTGTGTTTGGGAACCCCAAAACCGCCAACCCACCACCCCCGAGAAAGGTTCGCATGTTTTCCCCTTTTTTTTTTTTATTTTTTTACCCCGTGACTCTCTTTCGGGTTTAGTCAAAAAGTTTCGCGTTTCCCCGTTTGGTTTTTTAAACCCCCCCCTCTCCCTTTTTTCCCCCCCCCCCCCAAGCCCAAATTTGGGGGGACCGCCCCCAAACCCCCCCTTTTTCCCACCCCCCATTCACAAAAACCCCTGTGTGGGGGGGGGGCCCGGGGCTTTTTGTTTCCCTGGTGTGGCCCCGCCGACTGGTTTGGGGGTGCCCACGGTCACGTGCGGAAACCCCCCCGGGCGACCCCAGCACCCTCAACCAAGGGGATCCCCAGTCCCTTGGCAGGGAAACCCCCATCATCTCCTCACACCCCCTTCCGTGCCCCCCGAAAAACCCCCATGTTGTCGGCGGGCGGGTTTTGCGCCCGCTGGGTGGGGCCCTCAGGGAGGAGTCCCCCCCACCGACTGCAAATGCCCCCGGGGGTCCAAATTCCCTTGGTCCCCCCGGGTTTTGGGCTCGTTTTTTCCCCGTCCAGGGGCCCTCAAAACCCCGGCCTGGGGCCCCAAAAACCCCCATTCCCTTTTTCCCCCCCAAAAGTAGGGGTGTCCTTCCCTTTTTCCCCCCTTTGCTCGTGCAAAACCCTGGCCGCCTTTTCGTTTGAGGGCAGGGGGCCCTTGGGGAACCCCGGGAAGCCAATGTTTTCAAGGGCCCACTTCCCCAAACTTTTTTCTCTGATCCCGGAACCCTTTTTTTTTGTTCCAGTTTTGAAATTTTTGCGAACTAAAATCTTGGAATTTTTCCCTTTTTTTTTTGCCCCCCCCACTTTTGATGTGCTCTGATCACGTCATCAGTTTGTCCCCGGGGTTTAACCGCATCAGCCCGTTCAAAAAAGTCAATGGGCAGCATTTTCAAACTGTGTGTAGTCCTCCCTGGTCCTTTTGGGAATGCCAAAAAATTCGAAAGGGGTCCGTCCCCTGAAAACGATTTTTTAAACGTCGATCCTCATTTCCCTTTTTTGTTTTAAATTATTTTTCATTTAGTTTTTTACTGTATTCCCGAAAACTGTTTTTTTTTTCTTGGTCTTGGGGTGCCGGGGATTTCTGTTAGGGCGAGCAAAATAATTCATCTGTTAGTTTCTGACCCCTTTATTTGTCAAAAAGGGGGTTTTTTTTTTTTCCCAAACCCTTTTTAAAACGCGTTTTTATGCCCTCACATTTTTCAAAAACCACTGTCTCTAAAGTTTTTTTAATGTCTCTGAAAATCAACAAAAGCTTTTTGCTGCATTTTTTTTTTCCTTTTTCCCTTTGGGGGGGGACTTGAAAAAGCATTTAACCCTTTGGGCCCTTTTTGTTGGGAGTGTTGTATCAAGTTTTTTTTTTTTTTCCAATTTCTCCCCTTACTAGATTTTTTTCGGGGCCCCGGGATTAAAAACCTTCACCCCCGCTCCCGAAAATTTTTTTGAGTGAAGCCCCAAGTTTGTAATAAAAAAACACAAATGAAAACCAAAAAATGTGCAGGGAAAAAGGGTGATAATGGGCACTGTTTTTTCGCCGAAAAGACCTACCGTGGGCCCTGGGAAAAGGGGAAGTCCCTTTTTTTAAGGGGTTCCAAACTGAAAAAATTGGGGGAACACTTTTAATGTGTTCAAACAGAAAAGTTTTCCCATTCTTCCCACGACGCGGAGCACATTGTTCCCAAAAAGAAAACAAACCGGGACAGTCGCCAGGAGGAGGGTTTACTCAATTCCAACGGTTTCCCTGGGCCAACCCGCCGTGTTTTTGTTCAACACACAAGTCTTTACCCCCTTTTTAAATTGAAAAATCCAAATTGACCAATTTTTTGGGCCCGCCAAAGGGGCTCAAGTCTAACCATCCCCCCTGTTTGTTTTAAACCCTTTACCACACCAAATCCCCCGCTCGAAAAATGTCACAAACCCTTTTTGGGTACCCCCTGAATTCAAAACAGCTTTAAATTCCGGGGATTTTTCGGAGAAGCTCTCTGAAAAAACATCCCCTTTCCCCCGGGCGCCATCTTGGGACGACCCCCCCCCAAAAGAGGAGAGAGAGAGAGAGAGAGAGATAAATTTAACAACAGTTTTTTTTTTAGTATTTTTTTGGTTTTTTTTTTTTTTCCTTTTTTTTCTTTTCCCTTTTTTTTTTCCTTTTTTTTCCCCCCAATTTTCAGGAACCCCCCGTTTTTTGTTACATTTTTTCTTTCTTTTTTTTTTCATAAAACTACCTCCCCCAGAAAACCCCCAAAAACCCAAAATCCCATCAAACAAACATCGTCATCATCATCATCTAAATCATCCCGCGTCTTCTTTTTGTTTTTTCTTGGGTTTTTCCCCCTTTTTTTCCTTTTTCTTTTTCTTTTTCAAAATTTTCCCCTTCTTCCTCATTTTATTTTCCTTTTTTTTCCCTCATCTTCTCTTCAATTTGATCCCCATGGACCATACGATCTCTAGTATCCTTGACCTTTTCTGGCTCTTGATACAGGTCCCTAGTGCTAGGCATGAGTCTATGGAGGATGGCCACAGCGTATCCATGTCCACATCAATACTTAGGCAAACACTGCGCCAAGATTGGATCAACTACGAGCTAGCATTTGGCACCGCACAACCTAACATAGACTGAAGCAGTACATTGTTGAGTAACAGTATTTCCTTTCTGATCGTCTTGAATGTAGAGTCAATACTTATCGATGTCGCATTACACACACAAGCACACACACCACACACACACACACACACACACACACACACACACACACACACACACACACACATACGGCGCGCGCGCGCACCTACGCACACACGCATGCACGCACGCGCAAACACACAGTTACTCACTCACTTTTTATAAACGTTTTTTTTCTTTTTGCTTAATAAACGGTGTACACAGATACAAGCACCAGCAAACTTAAAGTAGATACACAACTGCATAAATCGAGAAAAAAAAATCTACACTTCCAAAGTTCTGTAAATTATCCCAGAATATATATAGTATATATATATATATATATATATATATATATATATATATATAAATATATATAATATATAATATATACAACAAACTAATAAATTCCAAGGATAAGTACCGAGCACCGTTCCAGCAACTTACAGAGCAGCTTGGTGTTGCAATGACTGCAAGAAATATTTATTTTAGCTTGAAACAATTTTGTAGTTTTAATTTTTTCCATTTTAAAATCCTATTTTAAACTGGTATGTCGCTCCCTACTTGGTTGAGCACTTTTAACATTCTGAGTGGCTTTTTAACTCTAATTTTATATATATGTTGGATTCTTTTCTGAACCCTGCTGTTGGATTCTTTCTGAACCCTTGTGGTGAGAACACCACAGAATTATGGACTGTTGTGTGTCTCTATTTGATACCAAGAGCACAGACACAATCAGCCGTGTCTTCCTGATGAGTCCGATCCAGCCGACGAAAGGCCTAGGAGCAGGCAATACAAATAAATGTGCCTTCGAGAGGGATTACGATGGTTTCCTCAGACAGCTCGTGAAGGGCTTCTCATATTTATAGTATATTCCCCATTTTCGTCATCTTCTATTATTATTTTTTTTTTTTAAAGTCAAAATCTTTGCCAAGTCATTACTAATAACGACTGAAGAATTGTTAACCTGCACTTGTTTTCCCCCTCTACTTAATTGTTCAGCATTTTATTGTTGGGTCAATCAGTGAGAGATTGCATCTCTTAGGAGATCCAAGTAAAGGTTGTTCTGTACAATTCTTAGCCACTCACAATGCTTGGGTTATTGAACAGCAGAGCTGACCACTCAGACTATTCCATATCTTTTGATCTCCCTTGCATCCTTGAATGGATCCTCAGCATAGGCTCAAAGATTGACCACTACATTTTATACTGTTTGAATAATGCTTTAGTTTTTCAGCAACTTTTTTCCCTCTCCACACTTTCGTATTGTTCCATTTTACTACCCTTCGCTGGCTGCTTTGGGGGTGCTGTTGGATTCTTTTCTGAACCCTTGGTGGTGAGAACACCACAGAATTATGGACTGTTGTGTGTCTCTATTTGATACCAAGAGCACAGACACAATCAGCCGTGTCTTCCTGATGAGTCCGATCCAGCGGACGAAAGGCCCAGGAGCAGTCAATACAAATAAATGTGCCTTCGAGAGGGATTACGATGGTTTCCTCAGACAGCTCGTGAAGGGCTTCTCATATTTATAGTATATTCCCCCCATTTTCTTCATCTTCTATTATTATTATTTTTTTTAAGTTCAAATCTTTGCCAAGTCATTACTATAACGACTGAAGAATTGTTAATCTGCACTTGTTTTCCCCTCTACTGAATTGTTCAGCATTCTAATATATATATATATATATGTGTGTGTGTGTGTGTGTGTGCGTGCGTGTGTGTGTGTGGTGCGCGCGCGCGCGCGCGTGTGTGTGTGTCGTGTGTGTGTGTGTGTGTGTGTGTGTGTGTGAATGAATGTATTATATTGTTACATGATTAAGATCTGTCTATCTATCTGTCTATCTATCTATCTGTTTGCGCGCGCGAGCGCGCGCGTGTGTGTGTGTGTGTGTGTGTAATGCGACATCGATGCGTGTGTGTGTGTGTGTGTGTGTGTGTGTGTGTGTACAACACTATGTTAATCTGACAGTAAATGGTTTCTGTCAGTCAGTGTGTGCGTGTGTGTGTGCTGTCTATTTGTCTGTCTATCTATCTGTATATCTGTCTACCTATCTATCTATCTATCTTTGGATCTATCAAATCGATCTATCTGTCTATGCGTGCGCGCGCGCGCGCGTGTATGTGTGTGTGTGTGTGTGTGTGTGTGTGTGTATGAGAGAGAGAGAGAGAGAGAGAGAGAGAGAGAGAGAGAGAGAGAGAGAGAGAGAGAGACTCATATTGCTTATACCCTAGCCTATCACACAAATCATTTCGTGGTTGTTAATCCAAGTAAAATGGGAAAACAAGACTGAACCAGTAAAATAAGGATTCTAGATTAAGTACGAATCTATTTTCAAACTATACTACTCAACACTTGCTAGGGATCAGATATTCAACACACTGTAATGGTCCAGAATATTTGTCAATCAAAACTCAAACGGTCAGATGCTGGTAATTAGTCATTATTTCATCCAAACCAAACAAAAATGAGGAAATTCCATCAGATAAACCAAGAAACAGAATGGACAAATGACACAACCCTAAAAGCCACCTGAAACAGGGCATGGAAGGGAAGAGTCAACCTGAACAATCCACTGCTGTCTGTGTGGAATTGAGAATGAATGGACTCTCAGTAATGTGTGTGACCACCACGGGCTGCGATCACAGCTCTACAACGCCTCCTCATGCTGCAGATGAGGTTCCTGATCTGCTGCTGGGGATTCTGGCCCATTCTTTCTGGAGGGCAACTCCAAGGTCATGGATGTTCTGAGGCAGCTGCTCACGTGCTTGGACAGCTCGCCCAATGATATCCCAGACATGCTCAATCGGATTGAGGTCTGGTGAGCGTGCAGGCCACTCCAAGCGTGCAATTCCCTCATTCTGAAGTACTAGTTGACAATGCGGGCACGTGAGGACGGGCATTGTCATCCACAAGGATGAAGTCGGGACCAATGGCACCAGCGTAGGGTCGGACAATGGGTGAAGAACTCGTCACGGTATCGGACTGCATTCATGTGCCATTCTCCATCACCACAGATCGGTTTTGCCTTGCACTGAAATGTCTCCCCACACCATTACTGAGCCCCCACCATAGCGGTCATGCTGAGCAATGAAGTTGGGGTGGAATCGTTCATTCTGCCTTCGCCGCACCCTACTTCTCTGGTCAGTCACGTCCAAACAAAACTCTGACTCATCACTGAACAAAACTGGAGTCCAGTTTGCAGCAGTCCAGCCTTGGTGCTCCAGTGCCCACAGCAACCTTGCTTGTTTATGTTGTCTGGTCAATGGAACCCGAATTGCTGGGGCCCTTGAATGAGGACCACCGTCGTGAAGCCTTCTCCTGACTGTCTGGGTTGACACCCGTTCCCTGATGCGTTCTGGAGGTCATGTTGCAGCTGTGTGGCATTGTGGAAAGGATTTCTTCGTGCCTGGACAAGGCGATATCGGTCCTCTCGCTGGGTTGTGACACTGGGTGACCTCCAGAATGTCGTGGAGTGACTGTCCCTGTTGTTTGATATCGATTCCACATACGGGAAACAACGCTCTGGGATACGCCCAAGGCTCCAGCAACCTCTCGTTGCAATGACCCTCCTAGCAGCATCCCAATTCCTCTCGCCATATCTTCTGCGGAAAGGCGTTGTCTTTGTGCTTGCTGTTCCATTGTGGTGCGATAAACACTGCCCGAATCACACTGAACCACTGTTTGCCGGTCCCAAAACAGCGAATGTGACGCTGACCTCTCCCCCTGTTTACCCCCAGAATGAGGGTCACGCAATTCACGTGCTCACCATGCTGCATGTTCCAGCGTGAAGGTGCAGGCAACAGTGTGATTGTCTTTCACATTGTTTTGTGTTGTTGGATCACGTGTTTATTGAAGTCAGTTCAAAATGATTTTTTTCATACACTGTTTTTAATTGCTGATCCCTAGCAAGTGTTGAGTAGTATATAGATAAAAACATTCGTCTTCAAATATTCAGATCATAAGAAAACGAACTATACTGACCTCATGAAGAAACTTACAAACAAAGATACTAACATGCTGATGAGATTGCTATGTGGATAAACACAAATATCCGAAAGCATACTGGCAAGAGAATTACGAATCATATACAGAAGATATATTAGTTAGAGATAGATAATTAAACAACTTTATGGACAATAACGGGCTTATTCTCTCAGGTGAAAAAACACAGTTAATGTTTTTCATTAACGGAGACAATCTAATGTATTTGCCAAGATTCAAATTGAATGGTTCTGAATTGCAATACTCACAAAATATAAAATTTCTGGATGTGAATTTAACCCCTAAACTTAAATGGCGTTTTTACATTGAAAGCTTGATAGCTAAAACAAGGAAACGTTTAAATTTATTGAAAATTATTTGTATTCAACCATGGGCTCAATATAGAAAAACCCTCCTGCACCAGGCTGTTTCTCTAATAAGATCAAAACGGACAAGAAGTTTATTTTTCAGCTCCTCAAAGTCTACTGAAAAAATTGTTCCGACCCAGCTGACGAAAGGCCTCGGAGCAGGCAATACAAATATCTGCCTTCAAAAGGGATTACGATGGTTCCCTTATGCAGCTAGTGAAGAGTTTTCATATCTGTAATATATTTTCCTAATTTTATGTTCCCAGTTTCTCCATTTTCAACCCCCCCCCCCCCCCCCACCCACCACCCACCCCCCACCCATCCTTAAGTCCAAATCTTTGACAAGTCATTACTATGAAGACAGTTCAGTTGTTGGCTTGCGCTTGTTTTTCCCCCACCATTAGATTGTTCGTCTATGTATTTGTCTGACTTTATTCAAGTTTAAAGGCTGTGCCAGTCTTGAATAAAAGTTACTCTGTGTTAGGTTTTCTTATGGGAGCAAAGGTTACCCCACTTGTTTACTGCTCAAGATAAATGTGTAATGGAAACATATCCTAGACATATTTCTAGTTTAATATACAAGTTACGTTTGAACTCTTGGAAGACCAAATATTCCCAAAATATAGCGTGTGCATGTTCTAAGCCATTATCTGGTGAACATATACTTTTCTATTGCTCCATTTTAAATGCTCTTTATTCAAAAGCAAACACTGAAATTTCTAAATCTAAACCGGTTCACGCTATTTCTTTCAGTTCAGGAATTGTTGAGGTTGCAAACATTATCTCTAAATCTCAAATTAGCATATTTTTTATAATTATGATAGTGTAGTTTATATTTAAATTTGTACTGTTCTTGACATTATTTCTTACCTTTTCCTCCCCCCCTGTCCTCTTCCCCCCCCCCCCCCCCCCCGTAAAGTCTAATATCACCAAGTGTGAACAGACTATAAATCAACAACAACAACAACAATACTATCATGTGGAGCAATATCTCGGAATAGCTGTATTTGTCTTTTTTTCGTCTGGAAGTTTAGAGAGTGAGATTCACCCCCTCTGTGTCTCTTCACCTCTGTCCTTACTACTGCCCCATCCCCTCCGTCCTTCCATCTTCCTCCCTCCCCTTTCTCTCGCTCGACGAACTCTGCTTCGTCTTGCCCATCTTCTTCTCACTCTCTTCTCTCTCTCTCTCTGCTCTCTCTTCTCTCTCTCTTCCTCTCTTCTCTCTCTCTTCTCTCTCTCTCTCTCTCTCTCCTCTCTCTGTTCGCGTTTGTGGCATGTACGGTTTTTAGCTGGCTCCCTCATAACTCTCCACAGCCATGACTCCATGAAAGGCCCAGAAACAAAGAAGCTCACGTGACAGTGGCGCGAGGATGTACTCCTCCATGCATGGTAAAGAGCCAAAACGGCGCCCCCAGGGAAATTTCAGGTCGATTGGGGCGAGGTTGTGACCCGAATACGTGGAATGGTCTTGAAGCGGCCTCTTGGAGATGCAGAGGAGGAGGAGGAGGAGGAGGAGGAATGTAGAGTGTGGGACAATACTTGGATAATGCCACCGCCGTTCGATTCTGCTTATGTGGCGTTTTCCAGAGTTGTCCGAGCGCATGGCTTGCAGTGGGAGCATGATTGCCTGCTGATGCCGCCTGCGATGTGAAACGTATTCCTTACTGTTGAATAGACACTGTCTTTTTTTTTTCCGATTACGAGTTCGTTTCTTTCTGTGTTGTCATGGCAGAAGCAACCAACAGTTGTTGGCCTATATCTCTTTCTCTTCGTGTGTGGTGTGTGGTGTGTGTGTGTGTGTGTGTGTGAGAGAGAGAGAGAGAGAGAGAGAGAGAGAGAGAAGAGAGAGAGAGAGAGAGAGAGAGAGAGAGAGAGAACGTGTGTGTACGCGCGCGTTCATGAGTCTGCTGTCTGTCTGTCTCTCTCTCTCTCTCTCTCTCTCTCTCTCTCTCTCTCTCTCTCTCTCTCTCTCTCCTCCGATTATGCGTGCATATCAGAGAATGTGGCAGCACATACAGGAACAGCACAATGGTGTGAAGATGTGCAGGAAGAGACACAAGCTTGGCAAAGAGGCTCACAGCCACGTCAGACTGAAAGCCCTCCTGCATGCATGATAAACAGTCAGCACGGTCCCCGGAGACATCCTGGGTCGGCCTGGGTGAGGATGCCGCCCCAGGAAACGGGATTGTCTCGCTCTGATCTGTTGTGGAAAGGGTGAGGTGGCAGGGTGTGGTGGGAAGGGCGTGATGCATGGTGTGTGTGGTGTGTGTGTGTGTGTGGTGTGTGGTGTGTTGTCCTCATTTACGTCTGTCACATTCGTGATATTACACACCACACGCACACACACACACATCACACACACACAAAAGTGAATGTGTACGGAGATTGCGACGTGCCATAATGTGTGTGTGTGTATATGTATGGGGCGCGTGCACGCAATGTGTGCTGTGTGTGTGCTCGCGGTTTGTGTGTGTTGTGTGTGTGTTGTGCGTGCGTGAAGTGTGTGTGGGTATGTGTGTGTGTGTGTAGTGTGTGTGTGTGTTGTGAGAGTTGTGATGTGTAGTGTGTGAAACGTTACATAAGTCATAAGTGAAGATTAACATGACAAAATACTTACAACCACACTAAGCACTGTCTTCACCTGCCTGGTAAGGCTGCTCTAAGGCAGGTGAAGACGTGCTTCTCTGGGTCCTCCAGCACTTCGGATTTTCTTTTTTTCTTCTTACAACCAACAACTAACTAATCAATTAAAGTCAAACGGATGAGAGTATAAAAGAAAAAAAAATAAACAAACAATTTTTTTTTAATCCTTTGCTCCCCCCCCCCCCCCCCCCCCCATTTTATCCACCCCACACCTCTTCCTTTCTTATCCCCGCAAATAAAGTAAATAAAAAATATTAAGTATTTCCCAATAGGGGTGCGTTCTAAGTGTACAGAGAATTCGTACGTTAAAGCTGGTAACTCAAAAATGGCCTGCACAGTGTTTTGCTTCAATACTGGAATGATGTTTTTCTTATCATTGCATGAAACAATATGAAATGGAGTAACTTTGTTTCCACATACGCAAACTACGGTTGTTTTTTTTTTTTTTTTTTACATATTTTGTTTTAAATGCATTAAGTTTCCACATGTACATTAATGAGAGTAATTTTCTATTAAGGTTAAAATTCTCTTTGATTCTTTTAATATCAAACTGTTCTTTATAGACGTGATCTACCATACTATATTCGAAAGCTTTCCAGATATGCGACTTAACTAAGTTACACTGTTCATGTACTGATAAGGGGAAATCAAACAATTCTGAATCAAAACTATTTTTGACTCCACGTTTAGCTGCCCTGTCTACTTTTTCATTATAATGAAAAGAACAATATGAAGGAATCCAACAAAAAGCGACATGGGTTCCTCTTGCAATTAACATGTGTATCATACAACTTATCTCTATGATCATTTCAGGTCTTGTGTGCAATTGAAAAACTTTAAATGCCTGAACAACTGATTTACAATCAACACAGAACAAAATTTGAAATATTGGTTTTGGAGAGTTTAAAAGGTAATTTAAAGCCAGGAGTATCGCTGTTAATTCTGCTGTAAATATCGATTTGTTAATTCCGATATAAAATTATTTATCTACTCTTAAGTCTGGTATTAACAATGCACAACCTGATTGTTTGTCAATGCACGAACCGTCTGTGTATATTTTCAAATAATTTGAATAGTACTTTTAAACATGGCATTTGATATAGCTTGCTAACATGTTTATGTTTTCATCTTTTTTTATATTGGTATGTTCAATATCAAAATGTGCTTAATTAAGCTCCCATGGTAGTATAGGAGAAAATAACGGTCTAATGAACAGTGCATCGTTATCGATTGAAACTCCAGAATCAGTAATACCTTTTGACGTGTAAGTTGCCAGTTTTTTTTGAGAAGCTATAGATTTTGCTCTTTTAGGAAAATCAATATCTGACCTCATTTTTATTTCAGATCTAATGTGCGTTTCTTGTACAGTTATAGGAGCATTAATGGTAATGCTATTATTTGGTGGTGGATCATCATATGTTATATTACTTTCTTCTTTTTCTCTGTAAGTTCGGTCAGTATTTGTTAGACCCTCAGGGCGGCTGTCATCAGCGAATAGGTTTACAAAAACTTCTGCTTTCTCTTCAGCAGTGGGTAGATTGTTGTTATCTATTTTTATGGGATACTGTGGTGATGTCAATCCATTTTTCATAGCTTTCAGTTCTTCCCATACTTTTCCCATATCCTTACAATGTTTTACTTCAGAGTTACAGAAATCATTCCAGTGTTTCAATTTTGCATATTCTGTTGCATCATCACTTTCTTTACCCGTCTTTTTCATGATTACTTGCTGATATTTTTTTTTACAATATATCTTAAATCTTTCTTTTTTTCTTGTTATTTGCGCGTTTACATTCCTTGTTCCACTGTGGTTTTTTTAGATGTTTTAAGTTTTTTTTTGGGGATCGATTTATCTGCTGCTGTTAGGATAAATTTACAGAATTTATCATACTGATTGTCTATATTTTCTTCAGTAGAATAATCTAAATCTATGTTTTTAAGGATATCTTTTAAGAGTGACCAACCTGCACACTTGTTATTATACTTTGGAATAATATCTTTGTGTTTTCTTCTTCTTCTGCTATGCTATTTATAGATATTATGACTGGAATATGATCTGATCCTAAAGAGTCATCTCCCGTTTCCCACACTGCGTTGACTACCAATGATGGAGATACAGAAGTTAAATCAATGGCTGAGGGATTATGGTAAGATATATCTGGAATACGAGTTATATTTCCATTATTCAGTGTGTAAAGAATAGAATCCGCTATGTTATCTAACACACGGTTGTTAGAAATATAGGAACAACTCTTATCCCAGAAAGCGGCATGTGCATTAAAATCACCCCCAATAACCCACTTATCCGTTTGATCTTGGAACCCTTTCAACCATTCAGTGTTCTTGTTATCAGACCTTTTGGAAGATAAACTGAAGCAACATTAAGAATCAAGATGAAGTCAACTTAACCGTGGCTGCACAGCATGACACAGAGGAAATATTATTACATACTGGTGGAGTTCTTTCACAAAAGTCCAGGTCTTCACGCACATAAATGGCTGTTCGCACTCTGTCTATACATTGTTCGTAAACTGGAGGGTGGTAAAATCCAGGTAGATATGATAATTTATCACAGCTCACATTTAAAGATTGTAGTAATAAAGCATGAAACTTATTTGTTACTAAATATTGATTTAAGTATGATAGATTTTCCGTTATAGAACGACAATTACACTGTAGCAATGCAATGTTTGGCTTTTTATGTGCTTTCATTTATATATCACAATAATTTATATTATTTAGACATTAACTATCTTAGAGATGACAATAGATGATAACAGAAAATCTTGATGATTGACTGTAAACAGCTGAGAGTCAAAGTAGGACCAGTTTGGTAGAACCAAGGACGTGGAAAAGGCGGAGGGTGAAAACCTTGGCAGCTGTAACGAAAGGTTGCGGGTCTCCTCCGTGGCTTTTCCCAAAACATTCCATGCAGGTGTTTGCCCAGGGTCCTCGCGATGGTGCTCGCACCTCTGGTCGTGGGGTAAACGTCGTCAGCTGTCAGGACTCTTCTGTCTTCCATCCTCAACTCGTTAAAGGAGACGAAAGTAATGTCGTTTTCTGTCTGTAGTTTCTGTCTTGTCATTGCATTGAACAGATCTTTCTTAATGTCTAGAGTTTTATTTTTGACAGGAGCCACTTGACTTACTACGGTCTTGGCTTTGGGAAATGACCTTTGCCTCCTTGACGCATATCTGCATTTCCGTACTGCATTCCTCCGGATCTTTCCCCTTCAAATCGTTCACTCCTACATGCAGAACTACACATTTGGGTTCAGGATTCAGAGATACTTTTGCCTCGTTCAGAGCGCGTGTGCAATGCTCAATCTGATAAGCTTTTCTCTTTGCCACCTGCAGACCGTTGTGACAGGCCAAGTCTCCGTGCATCAACCTTCTTCATGATACTGTCATGTATCAGGAGGACACGAGGCATGTCGCGTAGAAATAGAATGGTATACGTATTTCTTTTGTTGTGCCAGTGTTTTTGTTTGACGTTTTGTTTCTATCTTTTGTTCCACAGATGTGTTACGCAATTTTGCAGAACCTTGTTTGACGTTGCTTTGATTCTTTACGTCACAATTCAGTTTTCGTTCTTTGTGGTTTTGTTTCATTAGGTTATTTTCTTTGCTTGGCGTAATGTAACGGCTCGCACAATTCATCCACGCCCTTTAGTCCATGAGCCGTGCTATACCCCCTCCCCCCTAGTGGAGAATTTTCCAGACAGGTACCATTGGAAAGCTTAACATCTAAGCTACTGAAATCAGGTTGTTTGCCAGCGATAGGTTGCTGGGTGTAGGGTGGTGAATGTTCAAAGTTAGTACCCCCCGCTTTTTAAATGGCCGCCACGAGATATAGAGAACGTCTTGTCTCGGCTTCTATTAGCTCTAGGCATGTGACCATTACCTTCCATCCCATGTTATTGGGTGTGAAATCTATTCCTGGTGCTTATTTTCTGTTTTGAAGGTAATTTTAAAGTCAAAGGTCATTTTCAAGGTCATTGTGGCAAAACTGTTACAACGCTTAAGCTAAGCCATCTAGATAGATGATAGAGGACGTTAGACCAATTATTTGACCACAAGGAATTAATTGTAGAGTTTATTGGACACCCCACTACACCCTACAATCAGAAGTGAAAATAATTGTTGAATTGGTGCCACTTTTTGGTGAATGGTCAAAGTAAGTTACCAGCGAGAATTTTGCGCCCAGAACTGATCAACAAATATCAGGTTGGGTAATCGCTGCCTAGATAACAAATTAGTCACTCTCCCTACAACAGCTGTCTTGATTTTTGTTTCGCTATATCAAAGTACTTTTGAATTTCCAGTGATGTTTCCATTTTTCTAATTTGCTTTTGGTTGAGTCCGTGTAGGTTCCCTGAATAAAGCAAGCAATGGGAAAAAAAGAAAAAACGGACGAGAAGCATGTTCAGCTAACATCAGCAATGTCAAGGGGCACAAAAAAGACATTTAGTGGTCCTACATGCATTGTTCATTACCCCCAGAACAAATCGGACACTACAATAAGACCCTTATCTGAAACAAGTTTTCAAAAGATCAGAGATTCGTTGCACTCCGACAGTTGCAAGAGGAGGTGAACTTGAAGCTACCAAGCATTTGTTGTCAGGTGCCAGAACAGTACCTCCCTCACATTCATGGCTATCACAGATGGTGTTACCAGAATTTCACAAACACGACCAAACTACTGAAACGAAAGCGCACATCTGATGAAGACTCGACATCTACTTCTAAAAGGACTCGTGCAGTTGCACCGTCATCAAGTAGGGTCCTCTTCCCAGCAAATGAGTGTTTGTTTTGCGGCAAGATGCACTAGTATGGAAATGAAAAGAAGAAACCTTGTGAAGTGTCTGACAAAGACGGCAGAAGCATCAATCAAAACGAGTGCGAACAAAAGAAGGATGAACGAATTCTGGCAAAGGTGCAGGATACAGACCTGGTGGCCAAGGAAGCCCACTGTCATAATTCCTGTCGTAGGACATACACACGTTCCGAGGAGGATCGAAGGCAACAGACTTCAAGTGGAGACACAAATGTGACAGAAGAACAGGCTGCTCATGCCGATGCATTCGCAAGCTTAGTGTGCTATGTTCAAGACAGCATTATTGAAAGGGTAATGTTGAAAGGATGACGATGCTGAAAGAGGGTGTACCAACAGTTTATGCTGGAAAACAGTCCTCAGTTCTTTAACGAGGATTACAAAACATGCAAACTGAAGTCCAAGCTTGTAAGGAATTTGGCGATAAGCTGCATTTTTGGCAGCCAAATTACAAGAGTGAACATGTCTTTGCTTCACGTCTTTCAAGAGGCACAGCTGTTGAGTCATTTTTTGAGGCAGCAGTATCAGATTCAAGACGACTGGAAGAGGCAGCACTAGTACTACACAGGCTGATCCAAACTGCACACATTGAGTCCTCTACCATGCCATGGCCTCCATCAGCACGTTTCCTGCTCACATTGAGTCCTCTACCATGCCGTGGCCTCCATCAGCAAGTTTCCTGCTCACATTGAGTCCTCTACCATGCCATGGCCTCCATCAGCAAGTTTTCCTGCTCAGTGATACAATCTGTCTACCTCAGAGCCTGCAGGATTTTCTTGGGCTGGTTGTCACAGGGAAAAAACTACCACAGATGCTCTTCTCAAAAGAAATGCATCGTGAAGTCTCTTGCAGAAGACATCTGTCAAGCTACTTGCAGGGGACAATGGCTGATGCCAAGCATTTACCTCCTTGGCATGACCCTGAGACATCTAACTGGCAGTGCAGAAATCATCACTCTGATCCATCGCTTTGGTCACTGTGCATCATACGCTTGCCTTCGGGAGCTGGAAAACGGCCATGTGTAAAAACATTAAGTGATCGAGATTCAGTGTTGCCACCAACAATCCATCATGACAAGAATGTAGTCACCCACCTGTGCTGGGACAAACTTGACTTGAAGGAAGAAACGCCATCAGATCAGGGACAACTCACACTGCACATGGAATAGTAATCCAGGAAGTGTCAGAAAGTGGAGGCGAAAACAGCTTCTCCTGAGCCATCCCTTCCAAGGACAAGCAGCGATCAGCCACCTGCAAACTACTAGACAAAGAGCCATGCTTTGCCAAGAATAAAGCTGAACCCTTCCTCACCTCATTTGGAGAACTTGCAGAAAGTCTGTTTGACCAGCTTGCAAAGGAGCCCAGAGTTGACTTTGTAACAGATTCCTGTCTCCCAGATTATATCAAGGCATCGGAAAGAGAGAGCCGAGGGCCGTCATCATCAGTGCATCTGATCAAAGGGAGCTCTACAGAGGTTCCAAGAGACTGGAAGAAGTTCTTGTCAAATGACCAAAACAAAGTGAACTTCACAAGCTTCCTTCTTGAAGAATGGAAGACAGACAAGTATGCCAGCATACTTCAAGACAGAACAGTTCTGTTTGTCTGTCGAGACAAATGCACAAATTTGACGACACCTGACGGCCAGACAAACACTGTCTGAGCACATTGAAGAACTGTCCTCTACACAGGAAGACGCAGACACCAAAATAGTTCTGCACTGTCTCCATATTGCGGACAACTCTTCTGAAGATTCAACGATCACTGTGAGATCTCCAGACACAGATGTCTTCATCCTTCTTCTTCTCAAGTACGCTGAAAGCATCCCCCAGAAGATTCTCTTTGATACAGGAGTCTCAAATAAGCGGAGACTCATTGACATCAAGAAACGTGCGCTGACTGTGGGCAAAGAGATCTGTTCCGTGTTACCCTGCAGTCCATGCATTCAGCGATGCGACACGACGAGTGCGTTTTGTCAGGAAAGGGAAAATTGCCCCAATCAAGACCCTCAAACAGCACCCTGAGTATATCAGAACATTTGCTCAGCTTGGTGTCATGGCCCAAATTCACCCAATGGTCATGAAAGAACTTGAAGAGTTCACCTGTTTTGTACAGAGGTCGGGGTTCATGCACCAAAAGACATCAACAAACTTCGATATGAGAAATTTCTATAGAGCGATTCAACACCAGTGAAGAACTGCTGACCTGTTACGATGGTATGGACATGGTCTGTTGCCACCATGCAGAGATTCTCTGCTCATGCACATTGAGAGAGTGAACTACCAGGCACTCTTATGGAACCATTCTCACGAGCCAAAGCCACACATCCCATCACCAGAGGGTCCATGGATGGCAAAAGACATCTGAGGGACTTGAAGTGACATGGACACGTGACCTCCTCATGCCTGCAGAGCTTGTGGATGTCCTAGTGGAGAATCCGCCTGCCCCAGAAGTTGATGATGCACCAGATTCGTTCAGCTTGACTGACTTTGACACGACTTTGTGTTCATTGACAATGAGTAGCGGCTAGAGTATATCCTCTCCTTCTGCCAATAATGAACGACTGACAGCATATTACTCTTGTTGGTCATTCACAGTTACAGCTGCTGTTTCAAGACCTTTTATCTTGTCAGAAAGGTACTGAAAGTTCACAAAGAGTACCATTTTTAGCAATGTTTTCATTTAGCACCTTCTCTTTGATAAGAATGATTTGATGCTTGAGATAAATCTCTTCTCAGACATGCTATAGAGAAAAGCTGTTCCGATTTTGTTATGAAAGGCAGTATAGGAGTGTGTCTGCCAAAAGACCTGTGTGTTTTGTTATACTTTTTATCCGTAATCTAAGGGTTAGAGATAATAATTATTTAGTTGGGACATTTTCATTTTCTTCAAAACAATCATACATTGTATTCTGTTTTAGAAAATCTCCACAGCGGAACAGTGAGAATTCGAAAGGAATGAAGAAGTGAACACCTCAAAGACAGTTAAATGATGCAGTATACAGGAACCTTCAATGCTACAACCATGCTGAACTGTGGATATGAAGCCTAATAACATTTTAGAGGGATCTTTTCATAGGAATAACCAGCTAAGAAATAGAAAAAGTACTTTGTTAGAAATTCAAAACTACATGGGTAGTTTGTACCGTTTTTTATTTTATTTTTTCATTTAGGGGGTAGGGGTAGCATATCTGTCATCATCATCTACTAAATTGCTCTAGAATCTTGAAAATTGCTGTAAAGGATCTTGGTACTTTGTTCTTACATTAAATACACAAAAACAGTACTTGTGATTGTTATTTTTCTTGTATGGAAGTTTAAAACCTTCAAATTTTGCGTAAAATGATAGCGCGCATTGGAAAACAACAGGCCACAGATACGAGATCGTCCAATCTGGAAGAGTATAAAGTGTTTTTCAAAATACAGGGACACTCATGAAGCCTGAAGCACATAATTTTACTGCCACCATTGGCCAACACGATGAGAAAATGAACTTGTTGATATGATGGTCTGAGCGGTGTTTTTGTTTGATATGGTAACTTTGACCAAGCGCTGCAGCCACACCCAGCAGAGTTCAGCTGGCAAACAAGCAGAAATCAAAATGGCATGTCCCCAGCTACACAAAAATCACTGTCTGCAAAATTCCCCACTAGGGGGGAGGGTTTCACCTCTTGGCTCAGGGACTACTTGTGTTGGGGAGGAGTTTTTGCCGGCAGCGATGTTGATGCAACTTTTGCGGAGGAGCGGTGAGGCGTTGCGAAGGAGTTTCGGTCGATTCGGTCTGAATAGCGACACTTTCGCCTTTCGTTATCTTGAGGTTCGATTAAACTATTTTGGTCTGTTTTTCAACTATTTTCTCTAGCCTCGAGATTCGTTCTCTCAGAGTCATATATGAGAGCTTTGAAGTCGTCAGTGTTACTTCCCGCTTGTCTTTTCGGGCTGTCTTCTGCGGGGCCTTTATTGTCGGCAGTCGTACCGGACATTTTTGTTTGGGTTACTAAACGGTCACCCTCGCTTCGAACATTCGATTGGCTTATTACAGTCGATTGAACATTTTGCAAACGTTCCGTAATCACCCCATGCCCCAACCGCACCCCTGGTGTGACGTTCCGTAATCACCCCATGCCCCAAACCGCACCCCTGGTGTGACGTTCCGTAATCACCCCATGCCCCAAACCGCACCCCTGGTGTGACGTTCCGTAATCACCCCATGCCCCAAACCGCACCCCTGTGTGACGTTCCGTAATCACCCCATGCCCCAAACCGCACCCCTGGTGTGACGTTCCGTAATCACCCCATGCCCCAAACCGCACCCCTGGTGTGACGTTCCGTAATCACCCCATGCCCCAAACCGCACCCCTGGTGTGACGTTCCGTAATCACCCCATGCCCCAAACCGCACCCCTGGTGTACGTTCCGTAATCACCCCATGCCCCAAACCGCACCCCTGGTGTGACGTTCCGTAATCACCCCATGCCCCAAACCGCACCCCTGGTGTGACGTTCCGTAATCACCCCATGCCCCCAAACCGCACCCCCTGGTGTGACGTTCCGTAATCACCCCATGCCCCTGAATCTGGACCAGAGCCAGAACAACCTCTCCCCCAAACTCCTGTCCCTGAACCACTTCCTGGTCAGTGATTGGGAGCGTGGCCTGCAAACACCCCATGGAGTCAATAATATAGGCACGTTCCCAGATTTACTCTCCTCATGTGACGGGAAGGGGGGGGGGGGGGGGGGGGGGGGGGGGGGGGGGGGGGGATAGAAACGGGCACCCTACATGGTTTTTTTTTTTATATCATGCCCCGATCACTCACAGGGTATTGGCTTTGGAATACGGGGGAGATGGGGAGTCTGCCCCCCACCTCTTCCAATTCAGTACAATATGATTTGATCCATGTGTTTCATCCTTTGGGACACTTGGAGCATTTTGAAGGAGTGGAGTGATGTTGGACGAGAGGGGGAAGTCACAGGCATGTAAAAAAAAAAAAATGCAAGCAAGCAACTCGCTATAGTGTTTTTCTATCGACATGCGCTGTCAAAAAATGGCGGCCTTTTGCATGCTAAACAGCCCAAGTTACGAAGAGGCTGCACACCCAGGCCTTGCTTAAAAAGTCGTGTATTCATAGACTGACGCAATTAGAATGTTTTGATAATTTCTAGTGTGTTTGAAAGTTGATTTTCCTCATTTCCTTTCATATGGCCTTCAGGTGCAAGCCAGGTGGTTCCAAGCAGACAAATTAAAGTCAAGGGAATGGGGGGACTATTTGGCGGCTTCCAGCTGGCGCATAGATAAGATCACGGGTGAGTACAAAGGCCAGAAATGTGACGTCAACTTAGGGCAGGTCATGTATTTGAAGATTGTGATTTCATTGGTGAAAATCCCCCAAAACTCGGAAAACAGTTGTGGGAAGTTATTCTTTTAGTGATCAGTTTAGAATCAAATGCTGGGTCAAACTTGTGGTCGGCTTTCAAAACGCTTACATGGACAATTTAGTGTTTTAGTGCAAAACCATAATTGTGGCATGTGGCCAGACCACGTAGACGTGTTTAAAAGACAGCTAAACCGCGCAGGGACCGAAGGGAGTGAAAGTCCACTTGGATACTAACGAAACTCAGAACGACTGCGTGACAGTGTTTATTGTTTTAAAATGACCGGCAGATGAAGAAAAAGCATGCAAATAGCATGCAACTCAGAACATGATGAAATCAACCTGCTTACAAAAGCTGAAACGATGAAAGCATCTTTAAAAAAACACCCAGAAGGCTACCTTGGCAGCTGATTGGAAAGTTAACAATAGACAAGACGGCGGTTTTTTCAGGGGAGATAATTACTTTTGTTCATAATAATGAAATTGGCACCACGAACCGACTTGATTGTTGACTGGAGAATCCAGGAACAGCTCTGGCATGTCAAGGAAAAAGAAAGCACGCACGCCGGCACACGCGGATTTTGCTGTGTAAATGACGTCAAGATTTGTGAGACGAGGAGAAAACAAAAAAGACGTCATAAACGAGAAGCAGGACTTGGTACTGCAAGCAAACTTTCAGTAGGCCCTACGCAGTTACAAACCACGCAAGACCCGCTTGCACAAGGTGAAGTAGTCAGCGGAGGATACGAAACGGTGCAGTCATCTCAACGGCGGAAGAAGATGAGGGTGATTCTTTTTCTAGCGATTCGTTTAATAGCGTTCTCACATAGACGACTTGTTTTGAAAGTTCAAGCGCATGGTATCAAAAGGAAGATATTACTTTGGATACAAGACTTCCTAAACGCGTCAGCGGGATGTACGTCAATAGCCACAGTCGACGAGGCCATGTCTCGAGGGGAACCAGAGGGTAGTGTTTTGGGACCATAGTTGTTTGTTTGTACTCAACATCTGTCGTATTACATTCAAAACACATGAATATACCTTTTGGCAGACCACAAGTTTCGCACGTAGGGGTGCATGATAGCTTGCACAAGTTGCAACAGGTATTTACCGGAGTGATACCCACGAGTTTGGAATTTTTCTCAGCAGGACAGCAGAGGACACTCTTGAAATTAAATTTCAAAGTTCATCACAGACTGAACTTAGGGAATTACTTCTCTCTCGAGTGATGATGTTCAGGAATGGTCTTCCTGACTGTAATAACCCACGTCAAATCTTCACACGGAGAACATCATGAGGAATTTCTGAAAATCAATCCAGAATTGATTTATCACCTCGATGATCTGGTTGGAATTCTTCCTAAACACGCATGCACTAATGTTAGATACTATCATAATTGACAAAATGCAATCAGATGTTTATCGACCTCAAAAGTCTCAGTTGTGAATCTATCCTACCACGATGCAGAGGCTTTGATGTATATTATATATGACGACGGTGAAAGCTTTAGGCCAAAAACGTCAAGTTCAAGTTCACAGCACTGGGCAGAGAAATGAGGCGCAATTTTTTTATCACTGGACGGACGGTGTTTACAAGGTAACCGACCCAGTCCACCACTGGATGAAACGCTACACTGCCCACTGACACACACACACAGCAAAGCATCAACGATGGTGCAGAAAACTGACACTCAGAGACCCCCGCAATCCTGGTAAAACAGCCCAGTCACGTTAGATAGTCCTGAAAGGGACTACAGCCGACAGCGCCAGACCACCATCACCTGAAGGCCACGGCAACAAGATGAAGACCGTCACGCACAAGACGCAAAATGAAAGACATAGGAGAAACGATGCAACGGATACCAAAACGCCGATTCCATCGGACAGGCACTACACAAACCAGGCAGGACCACAACTTTTAGATGGAGACACACACACACACACACACACACACACACACACACACACACACACACACACACACAATAACGGCAATAGAGATTCCAATCTGCTGAGAACGTACACATGCTGAAGAAAATGAAGAAAGCGAGAAATACAGGACATGAAAGGAATGAGAAGAGGGAAGGGGGTGAAAAGGAAACAAATGAAGAAAAAAAATCAATTAAACAAAGAGCTTGTTTCATCCTGATAAGAGACTGTTCTAATTATTCTTTACCCTCCTTTTCAGATTGGTCATTCATTATTGATGAGCCTTTACTGTCTGCATGCACCCATAAAAATTGCCATAAAAGGGAAGTGGAAAAAATATTGAAAGGTCAAACAAAGAGTGTGTGTGTGTGGTGTGTGTGTGTGTGTGTGTGGTGTGTGCGTGTGCGTGCGTGCGTGCGTGCGTGCGTGCGTGCGTGCGTGCGTGCGTGCGTGCGTGCGTGCGTGCGTGCGTGCGTGCGTGCGTGCGTGCGTGTGTGTGTGTGTGTGTGTGTGCGTGTGTGTGTGTGTGTGTGTGTGTGTGTGCGCGCGCGCCAGTCTGTGCGTGTTTATGGGGGGAGGGGGGTACGGGGCTGGGGATCTCTCTCTCTCTCTCTCTCTCTCTCTCTCTCTCTCTCTCTCTCTCTCTCTCTCTCTCTCTGTATCAATCTATCTATCTATCTATCTATCTATCTATCTATCTATCTGTCTATCTGTCTGTCTGTCTGTCTGTCTGTCTGTCTGTCTGTCTGTCTGTCTGTCTCTCTGTCTGTCTCTCTGTCTACCTACGGACTACCTACCGACCTTCCTACCTATTGATCGACATTTACGTATATTTACGTACTTATGAATAAGTGATGATGATGCGGAGGAATGAGTCGAGAAGGAGGATGACAAGAAGAAGAGAAAGAAGGAGGAGGAGGAGAAGAAGATGGAGAAGAAGGAGAAGACAGACATCGATCTATTACGCAGTGCGGAAATTAGAAAGGCATGCGAGCTCCCTATGTTTGATAGATCTCATGTATTTTTTGTGTTTTTGTTTAATCTCAGAAAGGGTAATAACGCAAACATAAAAATAAGCGTAAATGATAATAATAATAATGATGATGATAATAACAATAATAATAATATTAATAATAATGATAATAACGATAAACATCTACTTACCAAAAATCAAACGCGAGAGTCGAAGTGTGTGTATGTGTGTGTGTGTGTGTGTGTGTGTGAAGATGAAAGAGACTTTAAACGGAAAGAATCTGAAAGAGAATTTTTCTTTTTAGATTTCTTTTTTCTTCTTTTTTCCTTTTTTCACTCTGTGTATGAATTCATGCGTCTGGGAAATGACTTTCGAGCTATGTAAACTCTATTACGACTGGTAGTTACGAAGCGCTTATTTCTCTTTACGAGGAGATTAGGTTTTCACCAGTGTCACTAGGTTTGTCAGACAGTTTGCAAGATGACGCAAAGAAAAGAAAAAGAGCAGGCCTATACCTTTTAATTTTTAATCCAGATCAAAAGGAGCGAATCCAGTTATTTTTTTTATTCAGTTCCCTTTTCATTGCGGGATAGGGCCTTTTGTATGTTTTCTGAAAATACAAAACAAAACAAAACAAAAACAAAAACAAGAAAACAAAACGAAACAATAACAAACAAACAACAACAACAACAAAACAAACAAAAAAAACAGTGGAAGGATCTCAATAGGGGGAAATATAAGCTGCATAGATATAAACAAAATTTGAAAGATGTGCAGATCCCAACAATATGGATCCGGTGAGCAGCCTATCATTGATGGGAAGTGGAGTGGGGGTTGTCATTGCTCTGAAGTAAACAGTGCTACAAACCGGCAGCTGCCTCACAGGTATAAGTGAGACCAGGGACCGTACAGCAAAGGGACTAACAAGAGCCAGATGGGCCGCGCGAAGTACTGCTCGCGAGCCGACGGCCGAACTTGGGCGTAATAAAGAACTTCCGGTGGCAGCTTCTAGCGAGTAAACAATGTGTGGAACACGCGTGTCGGACGGTGTAAATCTCGTTTTTCGCATGAACACTCCAATTTCTTGTACCAAAACCACATCGCATCTAATATGGGGGGTGCAAACTGCCATTGTTGGCTGTCCCGCCCAGAAATCTAAACACAAAGGGCTTACATTTCACAAATTACCGGCGAAAGGTACGAACGATGAGTGGAGAATGCAGCCGATCAACAGTATCAACAGACAAGATAAATCGTTCAACCCCGACAGGGCTACAATTTGCTCCCGTCATTTCAAGGATTCTTGCTTCAAAACTGGCAAGTCTGAGCATAGACTCTATATCGTTCAGTTAATGGCAGTATTTCATCGAATAGGTTTCTGTAATGACAATTAAGTTCGGGCATCCAAAATTCAGTGATGTCCAAGTGTTGGTTGTTTTACAAGGGCCGCTCATTGAAGTAAACAGTTTCCATTCTCTGTGTGTGTGTGTGTGTGTGTGTGTGTGTGTGTGGTGGAGAGAGAGAGAGAGAGAGAGAGAGGTATGTTTATGTGTGTGTGTGTCAGTGCATGTTTATGTGTGTGTCAGTGCATGTTTATGTGTGTGTGTGTCAGTGCATGTTTATGTGTGTGTGTGTGTCAGTGCATGTTTATGTGTGTGTGTCAGTGCATGTTTATGTGTGTGTGTCAGTGCATGTTTATGTGTGTGTGTGTGTCAGTGCATGTTTATGTGTGTGTGTGTGTCAGTGCATGTTTATGTGTGTGTGTGTCAGTGCATGTTTATGTGTGTGTGTGTCAGTGCATGTTTATGTGTGTGTGTCAGTGCATGTTTATGTGTGTATGTCAGTGCATGTTTATGTGTGTGTGTCAGTGCATGTTTATGTGTGTGTCAGTGCATGTTTATGTCTGTGTGTGTGTGTGTGTCAGTGCATGTTTATGTGTGTGTGTCAGTGCATGTTTATGTGTGTGTGTCAGTGCATGTTTATGTGTGTGTGTCAGTGCATGTTTATGTGTGTGTGTGTCAGTGCATGTTTATGTGTGTGTGTCAGTGCATGTTTATGTGTGTGTGTCAGTGCATGTTTATGTGTGTGTGTGTGTGTCAGTGCATGTTTATGTGTGTGTGTGTCAGTGCATGTTTATGCGTGTGTGTGTCAGTGCATGTTTATGCGTGTGTGTCAGTGCATGTTTATGTGTGTATGTCAGTGCATGTTTATGTGTGTGTGTGTGTGTGTGTGTGTGTGTGTGTGTGTGTGTGTGTGTGTGTGTGTGTGTGAGTGCATGTTTATGTGTGTGTGTGTCAGTGCATGTTTATGTGTGTGTGTCAGTGCATGTTTATGTGTGTGTGTCAGTGCATGTTTGTGTGTGTGTGTGTCAGTGCATGTTTATGTTGTGTGTCAGTGCATGTTTATGTGTGTGCGTGGTAATTTCTGAAGTCACAGTAAAGGCAGAACACATCGTCTTTTTTGTTATAGACACAAATAGTAATTGATGTACATGTACTCTTGAACTTGCATGATGTAGTCAAGCCATACATCACAGGTTTCATCAGTAGACTACAAAGCCTTTTAGACCTCTCTCTCTCTCTCTCTCTCTCTCTCTCTCTCTCTCTCTCTCTCTCTCTCTCTCTCTAACACACACACACACACACACACATATTATATATATATATATATATATATATATATATATATATATATATAATATATATATATACCAGTTTAAAATAGTGATTTTAAAATGAAGAGGTTAAAACCTACAAGCTTGTTTCAAGCTAAAAGCGCTCTCCTCAGGGTATACAATACAATTTGGGCACGCCACCGGTGTTATATACCGTGGTGTGTGGGCGTGTGAGTTCTGTGCGTGTAGCACGTGGCCTGCCGGTTTTTCTTTTTTGGGGCGCGTTCAGGGGGACGTGCCACGGAATGGTGCATTGACAAAGATTTCCATTTATGCCTGCAATTGTTTATCATTTCTACTTTAGAGTTCAGGGATGCTAGGTGGGGTTTACATAATATCAGCCACTTTTCTGTAGTACATAAGTTGCATTTTTTAGAAATGTTGTTGTATGGTGTTGCTCTTTTTATAATTTTCCATGATATGTTGTAATCTATTTTCCTATTTTTCAGCTTCCAAATATATTTACTTAATTCTGTTTGGTTTTTATATTTTTCATTTTTGAAAGACTGTTTATGGTTTGCATATCTGGTTTAAAGTGGTTAGCCGTGATTCCTATGTATGTTTCTTTATCACTGTCTGTTGTTACCGTAGCTTGGTACACAATATTGTTGTAGAAGACATTTATTATTCAAAGGGCACTGGTCTTTTTAGTGCAATTACAAGATATCCTTTCATCACCCTCTTTGGTTGGTGTTGTTTTTGGTTTTATGGAAGAATCAATTATATTTTTAAGGTTGGGCATACACGAGTATGATAGCTTGACGGTATTTTTGTTGAATATTTTAAATAGTACATGTTCTTTTGGGAATGATGTGTGTATATATATATATATATATATATATACACACACACAAACACAGAGGTTAAGGAGTCATTCTTATTTATTTGGTATCAGATGACCAAAGTCCCTTGCTTTCATATGCAAAACAATAATTTTGTATTTACATACAGAAATATTCCGACTGTCTTGTCTCATCCGGAAGGCATTTGGTCTGCTTGCATTGAGCTGCACACTTCACTGACAAGGTCTGGTGTAATCTGAAAAGGTTAAAAAACATCAACGTTCTGAATTGTGTGTGTGTGTGTGTGTGTGTGTGTGTGTGTGTGTGTGTGTGTGTGTGTGTGTGTGTGTGTGTGTGAGAGAGAAGAGAGAGAGAGAGAGAGAGAGAGAGAGAGAGAGAGAGAGAGAGAGAGAGGAGAGCATCATAATGTGATGCATACCACTATGTAATTATTTTGAGTGTTGTCTTGGTTGATGTTGCCACACTGTTGATGTATTAAAAGTCAGTAAACATGTCATAACACATTTAGTCTCTCTCTCTCTCCCTCCCACTCTCTCTC
Source organism: Conus ventricosus (assembly GCA_018398815.1). Lineage (NCBI taxonomy): Eukaryota > Metazoa > Mollusca > Gastropoda > Neogastropoda > Conidae > Conus > Conus ventricosus. The sequence goes on from CM031608.1 coordinate 53,628,458, forward strand.
TCTCTCTCTCTCTCTCTCTCTCTCTCTCTCTGTCTTACACACACACACACACACACACACACACACACCACACACACAGAGAGAGAGAGAGAGAGAGAGAGGAGAGAGAGTTGAATTAACTTACCAACATTGGCTGTGGTTCGCTGCCTTTTTTTTGATGAATCAGCGACTGGTATCGGTGTTCGTTTCTCTGCCATTGCAACAGGCTGAGCAGTGTTCACTGCAGTCGCTTCTGTTTCCTACAAATGAACCAGCAATACCCACTATAATAACCAAAACGAAGACTGAATCTAACGAAAGTACTGAAAAATATAGCAACCAGCTGTACATCAATGCATACAAGAAGGGAGACATGAAAGACTAAAGCTGCGCGGAGCACAACTACACACTGACTAGCGCATCTCTCGAGCACAGGCATGGTTTGTTTACACGCTTGTACGCCGAGTAAACTGTGGCCGCGTTATCAGTTATAGGTAATTACTTGCACATGTCGATAGGTTTCGCACTCTACATTCCTCCACAACCAAAGCCCTAACACATTCTATAGTAAACCAAACAACCGCAAAATTATGGAAAAAAATCTTACCTAACGATGTTTGGCTGCCAAACTCCTTTTTACCACCGACCAGGGAAAGTTCGTACCACTAGGGGTGGGCCCCCCCTTTCATACTTCGTTAGTGCTCAGAGAAGGGGAACCCGGGCCAGCGCGCACCCTTTGCTGTGGGCCCCGGTGAGACAAAGATTTTGAGATGAATGACGACACAAAGACAACACGACACGATGAGATGAGAGATGAATGAAATATGACGATGAGAGATGATTGTGAGGGTGAGACGACACGACGATGATATAGGATAATGAAAATAGATAAAGATTTTTTTGGGCTTCTTGGGAAATTCCCACAAAAAAAGATAAATTGATCAGTAGGCATGGGGCGAGAAAAAAAAAAAAGAAATAAAACAACCCCCCCACTTTAAAACTGTATTTTTTCAGATCTTTGATGTTTTTTTTTCCCTTTTTATTTCTGCCACTTTGTGTTGGTCCCCCGACGCAAAAACCCAAGCTATATTAAAAAGCTAAACCCTCTTGCTTTTTTTCATGCCTTTCTTTTAATAAAGTTTAAAACGAGTCCACAAAGATAACGCACGTGGGGTAGTCAAAGTATTTTTTAACACAATAAAGATTATATCCTTAAAAAAAAAAAAATTTTTAGAAAACACCCTTCAGTCACCCCCCTTTCTCCTCTCTCCTCTCCCTTCTCTCTCTCTCTCCCCCTCTCCTCCTCTCTCTCCCTCTCCTCTCTCTCTTTTCCCACACCAAACACAAAACCCTCGCGCCCGCACGCACAACAAAATAATTTTAAAAATTTATAAAATTATTACTATAAATTTCTCTCTCCTCTCTCTCTCTCTCTCTCTCTCTCTCTATATATATAATATTTAAATATAATATTTAATAATATTTATTATATAAATTTTAATATAATATAAATATTATTGTACATAATACACACACACACACACACACCACGCCGCCGCACGCACACACACACACACACAAAACACACACACCAACCACAACACACACCAACACACACAATTTTCTCTGGGAACTTACGACACTCCCGGGAATTTAATCATTTTTTTCCATAAAAGATGCCCAAAAATGGCGCTTTGGAGGGGGCACAACGTGGGCTATAAGGGAGACCACCCTCCCCAGTATCCTGGCACCATCATCTGTCAGGTCGAATGTGGTGTGTGGTTGTGTGTCACTTGGGGTCATTCTGAGTCGGCTAAAATTTTGAGTCCGTATTTTTTTCTTGTTTGTAAGTTTTCCTTTACTTTATATTTGAACTTTACCACAAGTATAAGTTTTCCCGGGACTTCAGTTTGGCCCTTTTTTAATTTTTAAACAATGAGTGTCTAATTTCTATTATTTTAGTTTTGAATACCGTCCCAGAATTTCGGTTGGGGCCCAACTTCTTCATGAGTGGCAGGATTCTATTTAGACAGTTTTTTACAAAACGGTGGGGGAGCACAGCGGGAGTGTGCGAAAGGTGCGGAAAGCATTTTCACGGCGAAGCGACCAAACCGGCCAGAGAAAAACCCGCCGCAAAAAAACACCAAAAGGGGAAAAAAACAAAAAAAAAAAAATGACGCAATGTTACAGACTTTATCGCAATGCCGCCCCCGAAATTCAATTTTTATGTTGCCAAAAAAATGGAAAGTTTGTTTGTGAAGGGTTGGAAGGGGGGTAATCACGGGATGATGGACACGTCCTCAAGAAAAACAGGGAAATTCTGCAAAAATTTTCAAAAACAACCTGCACTTCACTACTCCCTTGATCGCCAGGAACAATATACCGGGCGGAAAAGGCGGCCGCAATCTGCCTAAGAAACAAAACTGGTCAAAGGTACAACGCTTTCCAAGGGGCGGGGTGTGAAGTAAGGCCTCGGACATATCTGTTGTTCATGGGAACCAAGAAGATGTGGCAAATGCGGGCCATCTTGTAAATTTTTTCTCACGTGTGAAGGTGAGGTCATGAGAAAGAAGAAGGAGTGCATAAGATAGAAAAAAACAAGCGAGTCTATCTGAACGACGACTTGACTGTCCTTCGCACAGGCTTTTCAATTGGTGAAAATCCGACAAAGTCAAGTAATACCATCCAATGGCAGACTTCGGTGGGACGAAAAGATCCTGGCAGGAGACGCAAGTTGTGATGGTGGACCCCTGACGACCCTTCAATTTGGGCGTCGACTGGTTTTCAATTTCCTTGGCTGCATCCCCTCCTTGTCTGTGACCATGGGGTTTTGCGGGAGGACGGGGGTGAGTACATCCGTTTTCCCAAGCCTTGACAGTGTTCCTTTTTTTAAATTTGGCTTCAAGTTTTTTCTGATTCTAAATTGATTGTCTTTACTGCTCTCGTTTTGTGGACAAGATGCCGTTTGCAGTTTAAAGATTTTCACACTTTTTTTCTCATTTTTCAAAGTTTGGTTTTATCTTCACCGCGCCACTCTTCCACCATTCTTTCTTTCCCTGCCCTTGATCAAGACTTGTCGGAAAGCCCCCCCTCATAAGTCTTATGAACTTATGGGGGGTGGTTTCCCCACAAGTTGATCACGGGCAGGAAAGAAAAAATGGTGAAGGGTGGCGGCTGAAGAAAAACCAAATTTTAAAAAATGAATGCGTAAATCTTCTTTTCTTGTCTAGGATATCAAAAAGATTTTTATTTCCCATTTGACATTTTAATTTTCACCGAAAGTAAACTGAGCACAAACTCGACTATCTAGGGACTGCTTTAAAAACTTGGTTACTCTATTCTTTGTTTAGCCAAAAAATATCTTTCTATCAAGACCGGGTGGCATCCCATTCCCTTTAAAAAAAATATATAAAATTTTTTTCAGTTTGGGAAACCCTGAAGCAGTGGTATATGACTGGTTTTGTGGTTTAAAAATCAAAAAACTGCGACAGGTTATGATAAAATCTCCGTCGTTCAGTTATTTTCCCTAGAGGAACTGTTATGTTCATTTTAACGTTTTGATGATTTGGGAATCTAGTCTTACATGTCATGATTCAAACTGCCATTTTTCTTAGGGGAGATTTTAAGCTTATACAAAAGTTGCCTGACTTCCCGAAGTTTATACAAATATCAATGACATAATTGCTGAAAGTTTTCACCGTGTATTGAACTTGAAATCCCTATTTTCGAGTGTTCCCAAAGGGTTACGTCGACCTAATAATAGGCTATCGACTTATTTATTTTTTTCAAACACAAAATTTTGTTTTTATTTTAAAGGGAGAGTTGGGAGAGACGCAGTATTGGGCATGCACTATAGGGATTACTGTTATTGATTTAAATCTGGTTCATCTTTTTGTTTACACTATTTTCTGACTTAGTGTTGACCCTTTGACCCATGGTTTTAATGTTAAAACCAATTCTTTTATCCTCAGCTTTCGCGGAACTCAAACAAACTTTTACTCAAAGTTCAATTTTTTGTAAAAAAATGAAATGTTAGATGTCCCGAAACAGGGAAAAACCCTTTTTTTTTACAAACATTAAAAGTGGGACCATCTAAAGGGAATGTTTAAAGAAACTTTCTTACAAAAACATAGAGGGAAATTAAACATATACTTTAAATGGAAACGCTCCTGTTCCGACGCCTATACATTTTTACCAAATTTTGTTAGAAACAGCTAATGATACACTGGGGGAAGTCAAACATGATCAAAAGGTAAAAACAAAAACCCAAAAAAAAGTAACGAAAAAAGCCATGGTTTGATCCACATGCAGGGAACATAGAAAAAATTATTTTATAGCCAAACAAGAACTAATTAAAGATACTAACCCAACCAAGAGGTTGAAATTACAGTAACGAATACAAAAAATTTTTCAGAAAATCGTATAGATTTTTCACAAAGCATTGGCATAAAAGATTCGTAACTAAAACAATAGACCAAGAGAATATTGGGGAAAAATTAAAAATTTAGAAAAAGAAATGAATAACCTGTTAGAAGGATGACTTTTCTTGCTTTTTTGATCTAGAATTTCAACCAGATATGTTCAAATGAAAGGGATATTGACTTGGGGCTTTCAAAATGATCTTGAATTTTTTAAAGCCCAATAAGTGACGAAGACGTTTAAAACCTGTGCAGCAACTAAGAATGGAAAGGCTTTTTAGTTAATAAAATACGAAAGGGAATATATAAAACAAAGCATTCCAGTTCTCAAAAAATTATTGTAAATTTTCAATAAAGTTTCTTGATACAGGACCAACCAAAGAATGGTTTTTAAAGACTTAGTTTCCAATATACAAAAGAAAAGGGAGTAAAAAATTGGGCTGTAACATTTTAAGGGGGAAACACTTTTGAGTGTGTTGGAAAAAATGTTTTTCAACAATTTTTAATAATCGTTTGACAATTTTTATTGAGAATTAAAACATACTTTTGGAAAAACAAGCTGGTTTTAGACAAACATTCACAACCCGATCAAATATTTTTTAAAAAAAATTTAATTGATATTTTTTAAAGTCGTAAAAAGCAATTTTAGTGTTTTGTTGATTTTCCCAAAAACGTTTGATTCAGTTTGGAGCAGGTTAAAGCAAAAGCTTATCAAAGAAGGGGTAAAAGAAAATTTTGCAAGTAAACACGAAAATGTATCGCAAAAAAATCTTGTAATTTTTTAAATGGGGGCAATCTAAAAATTTTTGGGATTTTAGGGGTTCGTCAAGGGGAAAATCTTTTACCTTTCTTTTTCTTTGTATTTGAATACCTTGAACTATTCCACAGACGAAATGTCTTTTTTTGAATATTTATTTAAATCTCCTTGATTTTAGATTTATTAATTAAATTAGTTTTCTTTTACTTTTAACCTGATGATATTTTGTTTTTGCAGATTCTTTTTGTGTTTACAGCATGCTCTTGATGTATTAAAGCGAGTATTGTACGATGGGAACTTAATGTTAAAGTACAAAAACAAAGGGTGTAGTCTTTTTTTGGGCGCAATAATCCTAAAAAAAAATAAAGTTCAAAAACCTCCAAAAAATAGACACACTTTTTAAATATTTAGGATAAACTTTAGCAGAACAGGAAATTTTTATAAATGTAAGAAATATTTGTATACCAAGCGCAAAATTTCAATGTTTTTTTTACTAAAATAGCAAAAAATTTCAAAATTTGCCTATAAAAATTGTAAAGACTTATAAACCAGTCAATGGTTCTGCCTTTACTTTTATATGGGTTAAATTTGGGGGTATAGTGATTTAAAGCTAATGGAAATTTTTTAGCTTAAAATTTTTTAAACATCTTTTTTTATTTAAAACGTTAAATAAAAAAGAAAATAATTATGGGGAACAGGGAAGTATCCTAATTCAGTTCAAGTATATGCACAATATAAAATTTTGGGCATCCTTACTTTTCACCACAAACAAACAAATTTCACTAATTGTATCAAATATTAATGATTTTTACAGAAATCGGGGGTTTTACATCTATGGGTTGATGTGTATACGGAAACCTTTTCGAAACAGGGGTTCGACTTTGTGGGGAGACCAAACGTTTTCGTCGTTCACAATTGTAGAAAAGTTCGAATTCATTAGAAGATGTTTTCAAGTCATGGAACGATGCTTTTAAAACTAGTAATAAGTTTTATTTTATAAATTTTAAAACGGGGTTTTTTTTCCCTGAAAAAATATTGAAATGTTTCCTGATTTTAAAAATAACCCCTAATTTCGGTTCCGCGTGGGAATCATAAACTCAGATCGAAATTTGGGAGACGATTTGAAAACCTCTAAACTATTTTTTCGGACTGCGCCCGAATGACCTGGCGACGAATTTCATTTGTAATGAAAATCACCAAATAGATAATATTAAAAAAAATTTTTTATCAAAACAAATTTAAATTATAAAGTCCGTAACCAAAAATTTTTCGTTTGCTGTGGTAAAAAACAGTGTTGCTAAACTCAGCGAATTTTAAAAAATTAGTAAAGTTTTGTAACTTTTACCCGTGTGTAATTTTCGAAAATTTTTGGGGGGTTTCAAAATTGTTTATTTTTTTTCAACCTCCACGCCCCAAAAGGGGTCACAGATTAAAAATTTTAAATCTGTGTGTGTGTGGTGGGGTTGTTTGTGTGTTTGTGTGTTGTGTGGTGTTGTGTGTGTTTTATCCCAAGTTCATCACAGACTGAACATTAGGGAAATTACTTCTCTCTTCGAGTGATTGATGTTTAGAATGGTGTTCCCTCTCATCGTCCCTGTAGTCCCCGTGTTTGTTCCTCTCGTCGTCCCTGTAGTCCCCGTGTTTGTTCCCTCTCATCGTCCCTGTAGTCCCCGTGTTTGTTTCCTCTCATCGTCCCTGTAGTCCCGTGTTTGTTCCCTCTCATCGTCCCTGTAAATCCCGTGTTTGTTCCCCTCATCGTCCCTGTAGTCCCCGTGTTCGTTCCCTCTCATCGTCCCTGTAGTCCCCGTGTTTGTACCCTCTCATCGTCCCGGTATCCCCCGTGTTTGTTCCCTCTCATCGTCCCTGTAGTCCCCGTGTTCCCCCTCATCGTCCCTGTAGTCCCCCTTTTTCCTTCCCTCTCATCGTCCCTGTAGTCCCCGTGTTTGTCCCTCTCATCGTCCCCGTAGTCACCATGTTTGATCGATCTCATCATCCCCCGTAGACCCCGTGTTTGTTCCCTCTAAACGTCCCTGTAGTCCCCGTGTTTTTTTCCCTCTCATTGTCCCTGTAGAACCCCGTGTTTGTTCCCTCCTCCTCGTCCTGTAGTCCCCATGTTTGTTCCCTCTCATCGTCCTGTATCCCCGTGTTTGTTCCCCTCACATCGTCCCTGTAGTCCCATGTTTGTTCCCTCTCATCGTCCCTCTAGTCCCTGTATTGTTCCCTCTTATCGTGCCTGTAGTCCCCGTGGTTTGTTCCCGCTTATCGCCCCTGTAGTCCCCTTGTATTGTTCCCTCTCATCGTCCCCTGTAGTCCCAATGTATTTGTCCTCTTATCGTGCCTGTAAAAAGTCCGCCGTGTATGTTCCCTCCACATCGTCCTGTAGTCCCTGATTTGTTCCCTCTCATCGTCCCTGTAGTCCCCGTGTTTTTTCTTAAAAAAACCTCTTCATCGTCCGATGTAGTCCCCATGTTTTGTTCCCTCTCATCGTCCCTTGTAGTCCCTGTATTTGTTCCCTCTTATCGTCCCTGTAGTCCCCGTGTTTGTTCCCGCATATCTGCCCCTTTGGTATCCCCGTGTTTGAGTTTTCCCTCTCATACTCCCTGTAGACCCCGTGTTTGTTCCCGCTAATCGTCCCTGTAGTCCCCATGTTTGTTCCCTCTCATCGTCCCTGTAGTCCCCCTGTTTGTATTCACCACCGCTCTCATCGTCCCTGTAGTCCCCCATGTTTGTTCCCTCTCTCGTCTATGTAGTCCCCAGTATTTGTTCCCCTCAACGACCCTGTAGTCCCTGTTAATGTTCCGTCTCATCGTCCCTGTAGTCCCCATGTTTGTTCCCTCCATCGACCCTGTAGTCCCCTTGTTTGTTCCCTCTCTCGTCCCTGTAGTCCACATGTTGTTCCTCCTCAGCGTCCCTGTAGTCTCCATGTTTGTTCCACTCATCGTCCCGTATCCCCATGTTTGTTCCCTTCTCAATCGTCCCTTAGTCCCCGTGTAATGTTCCCTCTCATCGTCCCTGTAGTCCCCATGTTTGTTTCCCACTCATCGTCCCTGTAGTCCCCTGTGGTTTGTTCCCTCTCATCTCTCTGTAGTCCCTGTGTTTGTTTCCCTCACATCGTCCCTGTAGTCCCCATGTTGTTCCCTCTCATCCGTCCCTGTAGTCCCCATGTTTTTTCCCTCTCATCGGTCCCAGTAACCCCATGTAGTTCCCTCTCATCGTCCCGGTAGTCCCCCATGTTTGTTACCTCTCAAGTCCCTGTAACCCCATGATTGTTTCCCCCTTCTCGTCGTTCCCTGTAGTATCCATGTTTGTTCCCTCTTCGTCGTCCCTGTATTCCCCATGTTTGATCCCTCTCATTGTCCATGAAGACCCCCGTGTTTGTCCCTCCTCATCGTCCCTGTATTCCCTGTGTTTTTTGTTTCCCTTCCCGTCATCTCCTCCGTCCCTGTAGTCCCTGTGTTTGGGTTCCCTCTTATCGTCCCTGTAGTCCCCGTGTTTGTTCCCTCTCATCGCCTGTAAGTCCCCATTTTTGTTCCATCTCATCGTCCCTGTAGTCCCCTGGTTTTGTTTCCCTTCTTCATCGCCCCTGTAGTCCCCTGTGTTTGTTCCTTCTCCTCGTCCCTGTAGTCCCTGTAAACGTTCCCTCTCATCGTCCCTGTAGTCCCCATGTTTGTTCCTCTCATCGACCCTGTAGTCCCCCATGTTTGTTCCTCCCACACATCGTCCCTGTAGTCCCCCCTGTGTTTGTTCCCTCTCATCTCCTGTAGTCCCCATGTTTGTTCCCTCTCATCGTTCCAGTAGTCCCCATGTTTGTTCCCTCTCATCGTCCCTGTAGTCCCACTGTGTTTGTTCCCCTCTCTTCGTCCCTGTAGTGTCCCCCTTGTTTGTTCCCCCTCATCGTCCTGTATCCCTTAAACATTTCCCTCTCATCGCCAGTAGTCCCTGTTTTGTTCCCTCTTTATCGTCCCATCATGGATTATTCTGTGTGTAACACGCAAAGGAAATGTCTTACCCCTACTTTACATGGCGGCGTGTAGAATCCACCGTGATGTGTGTGTGGTGAATTGTGTGTGTGAGGTGTGTGTGTGTGGTGTGTGTGGTGTGTGTGTGTGTGTGTTGTGTGTGTGAGTGAGTGAGAGAGGGAGACAGAGACAGAGGGAAAAAGGAATGGGGTAAGTGGAGGGGAGGAGAGAGAGAGAGAGAGAGGGGGGGGGGGGGGGGAGGGGGGGGGGAGGAGGGAGAGATGAACACGACTAGAATGTGTTATACCTGCTAACTGTAATGTTAAAAAGGACATCAGACCCCCGAGGCTCCTTCCCACCCACGCTCACTCGTACTCTGTCTGTCTGTCTGTCCTGTCTGTCTGTCTCTTCTCTCTCTCTCTCTGTCTCACTCTCTCTCATCCCACTCTCTCTTCTCTCTCTCACTCTCTCACTTTGACTACTATTATGTGTCTCTCTGTGTGTTTACTGTCTGTCTATCTTTCTGTCTGTCTGACTGTCCCTTTTAAATAACTTTTTCTCTCTCCCCCCCCCCCCCCCCCCCCCCCCCCCTCTCTCTCTCTCTCGCCCTCTTTTCCCTTTTTCTCTGCCCCGTTCTTTTCTTTTTTTCTTGTCTCTTATCTTTCTCCCAGTTTCTCTTTATATGGCCGCGTCTGGTGTGTGGGGGTTTTGTGTGTGTGTGTGTTGTGTGTGTGTGTGTGTGTGTTGTGTGTGTGTGTGTGGTGAAACGCGCGTGCGTGCGTGGTGTGTGGTGTGTTGGGGTGTGTGTGTGTGTGTGTGTGTGTGTGTGTGTGTGTGTGTGCCTTTTTTCGTTGTGTCTTCGTCTCTTCTGTCGTTTTTGTCCCCGTCCCCTGTTGTCTGACTGCTGCCTTCTGCCTATGTTATCTTCTGTCTGTCTGTGTTGTCTCTCCTCTATTTTTCTGCTCCGTGGGGCCTGCCTACATATCCCCCCCTCCCTTTTCTTCCTCTTCGCTTTCTTCTGCTGTGTATTTGCCTGCGTGCATGCCCACCCCCCCCTATTGTTGCCCATTTCTCCCAAGTCACTTTGTATTGATGAGGGTTGTCGTTGGCATTTTCACACCGGGGTCAATCCCATAGGTCTCGG
>CM031608.1:53643714-53655632 GCA_018398815.1 Conus ventricosus
TGCGTTTCTGAGAGTGTTGCTCAAACTTCCTGACCAACACTGCAGGTGCCTGTATCTCTCGGGCCTGGTTGACGCCGGGATATATTATGAAAGGAAGCGTAGAGTACAGCCCTGTCATGTAGTCTCAGACCGAAATGGAAATCCGTAGCATCATCTTAATCATCCTCATTCTCATTGATCAGCATTAAAAAAAAAAAGATGTCTCAAATTCTGTGACCCTTCATGCCCTGCTCTCATGGTGACCTCAGTTTCGATGTCCTCTCCACGTCTGTGGCCTTGGTTTGGTTCCGTCGGGGTCACCGGTATCGGCGAGTCCATGGGGGCTGTCGTTGGACGGACGTGGTGGCGCCCTCCGGAGGGAGAGCTCACTCACGCCGGCTCCGCGACTAAGCAATTATTGTCGTCAGTAGGGGGCTTAGTAGGTGGTGTCCTGCGTATGTTAGATCAGAACAGGCGCCACTGAACACCACCGAAGTGACTCGGCAGCAGTGCAGTGTCTCCTCCGGTGGGTTGCCTCTTAACGACTTGACATTGACTGCTCCCTGTGGATTGCCGGTGCCGCGGCTGTGGCGGGGCTGACGGGGCTGTGGCTGTGTGGACGGGTGTCGGAATGAGCGGCGTGGCCTCTGAGGTGGCGCAGAGGTTGGGACAGCAAAAAAAAAAAAAATGTATTGGGAACAAAATATAATTTAAGTCCAGTTGCACATGGTTTATGTGGCTGGCTTAGCTATTAAAAGCATGACAGTGTGTGTGTGTGTCTGTGTGTGTCTGTGTGTGTGTGTGTGTGTGTGTGTGTGTGTGTGTGTGTGTGTGTGTGTGTGTGTGTGTGTGGTCTGTGTGTGTTTGTATGTGTGTGTATCTGTGTGTCTGCGTGTGTATGTGTGTGAAAGGAGAGAGAGAGAGAGAGAGAAGAGAGAGAGAGAGAGAGAGAGAGAGAGAGAGAGAGAGAGACAATGACAATGACAATAACATCTTTAATGACAATAGCCTGATTAGCTCTAATGCCATGGAAGTGCAAAAATACAGAAAATACTGCAAATATGGCGTATAATACATCAAACGAAGTAAATCAACTATATCACAACCACTATGTGTCCGAAATTGGTTAACGTCAAATAATGAAACAAAAACGACAAACATAATGAAACATATATCTAAGGACAAGTACACATTTTAAGAGGAAAGCCTAACTCCACACAGGGCTAGTATTTCCCACCCTATGTGTTCGATCAACCGACAAAAATACAAATACATAAATGATGACAACATGGATATCGCTTATATCTTAAGTGACTCGTAAAACCTAATAACGTTAAATTATCTTAGATTAGGCATAATTCAAGATAGAAAGTCTTTTCTGCCTTAGGTTATATGCGTCGTTAATGAACTTAGCAAGCAATTTAATAGTATCCTCATTTTCCGTTGAAAGAATACCAACAAGATCATGTCTCATCACATCAGGATTACCAAATAAATCACATGTCACACGTAAACCATCATATTCCTTACATACAACAAAAAATGTGCTTCATCGTCTAGTCCGTCTGAAGACATGGACATACAGCATTTTCAGGAACATCTTTTAAATACCAGCTTCTATTTATAAACAGTCCTAACGTTCTCATCCTAAATCTTGCTAAGTATCCCCTGTGCCATTTATTTGTTATAATGTTTAGGTATTTTCAGGCTGAAAGTAATCTTTAAATGAATTATACCAGGCGTATTTACTATTTCTGTTATATGTGAGTGCCAGTTTGTTGATAACAATCAATAAGCCGCTGTTTAAATTCATACAAAAACAGAAATGAAATGAGGTAGGGAACAGTAAACGATAAACAGTAAACAAGTGGGGTATGTTTTGCTCCCATAAGGAAACCTAACACAGAGTAACTTTTATTCAAGACTGCACAGCCTTTTAAACTTGAATAAAGTCAGACAAATACATAGACGAACAATCTAATAGTGGGGGAAAAAACAAGCGCAGGCCAACAACTGAACTGTCTGGCAAAGATTTGGACTTGAGGGGAGGGGAGAGGAGTTTGAAGATGGAGAAACTGGGAAAATGAAATTAAAAAAAAAAAAATGTTACAGATAGAAAACTCCTCTCTAGCGCAAAAGGGGAACCACGCAATCCCTTTTGAAGGCAGATATATTTGTATTGCCTGCCCGGGGGCCTTCCCCCGGGATGGGACTCATCAGGGACACGGGGGTTTGTGTCGCGCTCCCCGGCGTCAAAAAGAGACACCCCCAAGTCAAAAATGTGGTGCTCTCACCACCAGGGGTGGCAAAAAAGAATCCAGAGCCCCCCCAAGCACCCAGCGAAGGGTAGTAAATGCAACCAAAAAAAGAGTGGGGGGGAAAAAAAAAATTTCTGTAAAACAAAGACATTTAGCAAATAAATAAAATGGGGGGACTTTTGACCCTACGCCTGAGGATCCCCCAAAAAACCAAAAACCATCCAAAATCGTGGTTTCCACAATGGGTGCAAAAAAAATCCAATAGCCCCCCAAGCAGCCAGCAAAGGGTTATAAATGCAACCAAACGAAAGTGTGGGGGAAAAAAAAGTTGCTGAAAACTAAAGACTTTAGCAAATAATTAAAATGTGGGGGGCGTCTTTGACCCATTTGCATTTTTTTTCTGTCCGTCGTGTGTTTGTCTTTGATCCCCTTTTGTTTTGGGTGGACCCGGGCGTAGCTCAAGACTGTCCCCTACTTTTTATATTATTTGGGCATAAGTCTTTATTTTTACGCAACTTTTTTTTCCCCCCCCACTTTCGTTGGTTGCTTTACTACATTCGCTGGGTCTGGGGGTGCTATTTGATTCTTTTTTGCACCCAGGGTGGTGAGAACACACAGTATTATGGACGTGGTGGCTCTATTGGACGCCGGGAGCGCAGACACAACCGGGCCCGTGTCTCCCTGATGATCCCGATCCAGCAGGCGAAAGACCTCGGAGCGGCAATACAAATATTGCTTCAAAAGGTTTGCGATGGTTCCCTATCAGCTAGAGAAAGTTTCATATCTGAACATTTTTTTTTTTTTAATTCATTTCCAGTTTCTCCATCTTCAAACTCCCCTCCCCATCCCCTCCCCTAATCCAAATCTTTGCCGGGACATTCAGTATTTGGCCTGCGCTTGTTTTTTCCCCACTATTAGATTGTTCGTCTATGTATTTGCGACTTTTCAAGTTTAAAAGGTTGCCAGTCTTAAATAAATTACTCTGGTAGGTTTCCTTATGGAGCAAACAACCCCACTTGTTTACTGTTTATCGTTTACTTTCCCTACCTCATTTCATTTCCATTTTGTTTTGATTAAATTGAGGTTATTTTATTGTTTCTGTCCTTTTCTGTGTTTTTTGTCTTTTGATCTCCCTTGCATCTTTGGGGGACCCTCAGGCGTAGGCTAAAAGGGACTGTCCCCTACATTTTATGTTATTTGCATAATGTCTCTTTGTTTTACAGCAACTTTTTTTTCCCCCCCACATTTCGTTTGGTTGCATTTTTCTACTCTTCGCTGGCTGCTCTGGGGTGCTATTGGATTCTTTTTTGCACCCATGGTGGTGAGAACACCACAGTTTTTATGGACTGTGGTGTTTTCTCTATTTGACGCCGGGAGCCCCAGGGCACAACCAGCCGGTCTCCCTGATGAGTCCCGATCCAGCGGGCGAAAGGCCTCGGAGCAGGCAATACAAATATATCTGCCTTCAAAAGGGATTGCGATGGGTTCCCTTTTTGCAGCTAGAGAAGAGTTTTCATTCTGTAACATTTTTTTTTTAATTTCATTTTCCCAGTTTCTCCATCTTCAAACTCCCTCCCCTCTCCCCTCCCTCAAGTCCAAATCTTGCCCGACAGTTCAGTTTTGGCCTGCCTTTGTTTTTTCCCCACTATTAGATTGTTCGTTCTATGTTATTTGTTTACTTTATTCAGTTTAAAAGGCTTTTTCCAGTCTTGAATAAAGTTACTCTGTGTTAGGTTTCCTTATGGGAGCAAAACTACCCACTTGTTTATGTTTATTCCGTTTTCATTTTCCCCCCTTCATCCCAAATTTGCCAAATTCATTTTGGGTAAATCTTTTATTTTTCCCAATTATGTGTGTCTATGTTGTCCTGGGGCATTTCATACGCCTTTAATATAGAGTTCTCTGGTGTTTTTTAGCCATATCTCACTTTAACTGGTTTTATAAAGAACGGTTTTTTCTCCCCCGATCAACCGTACACATTTTATTTTTGAATGTAAAGGTTATTTAAACTTTCATCGCTGTTTAAAACATTTTCTATGTTTTTTCCTTTAAAAACCCCAAATTTCATCGGATACCGTCACAGACGTTCAATTTGAAGAATCAAATAATTTCCAAAACAAAATAATTTTCAAGTTTTTTTTGGAATCCCCCAAATTTCTCAAACACAAATTTCCAATTCCCCTTTTTCCCTTTCCGGGTTTTCCTCCCCTTTGGTGTCCAAACTTAATTTTTGTGTGAATCATGCCCAAGTATTAAAATGGTTTGTACTTTGACTATCTTACCGTACCACCATATTTCGTTTGCAGATAGATACCCTCCTTTGCGGAAAACATTATGTAGTTTTGTCTAAATTTACTGTTAACTGCAATCGATCTGCTTCAGATATGAGCACTTTAAAAGTTGGTTTGGAGTCCTTTTGGGGAGTATCTGAAAACAAAAAAACATCATCGGCGAATAGTAAAAAATATTTCAATTTGCTCCTGGAAGTAACTGTTTTGCCATGTCTTCCACGTTTAGACAACTCTATAGCAAGTTCATTGATAAAAAAAGAGAATAATTGTGGACTTAATATGCAGCCTTGTTTTACACCTCTTGGACAAGAGAAATATTTAGAATACAAACATTTGTCGCGAACACAAGCCAAAACTGTATCATATATTCCTCTTAAAGCCGTGTACAATTTACGTCAACACCAGATTTTCTTAATATATCCCTAATATATTTTATTGACGGAATCAAACGCCTTACGAAAATCAACAAATGCTACATACAGTTTTGAATTTCTTGAAAGATAACGCTGGACTACTGAAATACAATGTGGAAAATATGATCGGTCGTACTAAAATTTCCATTCTGAAACCTGCTTGTTGTTCAATTTAATTGTTTCCTCCCTCTCTGCCCATTGTGTTAATCTTTTATTCAAGATGCTAGTATAAACTTTACCCAGTGCACTTGATAACGATACCCCTCTATAATTATCTGGAATATTTATGTTTCCCTTTTAAACAAAGGTAAAATTTATGATTTTGCCCAAACCAGTTGGGAAAATTCCACTAGGGAAAGAGTTTTGTTAAACAAATTGATAAGAAATTCGTTATCAGATTATTAGAATTTTCAACATCTCATTGATTATACGATCTGGGCCTGCGCTTTTCCCACATTTTAAACTTTTAATACTGTCCTTTACCTCTCTTGTAGTTTTTGGGGATCATTAAATAAAGGTTTTGAGAAAAATTCGTCCTCTACATCAAATATGTCCTCCTGAGAATCAGAATTATCAAATGAGTTAAAACACTCTGAAAATGTGTGCCACTGTTCAACGATATTTGATTGTAGATAAAAGTTTTTTTGCTTATTGATCTTATTGTTGCCCAAAAACAATTTTGGGTTGTTAAAGAAATGCTTTCAGTTTTACTAATCTATCAAAATCAAATTTCTTCTTTTTATCTTTTTTTAATTTTTATAATCTGTTCTAGCCTTTACGTAACTTTGTCTTCGTTCAATAAGGTTTGTTTTAGAACGTCTATAACTTCTGAGGAGGCCCTTGACTTGTTTTTTTCCATTCTTTCACAATTCCTATAAAAACCAAATTCATTAACTTTTTTTGTATACATCCCAACCACGAACCATACACGCAGCAGCCCCATATAACGCATTCGAAAAAAGATTAACACTTTCATTTACATCAAAATCCAAAAGATTGTTTGCTCGTTCCATGCTCTCTTTAAACGTATTAGATTCCAGTTCCTCTCTATATATCTTTGCATTTTCCTCACACCACACAACTTTTCCTCGCCACGTACTGTTGTCTCTCTTTCCAAAAACACTCTCTCCTTTTTCCATCGCATTTCAACAGGCAAGTGCCAAGAATACAATTGTTCATTAATAAGCAGTCACAGTAACCATGTAGTTCCTCAGACACAATAAAATAATCAATGGTACTGCTTCCGTGCGGTGAAATATATGTAAAATCCCCATGTGAATCCCCTTGACAGCAACCATTTATATTATTAAACCAGACATGAAACAAAAGTCCAACAGCGATTACCAAATTCATTAACAGTTTTATCATTAGAAATCGTAGGAACTTTCTCCTTCATCTAATCCAGGTTTTCATTAGGGTGTAAATAATCAATCATATTTTCAATTTTCGGTTGTTCATATCCTGTCCTAGAATTTAAGTCGCCACAAAAAATAACATACATATCTTCCTTTCGAGCAAGTCTGACAGGTGTTCTTCAAAAATAAGAATGCCATTTTTCATGTCACAGTTATTATAATAAGGACTCCCTTCAGGGGGACATAACCAGCAATGAATAAAACGTCTTTTTCCATATCAAATAAACATTTATCCAATTTCAAACAATCAAATTATCGCACTTTACTCTACCTGCATAACAAACTGAGGAAAAGCAATCTTTTACCAGCCCCAAAACTCCACCTGAACTTTTTCCATGCGAAGATAATTTTCGTTGCAGGACATCATATTTTGCATAATCTTGAAACATAGTACAGAAATCATATGTACCAACAAAAGTCTCAGTCAAGCACACGAAATCAAATTCACGAACATAATTAATAAAAGATAAATCATTAATTTTACTCAAAAGGCCCTCGATGTTATAACACAGAAACGATAATCGCGTTGCCGGTTGATCATACTTGTCCTATTTGTCACTGGACGTGACCCAGATCGTAACGCTCGCCTATTTGTCACTGTCACTACCAGTGGCCGCGGGAAATGTGTGAGCGTTCACTACCAGGGAACCTTTCAACTCTGTCTGCTGTCTGTCTTTACTACGTTCTGCACGTGTTGCCCCCCCCCCTCTATTCCCCCTCCCCCACCACGCCTGGCTGTCCCTCACCACGCGAAGCCGAGGTCGATTTCATCCCACGAATCTCCCCCTCTGTCCTTCCCCTTTTGCTGTGAGAAAACTGGCTAGGTGGGTGTTGTCCGGGGTCACATGACGCGAGGTTTCCCCCTGCTAATAAAAGCGGGAGTTTGTTGATGTGTCACTGTCGTTGTGGCGTGTTGCCCCTCTCTGTCCCTTGTGTTCCTTCCATCGGTCCGTGTGGGGTGTTGTGCGGGTGTGGGGCTGTCATCCCCTGCCCGATTCTTGCCTGGGGCCTGGTCGTTTCTGAGAGGTCGTTTGGGCCCCATCGTCATTACACCTCGCACAAAATAAGCAGAGAGTCCATCCCTTTTTGCCTGTGAAACATGGCGCCTGACGTCTGGGAAATCATTTGCGATCCGGACACCTTGGGCCTGCAGCTGAACACGGCAGTCTTTATTCTTCAACAGTTCCATCTTGTCCCTCCAGTTTCTGAGTTTGATGATCATGGGTTTGGGATCCCTTGTCCTATCCGATGGGCTCTGACAATATCGTCTTCAGACCATTCTTTGGGCCATTAACGCTGTTCAATGCATGCACAACAGCTGCAGCACACTCATCATAGCTTTCTCTCGGCGCCTGTTGAGGGGTTCCAAACAGTCGGAGATTAATCCCTGCGGGAAAATTCTTCCAAGCGGTCTATTTCAGCAATTTATGTGGGCTGATTTCGGTTCTAAAATTTTCAAACAGACTCCGATAGTACCTGTGTCACTTCTTTTTGTTTACGTGTGGTCGAGTACAGTTCTGTGACGTCATCATATATCTGGGAGACAGTGTTTGACAGATATATGTTGTTTTCTTCCAGCCTATTGCAACGTTCATTGATTTCGTCACATTTCACATTCACCCTTCCAGCTCAGACTTGATGGCAGACAGATCACCTGAATCATGCTTAATTCCTGCCCGTGCTGCTGTCCCCTGCCTCTCTTAGCGTGAAGGATTTGTTGCACCGCATCGTTTGAGATGTTGAGTCACACGTAGGTTGTGTGGAATCGCCAGAGGGAGCCAACTTGTCGCTCTTTGTCGTGTCATGATCATGATCAGTGGCCCGGGATTCGATTCTATATCGTGTGAAAACAGCAAAACGACGCAGTGATAAACTGGCATACAGCACACACAATGAAGCCAGCGCATGACTGTGCACTGGCGGCATGTGTGTGGCACAGTGTGTAGGGCTATCAACACTGCACTCTCCATTCACACATACGGTCGTCACGCTTGGAAGGTAGTTTGCAAACACTTCTGAGGACTGTGTGTGAAAAACATCTTGACTTGTCACAACCTGAGCATTTGTTGACAAACAGTTCAGGAAGGAGAGCACAAATAGCAACACGGTGAAGGAACACAACACATCCGCCACTGTTATGACAGCCTCGTTTTCGTTTACATGGCGGATTTGTTTACTTTCTGCACTCTGCTCACTGACCTGACGAAAACGCCAATTCTGCTTCTCCACAGCTCCAAGTCTATCATTTCGGCATATCCTCGTCTTCACGGTATCTAAACGAATGTCACTGTACCGAAAATGTCTCACACTTGATACCAGAGTCGCTTGTACACTGCTTTGAAGGCGGAGCAAAAAACAACTCGGGTGTTGACACATCGCCATCTTTGTTGCACTCCCCGAGAGAGCAGAGGAGAGAGAGAGGAGAGAGAGAGAGAGAGAGAGAGAGAGAGAGAGAGAGAGAGAGAGAGAGAGAGAGAGAGAAGAAGACAGAGAGAAATGACAAATGTTTTAATGAGCCAGGCCTTCTGCCCATGTCAAGGGGAGGGGGTACAAAGGGAAATCATGTCAGGATACTACATTGAAAATGAACATGATTAACGTACATACTAACCTGAAGACGAAACTGCAAGATTACGGATTGTAAATGCATCAGTTTAGATATGCTGCCAGTCTGCACATACATTTAGTGTCGCACGATAATCTGAAAGTAGAAGGGTGGTTGTAATACTTTCGGGGGATGTATTTTTCTCCAATGTTTGCGTATTTGGGACAAACGCATACAAAATTAAGTTCACTTTCTGGGACCCTCTCACAAAATGGGCAGTTAAGGGAGACATTTTTAGAATATGGGTAACGATGCGTACGTAATGCTGAAGCACCTAATCTAAATCTGATTAAGGTCTTTTTTTTTTTTAATACACACTGTTTTAGGTCGAATACGTATTAAGATGTACCAAAAGATAGTTTGAAAGATGCACAAAATGTAAACCGACTTTCATCTCTCAATTGAGCCTTCCATCCTTGTATGAAACAATCGATTAACCTTTGCTTGAATTATTTGAGAAAAACGTGAATATTTTTAACACCTTGGTGTTCCCACACATGTTCAAAGCCATATTTGTATAAAGTAAAGCGTACGGCAGAAACCCAATTGTTCTGATTTTTATAATGGAGAGCTAACAATATTTTATAGGATTTTAAAAGTAGACGATCATCAGACATTCTCAAAAGTTTCAACCAATATTTAACACATCTTGTATATGTATGAACATAAAGAGGACATCTACCACATTCACCATGAACGAGGACATTAGGTGTGTTAACGCTAACATTTAACAATCTTTTCAACGTGAACAGATGTACCTTTTCAATCAAATTCTGGTCTGCAATCAATCCCCAAACTACTGAGCCGTATGTTAGCGTTGGTAGGATCTGACTATCAAATAATTTGAAGAACACTTTTGGATGCTTTTCACCGAGTGACCACAACAGTTTTAAGATACATACAACTCCTCTCTTTGCTTTCGCTGCTCTGTCTACCATAGTGTAGGAAAGGAGATGGAAGACGAAAAAAATGATTCCAAGATGTTTATACTGATTAACCACCTTTATTATGCTACCAAAGAACCATTTTTCTCTCGCTACAATGTAACCACCGTTGCATAAGACGACCACTTTAGTTTCATCTAAATTAACTGTCAAACTCATTCTATGCGAGGCATCCCTCAAAATATTCAGCTGTCGTTGCAGACCAATGACTGAGGAAGACGGCAACAGAACATCATCAGCAAAAGGGAGTATCAAAATTTCAAATAAATCTGGGGACAGCTTTACACCGTGTTACGGATTACGTCAATATTATTACAAGTTCATTAATAGATGGTGAGAACACTGGACTGCAAATGTCTCCTTGTCTCAAGCCCCGAGGACAGTAGGATGGTTCAGTACGCTGAATGTTCACTTTTACACTAGCTTTCACAATGTCATACATGCCTTTGACAGCTTTGTACATTTTACCCTAATTCCTTTCTTCTTTAATATCATCCAAAGGTACTGCCTGTTAACTAAGCCGAAGGCGTGCAACGTGTAGCTTGTTCCAATTGAGTAACTGCTTTTGAACTAGTGCCAGAAGGGTAAAAATGTGATCAACTATACCATGATTTCGTCTAAAGCCAGCTTGAGATGAATCAATTAAATCATTATCTTTAACCCATTCGGTAAGGTTGGGTTTTTTTTTTATTAAGGATATAACTGTACCAATCGCCTTCTGCTACACAGCTTCGAATCCTCTGCATCTTCACCAATAAAGTCGTCCATAGAGTAATCAGAAACATAACATTGCCTGTTCTGGCATTCAAATCTCCGAAAACAATGATTGGTAGTTCGCCATTTTCTTCAAATAAATCGGCGACACAGTTGTCCAAAAAATATAAACCATTATCAATTTCAGTTTCAGCATAAAAGACACTATTTGAAGGTGGGATATATAGACCAATGAAAAAGCAGTCAGAAGAGAGACCCGTTAGTTGTTTCGATATCTTGAGAACCAAGCAGTTGTCATATTCAATTATGATATGTGTAATAAGTCTAGTCAGCTTTTTCTTTACAAGAAGTACACTTCCGTCGGACAGTCTATAGCGGTAATGGAATCAGAAACTTGAACACCAGGTGAAACATATACAACGTGATAAGGAAACAAGTGACTTGGGAAGGAATCTGAAAATGTTTTTTTTTTAAAATGAAATCATAAAAACAAATACAAAAGAGCGAACCTCATGATCATTCACCGTTGACAAACCTTCCACATTGTAAGTCACGAACCGTAATGTTTTAGCATATTTTGAAATGCCAGATTGTTAAACGTGGGGTGATTTAAAGCACTGACAGGGCCGAATTTCTTGCTACTAGAGGGGAGGGGCTGCACGAGAGAGTGTGTCTAGGGCCTGTAGAAGGAAAGAGAAAGAGAGAGAGAGAGAGAGAGAGAGAGAGAGAGAGAGAGAGAGAGAGAGAGAGAGAGAGAGAGAGAGAGAGAGAGAGAAGTAGGGAGGGAAGGTGAGAGCAGACTTTTTTTTAGTTTATCTCCGTTGTTGTGAAATAAAAAACGTGACAGAACCAAAGAAGTCAGTTCTAACAACACAGATTTAAATGTCAACGAATGGGGAACATGGCAAGCAAAGCACACAATACGTAATTTCATGTCTTCGATCAGTTCCAAATTGCAGCCTCACCTCTCTCTCTCTCTCTCTCTCCTCCTCTCTCTCTCTCTCTCTCTCTCTCTCTCCTCTCTCTCTCTCTCTCTCTCTCTCTCTCTCTCTCTCTCTCTCTCTCTCTCTCTCTCTCATTCTCTCTCTCTCTTTCCCTCCTGCAACTTGCCCATGCTAATAGCTATAATCTGATGTTTCCAACCCCTGTGGGTCTATCGTCTTCAGGTTGTTTCGCAATGACTGCCAGTCGGACCGGCTATTATATTCTCGAGCTTGTCACCAGAATTTAATGTCACAACAGGGCCTCCGGCCTTTGCTGGGCGATGTGGAATCGAACCGGAGGTTGGATGAGAACATC
>CM031608.1:53655732-53703232 GCA_018398815.1 Conus ventricosus
TACACCCAGTTTTGCTAAATGTTTGTTAATTCACCTCTAATGGTTCTCAAAGCATGATCAAGGCCGTTATTTCACGCATAGGCAATGGGGAATCATTAATTGTTTTTAATGCTGTTTCTTCTGAAAACTGGTTTCTGCTTCTATTGCATTTATTATTTCATCTGCTGATTGATTTAAAACTTGAAGTTCCATTTTTTTGTATTTGGTTAACTGTTGGGAGTTCTTGTAGTGTGTTTTGAAGTTTAGAAACAGCCTCCCCATCTAATTTTGGTTTAGTAATGCCAAGGCGATTTGTTCGCTTACACCGAGCCTTTGTCTAATTGTACTCTTTTTTAAAAACTTTGATGAGTCTGGTTTAGTTGTAAGCTGAACAAGTTGTCCTTGGTCGCTCCTCACAAACAAATGGTCATCTTTTACTTCAAAATCATTAGGGTCTATAAATTCGGGAGGTTCTTGGCCTACACTTTGGGTAAAATGATCTGACCTTACTTTCTGTTAATTCACGCCGCAATGAGGGCGCCGAGCGATGCTGTATTAAAGGGATCATTTCACTCATGTCGTCTCCAGGATCAAAAACATCATAATCTTCTTCACCTTCAATGCCTGCCATGTTTTTAAATAATTAACTTTTAATTTTTTTTATAAAAAATGTCACAAGCATATGGCTCGATTCTTGACCCGCATAGAAGACTGAAAGAACCCTTTGGCGTGAAGGGAAATAAGCGGAATATTACTGTTCCAAATAATCCATCTACTATTGATGCGGATCAAATTCTTACTGTCAAATTTCCAGACCTAGGAGCGGATGAAGTGATTGTGCCAGGCTCTGCGCGTCTTACTTTCAAAATAGAACTCGCTTCAACAACAGACCCAAACAGGACAGTTGTACAGAATCTGGGGCGGGCAATCGTTAAGAAAATTTCTATAAAACTTGAGGGGCAAGAAATATTTCTTTACATAATGCAGACATATTTTTAACCTATTCTGATCTATGGCTAACCGGAACGAAAGGGCTGATCTTGCGTTTCAAGGAATCGAAAATGAAGAAGCACTAAAACATAGAATAGGCGCCGCAGACGCTAAAGACGGCAAAAGGTTTGTAGCCGTAAGTTATGCGTATGGAAATCGCTTTTTCATACCCCTAGATTTTGAGTTGTTAAAAACGCATGCCCCATACTTTCAAGGAGCATTAAAAGACAGATTGTCATATGAACTAACTTTTAATGACCACAAATATGTTATTATATTTACAGACACCGAAGCAAAGTACAGCATTTCTGACATCTCGTTAGAGTTTGACATCGTTAGCAACCCTAACTTAGCGAGGATGATCCAGCAACAAAATCAGTCAAATTAGCAATATATTACGAAAGAGTGATTCATCATTCTAAATATCCTAAAAGCAGGGCAGACACTATATGGAATTTCAGTTTTAGTGCCACAGCAAGATGCGCTTAAAGGTATTTTATTGCTGTGTGAAGATGAAGGACCATTCGAAAGACAAACTGAAAATTTTATTAATCCTAAAATAACAAAAGTGCAATGTACAATTGAGGGTAGTCCTAACCAAATCTACGCTAGCGGCTTAAACCTTATCAGCATTTTGATGAAATAAGAAAACTGTTTGGAGGCGGGAGGTGTAGAAATCCAACAGTTGACCTTGTGTCTAAAGATCTACATCTTCACAGCGTTAGACTTGATCATTATTTAACAACGAAATACGGTTTATGGATTGACCTAAGGTCAACAGAGGATAATCAGTTACATGGAAGCGGGAGAACTGTCAGAGACATAATAAACATTCAAATTGATAAAGAAAAAGAGGCCGATAAACCGCTTAACGTGTATTTGTTTTTAATATATGATGCGCAGCTGAATATTGAAGATAACAGATTAAAAGATATACAATACTAAATTATTTTTATTTTATAAAAAGTATGTCTGTTCAAGTTTATCCAAATGTGCCTACAGCACCGGAGTCGCCAAGAGAAGAGATAGTAGAAACCCCCGACATAAAAACCTTTAGATTAACAAACATTACGCAAATGCAGCAAGTACTAGAGCAAGACCTTTCAAAATACAGCAAAGCCAAACGAAGGGTATTCTGCTGTCTTTAATGCTGTTACCTATGTTAATACTGGAGCATCGACTATAAGCGCTGCATCAGCAGGAACGAGTGTTGGTCTCTTAGCAACGGGCATAGGCGCACCCGCAGCTTTACCTCTAGGTGGTTTGTCTTTAGCTCTTGGCCTGTGCTCATTAGCCGTAGGTGCTGCTAGCAAAAAAATAAAAACTAAACTCCAAAAGCACACAGCCATGGTTCAACTAATAACAGCTAAACTTAGCTCCTTTAATCTGATAATAAATAAAGCACTAGCTGACTCAAACATCACGGATGAAGGATTTAATCGTTTACAGGCTGATTTAATGACTACAAAAGACAAAAGTTTGATCTTCAAAGAAAGGCAAGGGCAAGTTTTTCTCAACAGCCAGACCCCGAACAGATAAAAAAGGAATGTTTAAAAAAAGTAAACGAGACATTAAACTCTGCTCTAAACACTCACATTAACAACGCCAAAGGGTTGTTTATACTTTAGTTTATGAGTCCAAGCACAAAAAGACCGTCGATATTGATTAATTATTTTTTGATTTAAATAAATATTTTGAGTTAGAAAAGAAACTCAGCATGGATAAAATATATGAAGGTCCAGACGAATTGTTTGAAGCAATGCAAGAAGATTTATCAAGAGCACGAATGATATTGATTTAGAAGTTATTGACCAGCAAGCGTGCGGGCAAGCGTTGGTCATGCTATTTCTCAAGTTCCAAGTAAACTAACAATAGACCCGCCAGTTAAAGTAATGTTAGCTGTTTTAATCGACTAATAACAATAAATGAAGAAAATCTAGAAGTCTGGGTCTCAACTAAACAGCAGACTATTCTTTCTCATAATGACTTAACATCCGGTTGGGCAGACCAGCTGCTTACACAGTTTGATGTGGCCGCCGAAGAAGCCAAAATGAGAGGCTCTGGTTGGTCAGAGGGCGAAGTCTTAGAGATCAGATTAAAACAGGCTAAGTATGCGCCGATTGTTGGTAAGGCTTACATTCCACTACCTCAAGCATTAGTTGCAAAAAAAGCAGTTTTTTAAAAATAAAGAATACAGACAACAAATGTTTTATGTGGTGTGTTCTTGCAAGGCTGCATTACGTTGCTAAAAAAAGCAGAGAGAGTGTCTAACTATCACCCTTACATCAATGATCTTAACTTTAGTGGAATATCCTTTCCTGTTAGCGTGGATTCCATTGATCAGTTTGAAGAACAAAACAAACCAATAACAGTTAATGTATACACATGGGATGAAGAAACAAATCTACTACCCATTAAAGTGTCCAAGAACAGCCCAACAAATAGGTGATCTAGACAAAATCATGTTGACTTACTACTGATGTTTTCACCGCTACCGCATTACACATTGATACGCACAATGAGTAGATTATTGGCTCATACTTCAAAAATTGGGCATAAACAAGAATTCTGTAGAAAATGTTTAACAAGAATGCCATCCGTTCCAGCCGCGCTTGAACATAAAAAACATTGTATCGGTCCAGTTGACTGTAATACAGAACTAATTACGCCCCCAGAAGGCAGTAAAGTTAGTTTTAAAGAACTGAACGGCTGCAAAATTCTCCATACGTAGTTTACGCAGACTTCGAGTCGCTTATTGTTCCTTATGAAGGGCCAGCGCCACAAAAACTTCGAAAAACAGTCTTAATGAGTAATCATCAGATTTTTCATTTGCCTTCATTATTGTTAGGTCGGATGGGCTTTTCACGCCGAATTTATAGGGACCAGAGCGGCAGAAGATTTTTACAGCGCAGCAGCAAGTGCGAAATGTTTGTTTAATAATCGAATTTTCTAAAATCATGATGACACCTAAAAACCAAGAACAGTAACTCAGCCACACATTGTTGGATTGGGGTTTAGAACTCAGGGGGAAACCACCCAAAAAGTAAGAGACCTATCACATTAGCGGAAAGTTAGGGGGAGCGGCGCATAACAAATCAATCTTAAACTAAAGTTAAACCAAAGACAGGAAAGCTGCCCATCTTCTTTCCAACTTGCGGGTTACGACTTTCTTTTATTTGCAAGCAGTAACCAACGCCTTCAGGGAGCAGTTGCACAGTCATCAAAAAGTACATGTTTTTTTCACTTTAAAAAAAACATGTCTTTTTATGATCAGCAGCACATGGGGGATCATTGGGGTCACTAGCTTGTCCTTAAAGTCCGCCCAATAACGGAAAAATATTTTGACCCGACTCTCGTTAAAAAGGGCGTTTACCCTTATGAGTACATAACATTGGGGAAAGGGTTTGACAAAGATACATTCCGCTAAAGGGCGTTTTTTCTAGTTTAGAGGAAAGGACATCAGTGACTCCGATTCCCAGCCCCCAAGATGCTGGCAAAATTAGATTGAAAAACGAGGGGACTATCATGACCAATTGATGGTGATGTATTTTGTTGGGGGATTTTTTAAAAATTATAGAAAGCCCTGCATAAAAACATTAACCTAGATCCCGCGCATTACATTTCTGCCCCCGGGATGAGCGGGATGCTTTTTAAAGTTTATGGAGACATTTTGATTTATTTTTAAACCCTCCCAATGATTCAATGTTTGAAAACGGATTGCGTGGGGAAATTTGTTGCGTCGCATCATTATGTAAAGCAAACAACAAATACTTGGACGACTTGTCCGAGTAAAAGGTCAAAACCATCTCAGTTTTTAGATGCAAAAAAACGTATGGATAAATGGCGCAATCATTTCCCTTTACGCAACTTTAAAATGTACGCAGAAGAAAATCCAAAAAATATTCAAAAGGCTTTAAATTGGTTGAGCGTTTACGTCGATCAAAGCGGGAACTTTCTAGAATGATTTAGAATCCCAAATAAAATCCATGCCCTGCATAATTATTTTCCATTACTGCGAAAGCCTAAAGAGGGGAAAACAGAACCCCAAAAATTTGGCCCCAAAACTTCGGGGGCAAAAAAATTATTTGTCATTAAGACTTCTACAATTTTTTTAAGACATGGGTTGAAGTTAACAGCAGTTATCGATAATTGCTTTTGTCAAGAAAAGTTTATGAAACCATACATCATGAAAAACATGATCTCGAACTAATCCCGAGCTTAGAAAAAAACTTTTTCAAAATTGATGAACAACAGCGTTTCGGAAAGCTTGGGAATCCCACAAGCGCCAAGATGTCAGATTGGTCACCGAAGAACGAAACATTTTAAGCTGACTTTAAAACCCAAAATTAAGGATTTAGAAATTTCATGATCACCCTTTTTTTGGGTAGTAAAAAAAAAAGACAGTCAAATTGGACAAACCCCTTTTTTTTTGGGTTTTCTGTTTTAGAATTATCAAACTTTTGATGTTAGAATTCTTTATGATACTTTAAACCCCTGACCAGATCCCCGAGTACATACACAGATACAGTAGTTTTGTTATAGACCCACTGAAGACTTATAAGACATGGAAAAACGAAGTGGCAAAGGGCATGCGGGTGGATGTAATCGATTACCCAAAGATTCGCCTTTTTTTCATCCGTTTTAAAAAGAAGGTTTAGGAAAGATAAGGATAATTATCCGGAGGGGGATTAAGGATTTATTGGTTTAAGGTCGAAAAATTACAGTATTTTGAGCCAGGGAAAATCATTTAAAAAAGCAAAGGGAATATTCCCCGCGTTTTGTGGTAAAAACAAAAATCACAGACAACAAACAAAGAAGAAATTTTTTTTGGAAATTAAGACTTTTTCACATGACAAGTAAAACTGGATCTAATCTACAGGGAGATCAACACAACGTTTGTAACAAAAAAGTCTTTTAGATAGAACAAACAAAAAAAGTGTTTTTTTTTTAACCAGAGTTTTCATATGCAATCGGGCTTGGGGAAAGAACAGCAAAATTATTTTTCTTCTTCACAAAGGGGCTCACCCGAGGGGTTTTTATTTTTCCCCTTTTAAAAATTTTTTATTTAAGCCAATCTATCTTTCACCCAAATTCAGCTTGATGTGCTCGAATTTTTTTTTATTATTTTTCAAGTTTTTTTTTCCCCAAATTTTGGGTTTTTTTTTTTTTTTTGGTTGGTGATCTGGATTTTTTGGGAAATATTGTTAATCCTTTTAAATATATGTCTAATAACAAAATTTTTTTTTTAAAATTTTCTTGAAACATTTTCAAGGCTCTTCTTTATCATTCGGGTTTCATTTTCCCCTTTTTAAAGACTAAAATATATTTTTTGTAACTAATTAAGAAAATTTTGAAGGGGGTCGGGTTGGGGATTTCTGCAGTTTTTCTTTCAAAAAAGATCTTTGAGGAGCGGGTTTTTTTTGTTGTGTCATTTTTCGTAAATAATAAAAGGGGCCGGATTCTTTTTTTAAATTTTTTTAAATTTCTATGGACAAACCCCAAAATGGATGGGTTCCCCCTAATGCGAGTGCCCCTTTTCCTGTTTCCCCCCGGTAAAAAAAAGGTACCTTATTTTCCCAAACCCAAAAGGGGAAATTATTTTTCCCGGGATGAACGGGATCTTCAGAAAATTTTTTTGTTTTTTTTTGATTGTTTGTAGGGTTTTCCCCCTTTTAAAATTCTTAAATTATTCATTGCGGGGCCAAAAACTGGGGGCCAGTCTTCTAACCCATTCTGTGTTGCGAAATTGTCAATAAGCCCTCTTTTGTTACTGGTAGGAAAAAAGTCTTTCAGCTAACTTTTTTGTTAAAGTTTTCAACAAAACCCCGGTTCGTGAACTCCGGGGAATGCCTTTTTTAATGGTAACTCAATTTTTTTAAAAATAATTGTTTCCACTCCCCCTTTAAATTTTTCCCATCACCCGACTTGAATCATGCGAGGATAAGTTAAGGGGCCCCTTTGGTTTTCCCTTTTGAAATGGAAACAGCAAAAACAGAACCCACTCTTTGTGTTAAGGGTTTCAGCATTTTTTGTATTTTAAACCCCAATGTCAATGACTGGAGTGCGAAACTTAAATTTTTTTGTCAAATCGTATAAAAGGGGGTAATATAGAAGGTCCTTTTGAGGGGTGTCTTTTGGGTATTTATTCCCAAATGTGGTCTCTGTATTCGTTTGAGCGCAGGTAAATAAATTTGCCAAATCGCTTTTTTTAGAAAACCCAAATTCCCTTTGCTTTTTGTTCACTGACTCCTGCCGCTTGGCTTAGTTTTTTTTATTGTTTGTGCCCCCTTTCCCAAATTACCCTTTTTGGCAAATAAAGTTTTTTGGTTCATTTTTATTCACCCCCAATATTATGTGCAAAAAAATTTACAAAACGGTAAACCCCAAAGACGAAAAAAAAACGATTTCTTGCATCTTTTGTTTTCTGAGGGTTGAAAAAATTCATGTTTTTGGTGGGGGCAATGTTTCGTTTGGGTTTTTGCCTGTTAAAAAGATAATATTTTTTTTGGGTTTGATAAACTCTTAAATGTGTAAGCGGTTTGCCCCTGTTTTTTCAATTTTTGTCGTTAAAAAAAATCTAACTCCCAAAACCTCTGTTTTTCTTTAAGCGTTTCTTGTGCGCAGCTAGTTGCTCCATAGCTTTTTTTTTGTGTCTTTTTCTCTCGCCCGTCACCCCGCATTTTTACTAAATGCGTAATTTTTTCCGCTAAAAGCAAGCCATTCACTAACTGCCCCGCCTACCCTCATTCCCAGTGAAGCCATTTTTATAAAATATTTTTTATTTTAAAAATTTTTATACTGTTTTGGAATTATTCCTTGTTTAAAACAAAAAAATTTTTTCGTGGGAAAACGAAGCTGTTATAACAGAAAATTCATTTTTGCTTTTCCTCAAAGTCAAGTTTGCCAAAAACCGCTGGTTTAATTTTTAACAAGCTTTTCCCAACATCGTGTTTTCCTTTCATTTTTAACCCCCCAATAACGGGGGGGAATGGTATAAAATTTGGGCAACTTTTTTTTCGGCGCTCTTAAAAAAAAAAAAATTAAATTTTAATAAAAAAAACATGAACGCGATGATCTACTCCAGTTTACAGGGAAATTCAAACCCTTTCCCTGAATTTTACAATGAACAAGTTGATATGTCAAAAAAAGAAAGGTTTGTATTCTTTGGGCAGCTTTTGTGGGAAAACAAAACAGTTCCTCAAAAATAAATTTCAGCATAAAAACGTTTCCACAGATGTCCCCACGGACTTTAAAAAAGTTCAAAAACGGGTATAAGCGCAACTGGGATAAAGAACCCCCCAAAGTGTGGGGGAAAAAACCTTTTTCTTATTTTGTACCCCTAAACTGTCATTTAAGATTTGTTTCCCATTGATTCTGAACAGGTTTTATGTATGTTTTAAAGCAGGACCCCGTTTTAACAAAGTCATTAGAGTCTCTGGTTGTGATCTATATTACAGATTTGGAACATTTTTTATCCCCGCTAATCTTGGGGATTAATTATTTTTAAATCATTAGTTTTTTATTTCCCTTCAAAATGACCGAGAAAAAAAAATCAGCAGAACAGAAAACTTTGAACCAGGTGGAGAAATTTAGAAAAAATCCTGGACGCGTTGAAGAAAGGAAAAAAAATTTAGCAGAGTGGAACAAACGAGGCAAAATTCCATTTAAAACAATACAAATAAAAAAGTGCCAGACCCCGCAGCCAGTTTTTTCCCAATGCCGGCAAAAAAAACGCCAGAACAATTTTGTTTCGGGGCCCAAACACCGCCAAAGTTTTCATATCTTTTCTTGGGGCTTTTTTGGCCCGGCATTCTGTTGGGGGTGGTTATTACGGTTAAAATATATAAAAAAAGACAAAAAAACCCCAAAACAGTCCAAAAAATTCTAAACCCAAACTAAATAAAAGATGAAAAAAAAACCCTTGCCAGAACCGCCAACAACAAAAGTTTCATTTTGTCCATTTCAGATCCCAAAAAATTTTTTTAAAAAATTTTTTTTTTTTGGATAAAAAAAATCTTTGGCGGATTTTTATTTTTTTTAAAATTTATGGAGTCAAAAAATAAAGACAGGGATCTATAAAAGACTTTTTAAATAGACCAGAATTGTAATAAATGCGGTTGCTTACGATGTAAGAACTTCTTTAAAGATCTATCCCCGACCGATCTGGGCGCTAATGACGCTGAGAAAAGACATCCTCAGCGATGGACGCTTTTTTTAGGGGGTTATTTTTACAAAAATTAACTTTTCTATTTAAGAAAAAAAACTAATTGTCTTTTTTTTTTTTGATTTTTTAAAGATAACTTAAATAAGAACTTGGGTTTTTACTTTTGAGGGGACTTAGTTATGATCTTAGGTTGACTTTAGTAAAAACTTTTAGGATGACTTGGGGCTGACCCTTGAGTAAGAAATTAAAAGTGGGCTTTGGAGTGACTTGAGGGTGACTTTAGGGTGATTGAGGTGATTAGAAGAACTTGGGGGTAACTTCAGGGTTTAAAAACTTTTGAAGTGACTTGAGGTAAATTGAGGACGACCTTTAATAAGAACTTTGGGTTTACTTAGAAGTGACTTTGGGGGAACTTAGTTAAGAACTTTTAAAAATGGGTTGAGTGTGTGCATGCGTGGGGTGGGGGGGAAGCAGGGGAGGGGGGGAGGGGGGGGGCGCGCACCTTTGATTATTTAAAGAAAAAAGATTGGGCCAGAATATGATATAGTTATTATCAGTAAAAAAACAACAATGACGCCGCGACAACAACAACCAAAAACAGCTTTTTTACAAGCACGATCGCCGACCACAAAAACAAAACACACCCCAAGATAGGGGGGGTTTCCCTTTCATGGAGAATGGGAAAAGGGGTTTTTTGGTTGGCGCTTGAAACGCCCTAAATTCAAGACGGCTGTCGGGCCCCTCTGTCAACTGAAGAATTTTTCAAAGCAGCCACCCAAATGCATTTATCAAAAAACTTGATTTAATAAACCCAAAACCGTTGAAAAATACACTCTTTGGCCGCCCGGGCGCCAAAAAAAAAAGGGAAAAGGGGGGGTTGAAGCAGTGAATGTCAGTTTAAAAAAAGCAGTTTCCAAAACTAGTTGAAACCCATTTTTTAGGCTACAGGCAGTTTTCGCGACCACTTCCCCGGTTTCAAGCAATTTCTCCCGGCCCCCAAAAATACTCCTCTACGCAGGGAGGAGTTTCAGGTTTCGCTAATTCTACTCTTTCGATATTGCTTTTGCAAATTTTCGGGAACCATTGATACGGGGATTTTCTAGCCATTGTTCCCAATCTCCCCGCTGCTCTCAAACCCTTGCATGGGCTCCCTTTTAAGGGGGAAAAATTTCATAGAAAAACGCCCAACTGTGCTAATTTGGGGTATGTAAAGGATTTCAACAAACGGGCTATCTCCTTTTCTGTCTCCCCTGCATATGAAGGGTTTAAATTTCCCAACCCTTTTCCCCAGCCATTCAAACCCCGGTTTTTTCTGTGAGTCCCTTTCCTTTCTTTCCAAACCTTTAAAAAAAATTTAAAGCAAATTCTAAAAATCCCCCGTTTTTGCAAAGGGTTAAAAAACCCTGTGGCTGCTTCCCTTGTCTTGCTAGTTGGGCTATATCCCTTTAATTTACTTTTTAACAGCAATTTGCGATGATGTTAAATTTTTTTCCCGAATGAAAAAGAACACTTCTTTCCTGACTTTTTTCTGCACATCAACAATTTTGGGGCGTAAATACTCGTGTAAATTCATTTTTGGGTTCCTTGGGTTTTTTTGATTTCTTTTGCTTTTCCTCCCTACAAAACGGGTGGTTTCGTTTGGGTTTTTGAAGGAATTTAAGGTGGGTTTTTCACTTTTAGATGGGCCTGCTGTTTAATTCACCAAAAAAATGAAGAAAAAAATTTTAGAATGGGACTCAAGATTTTTTTTGAAGTATTGTCAACGAGGGAATTTCTCCAAAGTCTTTTTTTTCCGTCCATGATCAAAATGCAAATAAAGTCAACCCCTTTTCTCGCTGAAAATTTAAAAAACGTCTTGACGCCACAACACCCCCAAAAAACGAATGACAAAACAGCAAAACCCGGTTTTCAAAAGTCAACAACAGTGCAAGGGGCGGGGGTGACCCTTTTTACTATCCGTGATTAAATCTTGGGTTTTGGTTGGTGAAAGTAAGAAACATGTCTAGATTTGTTTTGCCCTAAGCGGGAATCCTTATTTTACCTTTTGCCAATTTATAAGACCCCACAGCACAAATTAAAGGGACTAAAGTGTCGCCCCAAAAGGCGGGGCTCTGCAGTAAACTGATATGCGGAGTCCTTAGGCCCGGGCGACAACTAGCAAATAAAGGGTTTCCCGCTACACCCTTTTTAAAATGGGGGGGCGTTCCGCCAAAAACTGTTTTTCCCCCACGTTTTCTCTATGGGGATTGGGTTTGGCCCCTTTCGCTTTCCCCCACTTTCTCTCTGAAAAGTTTGTGATAATCGTTATTTTTTGGGTTTTTTAAGTTTACTTGTCCCGAGAAAAAAGGAAAAAAACCGGGTTCTGGAGTCGCCCGGTCGAAATGGTTAAAACCGGGTGAGCCCGAAAACGGTGTTTTCCCCGTTCCTATCATTTTATTGAAGCATGGATGGAGCTACCAGGCGTGCTTTATCCAAGATTTTGAAGGAAAATGGTGGGCCTTTGTAAAAAGAACTGGCCCAAAAGGAAAAGGGCCCTTAAAAAAATACTTTAAAAGCAAAACCCAAACAAGTTTTTAAAAAAATAAGCACCAAAAAAAGGCGAAAACTCCCTATTCTAAGGCAGAACAATTAAACCTTTTAAGCTTAGAGACGAAGCCGTTAGTATTTTCAAAAATTTGGGCAAGAGGTTTTCCACCCCAATCAAAATACAAAACTAAACCCCTTCAAAAATTTAACTCAAGAAGCAGATGAAAATAATACAGAAAATTTAAAAAGGTTTTAATGGGGGAAAAACAGTTAAAAACAATTGGTGATTCTCCATTGCCTAGCCCTGAAATCCCCGGGGGTTAATGCTGTCTGCGGCCCAAAAAGGGGGGAACTAACAAAAAAATTTTGGGAAAAAATTGGTGGGGCAGATAGAGAGATAGAAGAAGGGGAAAAAAATTTGCTGGCTGATGCGGGGGTGATAACAATTTAGGGCAAGAAGGGAAAAAGGGTAGAATACAGCAAAAAAAACAGGGATTTAAAAGATAGAAAGGGAGCTAGGTTAGAAATTTTGTCTACTAACAGAGGCAGCTAGGGACCACAAAAAACCGAATAAGAGTAACCCAAAAAACTTTATGAAAAAACAACCCCCTGGCAGAAAGAAAAAGGACCTGTTCAAGAACAAGGGGTTTCAATAGTTTGTATATTTAAAAGCTGTTGGGGTTTTCTATCTCTACACTCTTTATGCTTTTTAAAAACCCGGGAGTGGGGCCCAAAAAGGGCCCCCTTCGCCCCCCAACACCTCAGGCCCGGTTTAAAGTTGGATTAGAAAAAAATTACCTCTTAGCAAACCTATTAAAAAAAGTTTGGGAGCCAAAGCGGGTTTATGCCCTGCTTTGGGATAATTGGCGTGTTGTTGGGTTTGGGGTTTTTTTTTACTATAGGGAAAATTGCTGGTTTATGGCCCACCATTGTGGGCCCTTATGAGTGCTACTGCTGGATTAATTTTTTTAGTGAAAAAAAATTTTGGCAAAACCAGTAAAAGTTAAAAATTTCAACGGGGGTTTCTTTTCCCCTAGTATGATGTCAGGGAAAAGGGACATTAAAAAAGGGGGGTGTGATTTCCCGGGTTTTGGTGCTTTTTTGGCTGTTGGGGGGGGGGGATAACTGGACGCTTTCCCTTTAGAGCTTTGGTACTTTTTTTTTTAAAAGGGTGGGCAAGGGCCTTTTTGTTTAAACTTTTTATTGTTCCCTAAATTTTGATCGTCTCCAGCAATTAGGATTTGATTTTTAAAAATTTTGTATCATGCCAATCCCGAAATCTAAGGTCAAGGTAGCATTATTAAACCAGGCCTACAACAAATCAACCCCTTTTACCTGCAAGTTTCAAAGAACGTCTTGATACCCTTTGTATGCTGGCAAGGGAAAAACAACCCGCAAGTTAATAGCATCTTCTAAAAAACTAGAAATTGTTTTCTAGCATCAAAGCCTGTAGATTGATCTACTATGCTAGACTTGGTCTGTGCTTGTGCTCCTAACAGACACCAAACGTATGTCCTTATGGAGTCATTAAGCCTTTGCACTCCTGGCATTGTTAAGCCTTCACTTTCATCAAAGATAAATGTTGCCCAAGCATTAGGATGTTTTTGTTCTATTGACCCCAATCTAACTTGTTTGTTGGTTGAAAAGAGGTGTGGCCAGGCCAGTAGTCATAATTATATTCTCTTTTTGCACCCCACAAATACAATGTGCCTAACCCATGATTGCGGTCTAACTTTTGTCTAAAGTTAGTTGAGGGTTTAATGTTAAATTCGTTGCGGATTCTTTCATATGCATTAGTGTCCATTAGGTTTTTAAATGGATTAAAGGCGTTATCGTTAGGGAGGGGCACTTGTAGTTCAGTTAGTATTCGTCTGTACTGGTAATAAACATGAAAGTTATATACTGACCTTACTAAAAGGTTAGGATGGTTTAGATGGTTTGCATATGAAACACCGCAGCCAGTAGTTGCGCAGTAAATGGCAAAATTTAACTGATTCTGGTAAAACGTCATAGGGCGGGATGACCATGCTGATGGCACTCTGTCACTCTTTATTGGCGGGTTTAAATATTTAGTTAGTGGGTTTACAAGTCTTACTTGAAAGCCATATGATTCGTCACTGCAATGGTTAGTAAACTGAAGTCCAAAGATTTGGGGTTATAAAACGCTCCTGCATCGTAGGTAGCACTTTCGTTATATTTAAATGGTTCCATTTTTAAATTAGTTTTTTAAATAGTTATAAAAAAGATGTACATCAATATAACCAAGCAAAACGAGCGTGTGTTCTTAACGTGCCCAATTGTCAATTGGCGCGGGAGTTGTAGGATTGCCTTAAAGAAATTGGCTTTAAAGTTATGTGGGTTAACATAACTGAAGGAGCTCAAAATAACTGGATTAATGTTAATGACGAGGTGGGCAAACAAATAAGCCATATAACAATACCAGAAGGTTATTAAACTTTTGTTCTTTAAAAGAAGTACTTAACGAATTTGGCATATTGCTAACAATCAACGAAGCAAACCTCATAATTACTATACATTTTCCACAAGAAGAAAGAAAAGAGTACACTTTTCCTAAAGGCCTGGCTAAAATCTTGGGCTTCCACAATAGTGACAGATCTTATAAATTTAGTACAAGAGAAGACATCTGGCAATTTAAAGGTAATAAACCTTCTGATTTTCTCGTGAACCCAATGTTGTATGTCCATTTACAACAGTTAAAAACAAATGTTAATTTGTTTAATGGCTATCCATCTACAGTTCTACGAGCACTGCCGTCAAATAAGGCAGGGTTTTGCGATTATCAGTTATACAGGTTTGACGGAAACAGTCAATTTAAAGAATTAATTGAGGGGGCCATAAAATCATTGGATGTAAGAATAACTAATCAAGATGGAAGGCTAGTTGTTTGTTCTGATTTATTAATAGTGCTTGAGGTAGAAGAGCATATTAGAAAAGTAGTAAGGGCTCAGTCCCGCGGGCGTTAATAGCGCTGGAAGTAGAAGAGCGTACTGTAAACCCTTAATTTTTATGTCCCTGGAGAGAATGTAAATATCTATGTTCACGATCACCAAATCTTATCTAGCACGCAAGCCCCCATTTTAAAGTACCGATTACGTCGATTTTTAGAGGTTTTTGCGTGTTAATTTTGTTTAGAAAATAGGTGTTAATTTTTGTAAAAAATGACATGAGAAGGACGTGATTTGTATGTGAAAAGGGGACTTTCGTGCAAAATAAGATGGGTGGTCGTGAACGAAGATATTTACCTTCTCCATTTCTAAAAAATGCAACTTATGTACTACAGAAAAGTGGCTGATATTATGTAAACCCCATCTAGCATCCCTGAACTCTAAAGTAGAAATGATTAATAATTGCAAGCACAAATGGAAATCTTTGTCAATGCACCATTCCCTGGCACGTCCCCCCTGAACGCGCCCCAGAAAAGAAAAAATCTACAGGCCACGTGCCACACGCGCAGAGCTCACACGCCCACACACTAAACTATATAACACTGGTGGCGCGCCCAGATTATACATGCCCTGAGGAGAGCACTTGCTCGAAACAAGTTTGTAGGGTGGTTTTAAAATCCTATTTAAACCGTTTTAAACCTGAAAGCAATGGCAAACCCCGGCCCGAGAGGTGTTCAAGCTGACTGGTCAAGGGGGGAACAAAGTGAACTTTATAAGGGTTAATTTCCCCAAAATAGGTTTTTCCCCGGGCTCAGGTTTTAAGCGGAGTCATTAAATAGAAAAGAGCAGCCCCAGGTCAGGTTCGAAACCCCCATGGTCGTCCCAAATGGGAAAAAAAAGGGGGGCCGAGGGGGCATCCCGGGGTCAGAACGGGTGTGGCCAACCCCCAGAGTGTCGGATAAGGGCGAAACATTTCTTTAAGGGGGCTTTTCGGGACTCTTGCTGCCACGCCCCACGAGTTTCTTTCCCACTGATGCATGGGGAAAAACCTGCTTTCCCCGGATAGGCCGGGGACGTCGGGAAAAAGGAGGACATGGGAAAGCCCGAACCAAAAGGGGTCTGTGGGCTGGTCCCCCCTTTGCCTTAAAATGTGGTACTAAAAAAAAAAAGGAAAAGATGTCCGGTTTCCCCAAAGGGGGAGGAAAAGATGAATCCACGGTGTCAACCCTCAGACTGCAAATCCCAAAAAGGACATGAACAGGACCCAAAAAGGGAAAATCCCTGTGTCTGTGGGAAAGCGTTTCCACCACCCCTGGCATGAAAACCACGAAAAAAAGATGGGGTGTGTGAAGATATCTGAAAGAGAGCCCGCCTGCATCACAATAAGCGTCGGAAGACAAGGCCAGGATTTAAAACCCCCAGAGCCAAGGACACCACCTGTTGGGTTTGGATGAGGAATTTACCCAGGCCCTCGATGCCAGGCGCCTGAAACTCAACCTGCCACGAGCAAACAAAACTGAAGATTGGGAGAAACGGGATGCAAAATCGTCCAAAGACTCGATGCACTGATAGGGAAAAGCCCCCTTGAACACAAACTAGCCACAATGGGGACTTGTGTATGCCACATGTAGAGACCCCTATGGAGTAAAACTACCCAAAGAGAAAACACCTCCAAAGAAATCCAGACGCCAAGAAAGAGGACAAGATCAGAGTCCAAAGAACAACCTCAAGAAGCAAATAAAGACCGGACTGCCAGCTGAAAAAACAAGGCTTGGAAAAACTGGGGGAAGACCTGAAAGAAAAACACGGCCTCAGCAAGCGGAATCTGCGAGGAAGAGAAGAGCAAAAGAAGAAGACACAAGAGCGTTCTTCAGACCCCCCTTTCCCAGTTTGCCAGAACACTGTTTGAGCACCCAAAAAATTGGGACCTAAGTGTGGACAAAGGAGTTCTTAGCAGCACTTGAGAAAACATACTCTGACTCACAGAGCAAAGCACCACTCGACATTCAAGATTGGTGGGGCCCAAAACCAACCCTGAGGAACAGTTCAATGGCAAGCCTCCAACGTTGGCGGAAATAAAGAAGGTGGCGACAAAGCCAGAGCCAAAATCATCACCAGGGCCAAACGGAATACCTTACCAGCTTTACAAGAAATGTCCCAAGGTGCTGGAGTGGCTCCACAGCTGCTGCGATCGGCTTGGAGAAACCAGAAGATCAGCGGCCAGTGGATGACGGCAGATGGTGTGTACATCCCCAAAGAGCAAAACTCAAGTGACATCAGCGTTCAGGCCAATATCACTACGAACGTCGAAGGGAAAATCTTCTTCTCTGTCATGGCAGCAAGGCTGCCCAAGTACCTGATGGAAAACCAGTACTTGGATGTGTCAGTCCAGAAAGGTGGCATCCCAGGCGTGGCTGGCTGTGTAGAACACGCCACAATGATCTGGGACGCAACCCAAAAAGCAAAAACAGAAAAGAGAGCCCTGGACGTAGTGTGGCTCGATCTGGAAAAAGCATATGGATCTGTGCCCATGAGATGATACAGTTGGCTCTTGAGATGTACCATGTGCCAAAGAACATCCCGACATGCTCAAAAAGTACTTCAATGGCTTCTCAATGCGGTTCTCTCCCAAGGATTTAACAAATGATTGGATCAACTTGGAAGTGGCATTGCAATGGGCTGTGCAATTTCCCCGTAACGTTCGTGCTGGCATGGAATCATCTTGAAAGCAGCAACAAACACGCGAGACAAACAGACCTTGGCGATGGATACAAGATCCCTCCTCTCAAGGCCTTCATGGATGACATACAGTGATTTCATCCAGAGAAGACGAGACACGTCATGTGCTGGAGAGGCCCGGACGACATAGTTGCCTCATCCAGAATGAAGTTCAAGCCAAAGAAATCACGGGTCTCTCACTGAGGAAAGGAAAGTGCCCAATCTGTGGTCTTCAGTGTTGCCAACCAGGCCATTCCAACAGTACAGAAGAACCAGTCAAGAGCCTTGGAAGATGGTATGATTTATACGCTGAAAGACACACAAAGAGCAAAAGAAACCAAGCAGATGGCGGAAGAAGGCTTGGGGGACCATTGACCAGTGTGGGCTCCCTGGCAAATACAAGGTCTGGGGTCTGCAGTTCATGCTTTATACCAAAGCCTATGGCCTCTGATGATATACGACATCTGCACCAGCACAGTGGAGGCAATGGAAGCCCCAAAACAAAAAGTTCACAAGAAATGGCTTGGTGTCCCACCCTGCTGACTGATCGCGCTGTACTGTCCAGCAAAGCTCAAACTACCACTGAAATCCATCCCGGAGGAATACAAAGCAGGGAAGATCAATCAAAGCATGCTGGAGGACTCAGGAGACAAGGTGGTAGAAGCATCAAGCCCAGCTGAAGCAGGCAGAAAATGGAAAGTTCAAGAGGCGATGGATTCTGCAAAAGAAAGTCTCAAGATCAGAGAAAAACAGGACACACCAGACCAACAGGACAAGGACTGGGGGTGACCAAACTGAATGGTGGTCAAGGCCAAAGGAAAAGCCAAAAGAGACTGATGATTCAGGAGATGAGAAAAAAAGAAGACCAAAAAAGACTCCAAAAAGCAGTCCAGCAGAGCCAGCAAGGGCAAGGACAACGTGGGAGAATGCACTCCAAAGAATTCTAACTTGGAATGACATTTGGCACATGGCCCCTCTCAGGATCAGCTTCATTCTCAGATCTGCATATGACCTTCTGCCCCCAAATGCAAACCTGGTGAAGTGGGGAAACAGACGATCCTGCATGCCCCCTCTGCCATAAAAAAACAAACAGTGGAGCATGTTCTAAGCTCATGTAAAGTAGCCCTGGCTCAAGGAAGGTACACATGGAGGGCCAACCAAGTGCTCAAGAAATTGTACAAAATAGTCTGGGGTAGTACCAACACCACAAAAGGGAGAATCAGGACTCCAAAAGCACCCGCAACATTCTTTTACGGCAGGAGGCAGCAAATCATGGCCAAGAACAACAGTGCCACTCGAACATGCAGGCAGAGTCTGCTGGATGGGGGAGATGACTGGGAGTGCACTGCAGACCTCCCCGAATGGAAGAGTCCCCGAGTCCTCAGCAAGAGTGGCATGAGCCAGACATAGTAGTCCATCTCAGTCAACGAAGCAGCTGATCTGATCGACCCCACGGTGCCATATGAGAACAGAATGGAGGCAGCTCAAATCTACAAATGAAAGTATGCTGATCTGGCCAAACAGCTGAGGAGAGAAGGCTATCAGGTCAAAGTCCTCACTGCAGAAATTGGAGCTAGGGGGTTTGTAGGAACGTCTGCATACAGCCTCATGAAACAGCTCTCAGTTGAGGGAAGGAAAAAACCAGAGCCTGAAAAGCAATGGCAGAAGCGGCAGAGAGGTGTTCAAGCTGGATCTGGTCAAGGAGGAACAAAAGTGAACTTCATAAGGCTTAATTTCCCTACAAATATCAGGTGTCCCTGTGGCTCAGTGGTTAAAGCGCGAGTCATTAAGTAGAAAATGAGCATGTCCAGAGGGTCATGGGTTCGAATCCCAGCCATGGCTCGTCCCAAGATGGGGAAAAAAAAAGGGGGCAGCAGAGGGACATCCGGAGTCATGAACCGGGTGTGGCCCAACCCCCCTAGAGTGTCAGGAGATAAGGGCCGAAACACTTGCTTGAAGGGGCTTCTCTTCTGAGGACTCTCTGCTGCCACGCTCTCCACGAGTTTCTTTCTACATATATAGGGTGAAGAAAGGAAATCTTGCAATTGCACCAGAAAGGAGCAGTGCCCACTAAACAATAAATGTCTTCACAACAACATTGTATACCAGGCTACTGTGACATCAGAAAATGAAAACCACTTCAAAACCAGATATGCAAACCACAAACAGTCATTTAATAAAGAAAAATATAAAAACCAAACAGAACTGAGCAAATATATCTGGAAACTTAAAGACACAAAAACAAGCTACAATATATCCTGGAAAATCATAAAAAGAGCATCACCATACAGCAATGTTTCAAAAAGGTGCAACCTATGTTTAACTGAAAAATGGTTAATACTATGCAAACCACACTTAGCAACTTTAAACACCAAAACAGAAATAGTAAACAACTGCAGGCATAAATGGAAATCGTTGTTAGTGAACACCCAAAACAAACCTGAAAGCCCCCAAAAAACACGTGCAGCCAACCGCACGTGCAAACAACCGCAAACGGGAGCCCACGCGCTATATAACATCGGCGGTGGGCAAACCAAAAACCATCCTGATGACAGCGCAACACGCTCGAAACAAATTTGTAGATAGTTTTAAGATTCCTCTTTTAACTTTGTTTTAACTAATGTTGCTCCCCAAGGGGTTGAGCACTTAAAAAATTGTTTTAGGCATTTTAAAATATACTGACCTATATATATACTATATATATATATATATATTAAAGAGTTAAAACGAAGTCTAAAATCATCTACAGCGCTGTTTCAGCTGGGCTCTGTTTTAGGCTTAACAGCTTCACTTTTATATATAATATATATATATATATATATATATATATATATATATATATATATATTATATATTATATATATATATAAAAAAGTGTAGCTGTTAAGCCTAAAACGGTTATCAAAATGCCCTAACACG
This sequence comes from Conus ventricosus, assembly GCA_018398815.1. NCBI lineage: Eukaryota > Metazoa > Mollusca > Gastropoda > Neogastropoda > Conidae > Conus > Conus ventricosus. The sequence goes on from CM031608.1 coordinate 53,675,935, forward strand.
TTGAAGGGGAGCAAACATTTGTTTAAAATTAAAGAGTTTAAAACGAAGTCTAAATCATCTACAGCGCTGTTTCAAGCTGGGCTCTCGTCAGGATGAATACTTGGGTCACCACCACCGGTGTTTTATAGCGTGTGGGGCCCAGTTATTGTTGTTTTCACGTGCAGGTAGATTGCAACGTGTTTTTTTGTTTTTGTTTTTCTGGAATTTCAGGTTATTGCTTGGGGTGTGTTCACCAACAACGATTTCCACTTGTGCCTGCAGTTGTTTACTATTTCTGTTTTAGTGTTTAGGGTTGCTAAGTGTGGTTTGCATAGTATTAACCATTTTTCAGTTAGACATAAATTGCATCTTTTTGAAATGTTGTTGTATGGTGATGCTCTTTTTATGATTTTCCCAGGATATATTATAGTTTGTTTTTGCATCTTTGAGTTTCCAAATGTATTTGCTCAGTTCTGTTTGGTTTTTGTATTTTACTTTATTGAATGACTGTTTGTGGTTTGCATATTGGTTTTGAAATGGTTTCCAGTAATCCCTATATATGTTTCTTTTTCATTCTCAGATGTCACAGTGGCTTGATATACAATATTGTTGTAGAGGCATTTGTTGTTTAAGGAGCACTGTCTTTTTTAGTGCAGTTGCAAGATTTCCTTTCTTCACCTTATTTGCTGAGTTGGTTTTTGTTTTGTTGGATGCATCAATTAGGTTTTTGAGGTTGGGCATACATGAACATGATAGTTTCACGGTGTTTTTGTTGAATATTTTGGACAATTTGTGCTCTTTTGGGAACGATGTTGTTAAGATTTTAAAAAATTCTTTCCTATGCTTGTTTTGAGTTTTCCGTCGTATGGAGGGTTGTACCATATGATTTTCCTTTTCCTATTCTTCTTATTTTTGTTCATCATGTTGTCTGGGTTGTATTGTAATTTGTAGTTGTAGCCACTTCTTTGCAGTGCTTCTTGATATTCTACTGCTGCATTATTGAATACTCTTTCGTTGCATGACAGGTTGGATAGTCTCTTGTTTTTTGCATTGGGTATGGTCTTTAATACAGACGGTGGATGGTTGCTTTTGGTGTTTACATAAATGGGTGTGTCATTGGGTTTCTTATATGGTTTATATATGTGGTTGTTGAGGTCAAGTGTTATGTCTAAGTAGTTCACTACCTTTTTGTTTGCTTCAATAGTTATGTTTAAGTTATGATTTTGGAAGATTTTGCATAGTTCTTTTTTCTTGTTTCAATGGTTCTTGGGTTGTTGGCTAGTGCAGCAAGGCCGTCGTCTCTGTATAATCCGACTTGATTTCCAAGTTGCTTCTTGATGTTGGATAGCATGAACAGTCGCCAGTTCGCATGTTTCTGCACCATCATATGACCCCATGGTTACGTCAAATGTTGAGTTTCTGTTCGTTTTCTTGATCCAGGTTTCATTTTTGCTGTGTAATAACGTTTTCTTGGTATGGAGGATGATTTCCATTTCTGACCCTGTTATGTCTGTATGGTTACTAGCAAATTTTAGAGCTTTGGTGAGTAGTTCCTCGTCTATGGATGGGTAGAAGTGTACTATGTCAAATGTGATAAATACTGTGTTCCTTTGTTTGTCAAGTTTTTTGAACCATTGAATAACTTCGTTGTGTTCTTCCAGAGGTTGAATTCAGAGTTTGATTTTACGTTTTTTTATTACTATTTCTAGGATTTTCTTACTTATTTTGCCTAATTCAGATTTTGATGGATTTATTAGTCTGCATTTTGGGTTGTTATGGAGTTAGGTTTATGGTCTTTTAGTGTTATAAAGGCTTCTTTTGTTGCTGTCGCTTCTACCCTGTCACTTAGGTCTATGCGATGTGAAGTTTCTTTTTCTTCAGCACGGATGCTATCGTGTGTTCTTTTGTCAGCTTTTTTTTAAATAGTTTTTCTGGATGTTTTTGTCAAGGAGTTGAGAGTATTCATTTGGTTCCATTTTGTAATAGTTACTGGTTTTATCAGCCTTCACAAATATCCTTTTGTCATTTTGTATTTGTTTTATTTGTTTTTTTTAATGATGTTTGGAAATCGTTGTTGGAGGAAATCATCCTCCATACCAAGAAAACGTTATTACACAGCAAAAATGAAACCTGGATCAAGAAAACGAACAGAAACTCAACATTTGACGTAACCATGGGATGATATGATGGTGCAGAAACATGCGAACTGGTCGGACTGTTCATGCTATCCAACATCAAGAAGCAACTTGGAAATCAAGTCGGATTATACAGAGACGACGGCCTTGCTGCCAACAACCAAGAACCATTGAAAACAAGAAAAAAGAACTATGCAAAATCTTCCAAAATCATAACTTAAAAATAACTATTGAAGCAAACAAAAAGGTAGTGAACTACTTAGACATAACACTTGACCTCAACAACCCCCATACATAAACCATATAAGAAACCCATGACACACCCATTTATGTAAACACCAAAAGCAACCATCCACCGTCTGTATTAAAGACCATACCCAATGGCATAAAACAAGAGACTATCCAACCTGTCATGCAACGAAAGAGTATTCATAATGCAGCAGTAGAATATCAAGAAGCACTGCAAAGAAGTGGCTACAACTACAAATTACAATACAACCCAGACAACCAACATGAACAAAAGTAAGAAGAACAGGAAAAGGAAAATCATATGGTACAACCCTCCATACGACGGAAAACTCAAAACAAGCATAGGGAAAGAATTCTCAAAATCTTAACAACATCGTTCCCAAAAGAGCACAAATTGTCCAAAATATTCAACAAAAACACCGTGAAACTATCATATTCATGTATGCCCAACCTCAAAAACCTAATTGATGCATCCAACAAACAAAAACCAACTCAGCAAAGAAGGGCGAAGAAAGGAAATCTTGCAACTGCACTAAAACAATGCCCCTTAAACAACAAATGCCTCTACAACATATTGTATATCAAGCCACTGTGACATCTGAGAATGAAAAAGAAACATATATAGGGATTACTGGAAACCGTTTCAAAACCAGATATGCAAACCACAAACAGTCATTCAATAAATTAAAATACAAAAACCAAACAGAACTGAGCAAATACATTTGGAAACTCAAAGATGCAAAAACAAACTATAATATATCCTGGAAATCATAAAAAGGCATCACCATAACAACAACATTTCAAAAAGATGCAATTTATGTCTAACTGAAAAATGGTTGATACTATGCAAACCACACTTAGCACCCTAAACACTAAAACAGAAATAGTAAAACACTGCAGGCACAAGTGGAAATCGTTGTTGGTGAACACACCCCCAAGCAATAACCTGAAATTCCAGAAAAAAAAAAAAGAAAAAAAAACCACGTGCAATCTACCTGCACGTGAAAAAAACAATAACTGGGCCCCACACGCTATAAAACACCGGTGGTGGGTGACCCAAGTATTCATCCTGACGAGAGCCCAGCTTGAAACAGCGCTGTAGATGATTTTAGACTTCGTTTTAACTCTTTAATTTTAAACAATATATATATATATATATATTATATATATATATATATTATATATATATATATATATATATTTATATATATTATATATATATATATAAACCACGTGTCCACTAATAAACAAAAAACTATGAAGTTTATGTCTTACGCTTTTTTCCCCTCTCACGATTTATGACTCTGTATGCTGATGAGGTTCGTTTTATTAATGTAGCTAATTATTATTATTTTAGCAGAAGAAGAAGAAGAAGAAGAAGAAGGAAGCACAAAACGCGCATTCTTTCAACTCATGAAAACCAGCCATTCTGTCAGACAACATTTCAGTCTGTCCTTCCGTTCCTTGCTGTGTGCATCTGTCTTCCTGGCTGCATACACAGCCATATTATTGCACTATGCATGCTTTATTAAACGTTGTTTCATGTCACAGTGTAGCCATGAACGACAATATGTGCACGCATATGCAATGTTGGATTAACGTGTGTCTACAGCTCAGAGAGAGAGAGAGAGAGAGAGAGAGAGAGAGAGAGAGGTCAGTTAACCCAATCACTAATGTAGTGACAAACTGATTAAATAAACGATGTCTACAAAAAGCAAAAAAAAAAAACCAAAACAAAAAAGTAAAAAAACAAATAAACAACAAAAAAGTGATAAACGGTGTGTGCAAGTGAATAAATACACCGATGAACAAACAGACAATTTCAGTAGAGGACAGAATAGTTGTTACTCGCATGACGATTCAAAACATGAGGCATTCACGAAATTTCATTTAGAATGTAATACTGAATCTGTAACACTGTTCTGTGTTTCTTTCACGGCTAGCAGGCCGTCGTCGTTTACTCGATCTTCCTTTTTGTTCTTCTTATACTTTTTTCCCTTTTTTTTTCAATGGGCACACATAACGGAAAAAAAAATACAATAATAGACATTGATCATGTACACAAACATCATAGAAAGTTATAAAACGCAATACATAAGTTCTCATTTCAAATCTATCAAATCGTGACATTTGAAGGAAGTTAATCATACAGAAATGTTTCAGCTCCCATTGCTCCAAGGTCGCGTACGACATTAGATAGAAAAGAAAGAGAATATACATGTTACAGTATAAACGTATCTCTCTCTCTCTCTCTCTCTCTCTCTCTCTCTCTCTCTCTCTATATATATATATATATATATATATATATATATATATATATATATATATATGTAAACTAATAAATTCCAAGGATAAGAACTGGCCCTGAGCACTTGTATCTTAAGAGGTTATCTTTTTATATATTCTACTTTTCACAAGAAATGTGGCTTGTTTTGCTCTTTCATGATTTTTCTTTTGCTTCTTAGGTGGCACCTTTGGTTAGTTTTTTGAAAACTCAACAAACATATACGGTATTGCACACCTGCCTTTTTCTGGGATAGCATGCTTCTTAAAACCCAAAAGGTAGAGGAGTCAAGTTACCCCTTTCCGCGGTCACTGAGGCGAAACAATCAGGCTTCGAAATACCGGTATCTGACCAGGAGTTATATGTTAGTGAGTTTCTGCCCATTGGAGATTGTCTCCCCCTTGGAGACTATAAGCTTGCTGAAGGCTCATTTTGAGAAGCATTTATTATTCCCCATTCACCCACTCAAGCACACATGTTAGTTAGGCAGAATTATCTACCACTGCAGTATGAATGCTTATCTCCCCCATTCTTCAGTCTGAGGGCATAACGCCTTTGTTTAATATATATATTTATATATATTTACTAATTATATATTATATATATATATCATAGATATATACCTGTTAGCTGCACTCGTTTTCCCATACTTAAAGTTCAGCTTGTTATCAATATCATATAATATTGAATTATAAACAAAGCTTGCTCTTATGTCTTAGATTGAAGAAATAGGGGGAGATACGCATTCATACCTGCAGTGGCAGATGATTCTGCCTAACTAACAGTATGTGCTTGAGTGGGTGGATGGGGAAAAAATAAATAAATGCTTCTCAAAATGAGCCTTCAGCAAGCTTATATTCTCCAAGGGGGAGAGACATCTCCAATAGGGAGGGAAACTCACTAACATATAACATCCTGGTCATATACCGATATTTCGAAACTTGGTGGTTTCTCCTCAGTGACGCGGAAAGTGGTAATTTGACTCCTCTGCCTTTTCAGTTTTAAGAAGAATGCAATCCCAGAAAAGGCTGGTGTGCAATACCGTAGTATGTTTGTTGAGTTTTCAAAAAACCAACCAAAGGTGCATCTAAGAAGCAAAAGAAAATCATGAAAGAACAAAACAAGCTACATTTTCTTGTGAAAAGTAGAGAAACACCAATCAAAGATATCCGTTAGACAAGTGTAGGCCAGTTTTGGAATGAATCCGCAGGACTAAACAACAACATAAAAAAATTCCGGAGGATGTACCACCCCTTCAGCAACTTCAAAGCTTGTGAAGACTCAAGAAATATTATTTACATCTTTTTCCCATCACCCACTAAGAAATACTGGGGAGTAGCGATTCATCTGCCATGCAGTATGATTTGCTACTAACCCTATTTTGATCGTGATGGGAAAAAATACAATAATGTTCTATAATTCAATATTTCTTCCAAGTCATGAACCCAACTGGCGGTAATCCTAACATAACTCCTGGTCTACTATTTCACTTGGGATTTTCCTCAGTCCTGTTGTATTTTACTCCTTGCGGTTCATTCCAAGAAAATGCCCTCAGCACTTGTGTCTGCAGGATACTATTTTTATGAGTTTCCCACCAAAGTCATCTAGAGCGTAAATTCATACAAGAAAAAGCTACCTTTTTTGTAGAACACTTTCGAAATTTCTTATGCCGAGTTTAGTTATGAGTTCCTCCTTTGGTGGTTCTTTTGAGAAATAATCTAAGGCCATTTGAACATTATTCTACTGGTTTTCTCACCCACCAAGCACCTTTATTAGGGAAATTTCCATCTTTTGAACGTAATCTAATCTAGAAAAGAGCAAGGAGCTTGTTTAAATTACATTTCTTGCGGTCATGGAGAAACCATCCATGTTTCGAACTCTCGGTATATGACCAGGAGTTTTGTTTAGTGCGTTTCCCTCCTCCTATTGTGAGGATGTCTTTTCCTCTTGGAGAATATAAGCTTGCTTAAGGCTCTTTTTGTTTAAAAAGAAGCATTTATTTTATTTTTTTCCCTCATCCACCCACTCATAGCCACTATACTGGTTTAGTTAGGCAGAGAAATCCATCTGCCCATCGCAGGTTATGGAATGCGTATCTCCCCTATTTCTTCAATCTAAGACATAAGAGCAAGCTTTGTTTATAATTCAATATTTCTTGCAGTCATTGCAACACCAAGCTGCTCTGTAAGTTGCTGGAACGGTGCTCGGTACTTATCCTTGGAATTTTTTAGTTTGTTGTATATATATATATAATATTAATATATATTATATATATATATATATAGCTGGTTAGTATATTTTTTCCGGCTTTTTTTTTTTGAAAAAGTGCTGACCATGCGGGAGCAGCTAAAATAATGATTAAAAGCAAATCTTAAAACGGGACTACAAATTTGTTTCGAGGTCTTTCTCTCTTCAGATCCCGTGCCAATTGGTTATTGAACAGCAGAGCTGACCACTCACACTGTTCCATATCTTTTGATCTCCCTTGCATCCTTGAATGGATCCTCAAGCATAGGCTCAAAGATTGTCCCCTACATTTTATACTGTTTGCATAATGCTTTTAGTTTTTAAGCACTTTTTTCCTCTCCACATTTTCCTTTTGTTCCATTTTACTACCCTTCGCTGGCTGCTTTGGGGGTGCTGTTGGATTCTTTTTTGAACCCTTGGTGATGAGAACACCACAGAATTATGGACTTCGGTGTGTCTCTATTTGACACCAAGAGCACAGACACAATCAGCCGTGTCTCCCTGATGAGACCGATCCAGCGGACGAAAGCTAGGAGCAGGCAATACAAATAGATCTGCCTTCGAAGGGAAGTACGATGGTTCCCTCAGGCTGCTAGTGAAGGGTTGCTCATGTTTATAATATATTCCCCCATTTTTTTTCATCTTTATTTTTTTTATTTTTTTTTTAAATTATTTTTTTTATTTTTTTAAAATCAAATCTTTGCCAAGTCATTACTATAATGACTGAAGAATTGTTAACTGCACTTGTTTTCTCCCACTATTTAATTGTTCAGCAGTATATATATTATATATATATATATATATATATTATATAAGAGAGAGAGAGAGAGAGAGAGAGAGAGAGAGAGAGAGAGAGAGTTCTTCTTCTGCTTATCTTGTTCTTTTAGTTCTTTTCTTAACACCCTTTCATTAACCCTTTTCCTACGTCTTCGTCTTGCTCTTGTTGTTGTTGTTGTTTTACTTCTTCTTTACGTCTGATCCCTCTCCCACTCGCCCTTGTTCTCATTACTCCCCCCCCCCCCTCCCCTTCACACCCTTTTCTTTTTCTTCTTCTTCTTTGTTGTCTCCGACTCTTCTCCAACCCTCTCGTACACTTTCTCTATCTATCCGCTTCTTTCCTCTCAGACTTTTTTTTCTCTTCTTCATTTCATTCATGTGTCTTTACCTTCTTCTCCGCCTCCCCTTCCCTATGAGTTTGGCACTTCGTATCCGTCTACAACGTCTTCACATCATCAATGTAAGTGTTGTTACTTAGACGTAAACCACGTCTCACATGTTACATACACATCACTGACCAAGTCAACACCATGTTGTCTACAGTAGCTATGAGGACAATAGATGTTCGGATATCTACAAGGGAGGTAATTCGCAGCTGAGCTCACGTTCAGATTGTGACCCCGCTGCTTTCAAGGGGACAGATGTCACACGCCTGAAGCAATTTTGCTTCCATCAGTCGGCTTGACAGTTCAATGAGAGAGAGAAAATAGCACAACAAGGGTTTCAAACGTTGGGCCTGCAATGCAGACAGTCGATCGTTATCCTGGCGTGCTTTCAAATCAAATATTCGACTGTCTAGATCTATATGCTGGGTCCATCAAATGAGAAACGGGTAACTGGTTGCAATGGAAATATATGAGTTGTCTTCACCTGATTTTTTTTTCCTCGAACAGATCCGTTTTAGGCTACCCCACCTGTCAGACGAACAGTTTCATTACAGAGAGAGAGAGAGAGAGAGAGAGAGAGAGAGAGAGAATGCCAAACCATGGAATTCACTTCGCCTGCAATGCAGAAACTGTGTAGGCCTTGCCTAACACTGTTTGACTTCAGATCTAGGCTAGCCTACATGTCTTGGGGTTGAGGTGACATTTTTTTGTCAATTGACGTAGGCTATGTACAAATGACGTGTTTTTTGCGTGACCCATAAATTGGGAAATATGGTAATGAAAGGCAGGCGTTAGGCCTAGGCTTATCTCTCTCTGATTTTCCCCGGGGACACGTCTATTAGGCCCTATCAATAGACCAACGACTTGTTCCCATGTTCAACACGCCACTGAAAGTGTCAGTTTCATTTTCATCAAGGAGGCGTCACTGCGTGCGAACTAGTCCATACACGCTACACCACATCCGTTAAACACTGCGCATGATTTAAAGCTGATGAGAGAATTTAAGAACAGGGTCTAGTGGCTACGACTTCGCAGATATCTGACCTATGCGTTAGCTAATCGCGCTGGTCAGACCTTGATTAGGCCTACCTACCGAACATGGGAGCGTGCCGGTGTTCCCCAGGTTCTATGTTCCCCAGTAGCGCTGTTCCCCGTGTCTCTGTTCCCCAGTGTCGATGTTCCCCGACCGAAAAAGCGTGCCGCTGTTCCCGTACCGCTGTTCCCCAGGTTCTCTGTTCCCCAGTAGCGCTGTTCCCCAAACCGATTTCTGTCCAGTCGGCATGAAACCCCTCTTCTACGGCCCTCCCGCTCCCCCCCCAATACCCCGACCCTCCCCCCCCTCCTTTCCCCCTCCCACCCCGCCCTCCCACTGCCTCGCCTATAGCAATGAAAACAACAGTAACAACGTTTAAGTCAGCAAAACCCACCAACACCACCAACGGCAAAAACTTGGGGAACAGCGGGCCTGTTCCTGGGGAACAGCGGGCCTGGGGAACACCGGGACCGGGGATTTGCGGGAATGGGGAACAGCGGGATCGCCACAGGGTGGGGAACAACGAAACTGGGGAACTTAGGGACTGAATTTCGATTTTTTCTTGAGGGAACACCGGGACTGGGGAATATAGAGACTGGGGAACAAAGAACCTGGGGAACAGCGGCAGGACCCCCCGAAGAAAACATCGGTTGTGCCATTTTCATCCTTGTGTGTGTGTGTGTGTGGGGGGGGGGGGGGGGGGGGGGGGGTAATTATCATTAGTAGTAGTAGTAGTATTGTTATGATGATGATTGTTGTTGATGCTGTAGTAGTAGTAGTGGTAGTAGTAGGAGGAGGAGAAAGAAGAGGGCGTGTAGTAGGAGTAGTAATAGTATCATCATCATCAACATCATCATCATCATCGTCATCATCACCACCATCACCATCACCATTATGATTTTTATTGTTTTTGTGGTTTCATCCTTCCGCACTGCTTACCCGGCCCCTTCCTCTCCCTTCCCGCCTTCCCTCCTTCTTCATCCACCCTCTTCCTCTTTATCATTATCCTCCCGCGTGTAATCTGACGTCAGTTGCAAGTTGCCATGTCAAGTGCGGATACGTTTCCTGCTTTCTTCTGTCTTTCTTTCTGTTGTTCTTTCTTTATCATGGAAGAAGCAAATTGATAGGACAATATTAGAAGCAGACGGTTGAGACAAGTTTGAGATTTGAAATGGTAGGTAATGAGTGGCGATTACTGCACACTTATTTATTATTATTTATTTATTTATTTATTTATTTATTTATTTATTTGTTTATTTATTTATTTGTCCATCAGTTTAATTTACTTATTTATTACATTATTTATTGTCTATTTATCCATTAATTTATTTATTGATAAACTACTTGTTCGCTTGTTCCTTTTCTCTTTTGTGTGTATATGTGTGTGGTGGGTGTGGTGTGGTGTGGTGTGGTGTGTGTGTGTGTGTGTGTGTGTGTGTGTGTGTGTGTGTGTGTGTGTGTGTGTGTGTATGTGTGCGGCACAGAGAAATCTCTGGAGCTTTCACAAACCTGTAAAAGATCGCTATTTGTGATTCTTTATATTCATGCTTGAAACCCTATGTGTGTGATACGATGGATCCATCCTTGAAATAATGCCAATTCGCTTTTGACGTACGGAATTGAATTATTTACATTTAGAGACAAGCTAGTTTGTGCGGCAATGAGCACATGCTCTCTCTCTCTCTCTCTCTCTCTCTCTCTCTCTCTCCTCTCTCTCTCTCTCTCTCTCTCTCTCTCTCTCTGTTTCCATAATTTCCTCACGTTATGCTATTTCCTTGTGTATGCAGCATAGAAAACGGGATGTAAGGGATGGCCTTGATTTCCAAACTGGGCACACCCGACCGCGTCGATAGTTGGCTTTCGATCTTTTTTTTGGGCAAAAAATGTGTGAGACCAAATTTATTCGCCTTTTTTCTTTTTTTTTTTTCCTTATTTCCCGTTTCATGCCTTTTCCTTCAATTCTTTTTTTTTTCCCTATATTTGTTGTCTTCATTTCTGAGTCAAAAACCGGAATTACCCCCCCCCCCCCCCACCCCATACACACACACACACACAACAAAAACACACATACAGAATTCGGTGATGCACGCACGTACACCGCACGCACGAGCAAAACACCCCACACGAACACAAAACACACACACCACACACACACACACACACACACACAAATAAACAGACAACACAGACAGCCACAGTACACAGACACAGACACATACACACACGCCGAGCGGGGGGTGCGGGTGGACGCACACATGACAGAGAGAGAGGAGAGAGAGAGGGAGAGAGAAGAGGAGAGGGGAGAGAGAGAGAGAGAGAGAGGAGATACGGATGCGGATAGGGAAATTTTAATCTGTTTGGGCCATTGCCCCATGAGGGGATACATATTATAAAACTTTTCAGAACGACAATTGTAAACATGAATCTTCAAAACGCACTGGTAATAATTTTAAAGAAGTAAGAATGGAACGCGCAAAAGGGCTTTATAAAACAAGATTGCGATTTGACTTTTTTTCGTGCGTACTCGCCATAAGAATTAAATTAAATGACTTGGCATTTTGTAATTTTAAGGGAAATGTACGTGTCTTGGGTATACAGAACGGAAAAAAAAAATAAAGTGTACCCCCTTTTCCCTTTCTTTTTGACAAAGTGGACATTTATTCATTTTCCTATTCCTATACAAATACGATGTACCGCATTTCAGAAATGCAATTAAATTTTAATGCTTAAAAGTTTTAAAATTGTAAAAAAGGGTTTAAAACTCAGGGACATGCAAAGGCCCTTTAAACTTTAAAAACCTATACATTTTAATAAAAAATTCCCATCTTCCCCCCTACAAAATAAACCTTTCCTTAAAACTTATCAAAATCTTTAATTCCTTCCACCCCTTGATTTAGCCATACAAACCCATCCCCCAAACATGTACAATTTACTCGAATTTTGGGCCCGTTTTTTTCCTCCAAACCCAAAAATCAAAAGCGTCTGTGGTTTTAAAAGTTCGCATTATCCATTTCGTCGTTTTAAAAAAACCCTGTGCATTTTAAGCTGAGTTTTGTAAAAGGGTATTTTTTGTTTCTATACACCAGGTCATTGGGTGTTGCTTTAAAACCCTAGGAATGTTTAATAGCGGGCCCTTTTCCAATGGTGGGCTTTCAAGCCCCAAACTCTCCCCCATAGGCAAAAATTTGAACCTGTGAAAAATAACTTAAAAAAAACCCCGAATAGAGTTACTTTTTCAGCTTAAATAACTTTGCAGAATGCTAAAAAAGTTTTTTTTGCTTTGCTTGTAAGGTCACGCTGCAGCAACAAAATTGTTCGTTAAAAAAAAATTTAAAATTTTGTCGATTCACAACGGGCATTTTAAACCCCTTTAAATGTCCATTTTTTTTGGGCAGCTAAAAAACCCCCCTTTCCTAAAAACACCCCCTATTTACTTTTACCCAAAATTAAACCCTTTCAACTAAAACGCGGTCCCGCTGAGACGTTTACTGTGTTTTAGGCCCGCCCTTCAGAAAGTAAAGCCCCCATCACCAAAGCGTTGAATAATCAAAATAATCGACTAAACATTCCCCCGGGGTTTTCCCCCCTTTCACCTCTATGCCGTCATTAAAAAATAAAAAAAACAAAAAGGGGTTGAAACTTTCCCCCTTGTTTCACCCCACGAGTGCAAGTAAAAAATTTGTTACACCCTCGCACTTAATTCTGGTTTTACATGTCGACATGCGCGAATACATCTAAATATCTTCCTTTGATGCCTTCTTTAACATGTGGGCCACAAATTTTTTTTAGGGAATCCAAAAGCCTTTTCAAAGCCCAAAAATACAACATTTTTCGATTAAAAAAAAAATTGCTTTGTTTAGTGCCAATAAAAAACTGTGTCAACAGTGGGAGTAGTTTTTTGTCCAGTTGATATTCGCCGTCAAATTTCTCTTCTTCCAGTGCAGTCTACTATTAATAATTTGTTTAAAAATTTTGCTATTTGTATAAATAATGAATGCCTCTATAATTGTTTGGTTTTTTGGTCACCTCTTCAACAAGGGTGAAAATGGTTTGTCCGGGTGCTTTGGGCCGCCTTTATCAAAAATTTATTGAAAGCTTTAAAAAAAAATCAAAAACACGACTCCCTATTTAAAAACTCCCCTAGATTTCATCGGTCCACACCCTTCCCATTTTTTAATTTTGTTCAGAAAGCACAATTTTTTCTTGTATTGGACGTTCTTTGGTTTCCCCCTTTTCTTCGTAGAATCACAAATTTTTTCAACCAAATTTGTCTTTCTGTGATATCTCTAATAAAGAGATTTTTAAAAGTTAAACCAAATCATGATGTGACTTTTTTGAACAGTTTTTCGCTTAAATGATATTTTAGCCCAGTTTGCCAAAATTTCTTTGAGCTTATGACGAGACTATCTATCAAACAAAAAATCATTAACTGTTTTTCTTTTCTTTATCGAGTTTGTTTTCCCTTTCTTGTATGCATGGGCGTCCTGTTTTTTTTTTCTGGTTTTCAAAAAGTAGATACAGCCCCTTTGTTTTAAACTTTGCAACTACATTCATTTTACCAATCACATATTTATCACACTTGTTAAATTTTTTCTCTTTTTCAAAAAAATAGCTTGTTTTTTAAATCCATTCATTAAACACTTCCGGGGCACCTTTGAATCAGTAAATAAAAATTTGGGGCAGACACAGGACATTGTTTCACAAAGTCTTTTCCCTGAATATAATTATTCCAGTCCTTTTTCCCCCAAAAATTTAATGAACTGGCCCCCTTAGGGAAAGTTTTCCCGTCTTTTTTCCCTTTTTAATCTAAAACGAAATTCAAGGGGCAAATGGTCCGTTTATTCTCTCTGAACCAAAAAATTCACAAGACATACAACATAAAAAAAACAATTCCTAAAAGGGAAAAAATAATCTTTGACGCTACACCCTGTTTCTTTTTAAAAGTAAAATTCCCTTTGGTATCCCCTTTAAATATCCCATTCAGATCCCAAACCCCAATTTGTACAAAAATTTCAACAGATATTTCCCATAGTTTTAAAACAGTGTCTTAACCTTCTCACGTTGTTAGGCAAAAAAGAGCGAATGTAAAAAAGTTATCACGCACTATTATCATCAAAAAAATTTTTGGAGAGAGTCAGAAAACCCCTATTCAAGTCACCCGCAGAAACCTTCAGTCCTCAAACCAATCAGACAATCAAAATACATTCTTTAAACTTGTAATACCTTTTTAACCCCAAATAACCATAATAAGGTGAACCCTTGGTGGAAATAGCACAAACAAAACAATTTTCGCCAAAACCAAAACCCTTTTTCAATTAAAAACAAGAGAACATTAGGACATTTCTTAATTCATGAACGGAAGGGGGTTTTGCTCGTTTTAAAGAGGCTATATCCCCCCGACCGCTTTTCCTTTTGAAACTTAAAAGCAGATTTATAAAAACAGCCCCAAAACCCGGGGAAAAGGGAAATTTTGGGGGTATCTACAAAAATTCAAAAGCAGTGAAAACGAATTTTTGCAAAAAGGGGAAAGAATTATTATCATCAATTTTGACAAAAACCCTTTCATTCCAATGCAAAAAAAGAAAGGATCGCCCCGGTCTCGTCATCTTCACAATGAAAAAAAGACGCCCCCTCTCATTCACGCTGTTTTCTTTTCCCTTTCACCCCCCTGTTCCCTCCCCTCTTTACCGTTAGACAATTTTCACCTCTGCCCTCCCCCTCCCTGTTACAAAACCCTGAGGGCCCCCCGGTTAAAAAATTTCAAACACTGTCATTTCATTGACACTTCTGAAGGTCACTAAAAAAAGGTCGGGGAATGTCACAGCATCATCATTGCCACAAACACCATCACTTGTAGACCCAAAAAAATTCTTTCCCCCAAACATTACAAACAACATATCCCTAGGCATTATCACATTTCTAGCTTGTTACCCCCTTCCATATTTACGAACTCTCCCCCCCACCTTGCCGACCGTTTTAATGTCAACGGGTTTACAATCGTGTCGCTATGTTCTTTTCCCGCTCGCCTTTTGCCCCTTGCCCCCCCAGCACGTGGAATTGTGATTTACCCGGGTCTCCCTAAGAGTTCCCCCCCCTCCGAGAAAAACTTTTCCCCTCAATCAATAGGGGGTGTAGAAACTGGTCGCCCCTTTTTTTCTTAGCCTTTTGGATGGGGGGACAGTTGCTTACGTACTCGCTAAAGTAAGGGAAGTTCCCCAAGAAAACTTGGGGCTTTTTTTGGTCGGGGCCCTTTAGGATCTTTCTTTTTTCCTTTAAGAGGTCGGGGCGAGACGGGAGGTTACGTACTGTTTAGGCGATGCACCCGTCAACTGAACGTCCTTGTAAGTCCTTTGTCCCTCAGCAGCCCCGCAAACGTTCCTTTTGCATTCAGTTGTGTCTCGTTTTGGTTGGGGGAAATCCGGAAAGATTAAAAAGTTTCTTTTTGAACGTCCTTCAGGTGTCAGCTTTTTGTTCCCATCCCCATCTTTTTTTCATCCCTTCCTACAAGGTCGCCACCCCCCCCCCAAAACTGGGCCTCTTCCTGCAAAATGTAAGCCCTCACGGGTGTTTTATATCGCTTTAATTCCCCCAATTACCGGTCCGCTTGAAGCATGGCACCCCGTTCCAGGTGGGAGCTCGACGATGGGGGTTGTGACCTGCCCGGGCGAGGAACCCGTTGCCTCTCGGTGCTGGGTCTTCACTGTCACTGTTTAGGGAGGTTGCGATAGCCTTTGCGGTCCCGGTTTCCCCGAATCGCCGCACTGAAGCAGTAAACTCCCCAGAAAAAAAAGGGAGGAGGCAACCCGCATTACACCGCCCCGCCCTTTTTTTTCAGGTCTTAGGGCCCTGGCGTACAGTTTTCCGCTCTCTTTCTAAACCAAGAAAAACCCGGGGGAAGCTCCACATCTCGTTCTAAAATCAATTTTTGCGACGGCATTGTCTCAGGGGACCTTGCGACCGAACCCCCAAAACTCGTCTGATCCTACAATTAACAAGTAAAACGAGCTAATTTTGTGCGTGTCGCACTCCCGAAGCTGCTCACATTCCCAGGAGAGAGAGAAGGAGAGAGGAAGAGAGAAGAGGAGAGAGAAGACGTTAAGGGGGGGGGGGGGGGGGGGGAAGGGGAGAGACAGCGAACAGAGAAGACGACAAATAGATAGAGTGGATGAAACAGACAAGGAGACAGAGCTCACAAAAAACATAAGGAACCGGGGGGATCCGGGGCGACAGACAGACAGACAAGGGAAAGAGAAGAGGGGAGAGAGGAAGAGAGAGAGGGGAGAGAAGAGAGAGAGAGAATAGGGGGGGAGGGTAGAGAAAAGAGAGAGACAGATAAACAGAGACCCACAGATAACACACAGATAGACGAGACAGCAGGCCACAAGACTACAAAAAAACGTGATAAAAAGGAGAGGGGAGAAGACCGACGGTAGGGGGGGCAGACGGCTGGGAAGAAAAAAACCCCAACCGACAGAGAAAATGGAGACAGAGAAGCAGCAGGTGAGAGGAAAAAAAGACAGCCCACTAAGATAAAAGGCAAACAAACAAACAAAAGAAACGGTCCGACGGGAGGGAAAAAAAGCATACTAAAAGACAGGGTTTTTCAACAACAAAAACAGGACAACAAAACACCGATCACGGCACAGAGAGATCACACAAACAACGGGGGATAACAAGCCCGACCCCCCTTTTCCCGAAACCTCAATTTCCCCCATCCCCCCCCACTCCCTTATTCATTACATCACTTTAAATTCTACGGGACACTCACATTATGGCTCAGAGCAGTTTTCCATTGACGGAGCGTGATTTACCAGCGGAAAGGATCATCAAAAATAATCTTCTTCGCAAGCCGTAAGAAGCGTTTATTTCGAAAATGTTGGACAGGGAAAAAATTTTAGCTACCCTTTTGACCCAAAGCTCATTTCGTTTTCATCAGTCAATCCGTTCGTTACGTATTGATTCCCCTGTGGGGTTTTTTTTAAGTTACCTGCCCATGAATATGTTACGATTCAATTACAAATTCTTTATGTCAGTACTTTTATCATCTACTGGCCCTTAAGCTTTTTGTTGTTCTCAGGTTTCTTCTTTTTTTTTTTTTTAAATTCTAAATCTTTTACAGTATTTCTCTTGATTTCCAGTTTAGTCATTTCTGGCTCCATCCTTCCGTTTGTGTTCCAATCTCAGTCTCTTCGTGCAGTTTTCCAAGTAAAACTTTGTATTTGCTTCTCTCTCTCTCTTCTCTTCTTTTCCTCTCTCTCTTCTCTTCTCTCTCTTTCTCTTTCTCTCTCTCTCTCTCTCTCTCTCTCTCTCTTTTCTCTCTCTCTCTCTCTCTCTCTCTCTCTCTCTCTCTCTCTCTCGTTCATTTGGATATCTTGGACAGTTCATATATATTTTAAACAAACCACTGATAATGTTGATAGCTTGTTTCTGATGTTTGATTAATATTATTTGCACAAAATAATTTCCTTTGACATGTTCAGAGATTTCCCCTAATTTCTTTAACATTTATTTCATTTTGACTTTCTGTACCTTATCTTCATCATAGCAGTCGGCCTACAACAACACAACAAACAACAACAACAAAACAAAAGCAACATGCAGTCAAATGGATCGACAACTATCCTGAAAACAGAATATGCTAGATGGAGACGATATTAACGAAGTAAGTGCAGAAGTTGACTTCTGCTTTCAGATTAAATTTGACCGCAGTTCACACATGCTGAGAACTCGCCCTGAAACCATGAATATACTAGGTGGAGACGGACAGAATGTTCAAGATAAACATAGTGGAGCAGCGAAAGCAGATTCCACTTTTCAGTTCAATCTCGATCTCAGTTCTCTTGTATACTTATGTGAACACAGAGAGAGAGAGAGAGAGAGAGAGAGAGGAGAGAGAGAGAGAGAGAGAGATGCAACGGTGAAGCACATGGTGAAATTTAATGTGGGGTCATCGGTCCATACACATTCATCCGGTGACATCAGTGAACAGCAATTATGCAAAATGCAACATCAAGGAAAAAAGTGGAGAGTTTAACGGAAGAAAAACCAAAAGTTAATTCATAAAATTTGTCATCGCTCCTTGGTTTACCCTCCCCCCCCCCCCTCCCCCTCTTTATGCAGAATTGTAATATCCTATAAACAAGGCCTTTTTTTTCTTTCTTTCTTCCCTTTTTTCTTTTTTCCCCTTTTTCCCTCTTTTCTTCTCATTATAATTATGTTAACAGACTCACTGTGGGCCTACAAAGCAAATTGAGCCTTGATATCTATGGAGCCGTCATGAGAGAACAGTATTCAAATCTAGAGCAGCCAACATAAGTCAACAATGAACATCAGCTAACAACTTACGACAATTGACTTAATTTATTATGAACTAGCAACAAGGGCCGTGTCATACAGCAACATAGACAGACAAACAATGACCAAAATCTCATAATGTCGTGGATAGCGTACGCCATTGGCAACAATCAGGAGTGGTCAGTCCATGCTTCAGCAACAAAGCTGGCCAAAGAAACATCTTCAACAATTGACCCCTAGCCATATGGACTCGTCCAATGCTGATGAGCACAGCCCACGAAAGAAGTTGCAAGACAAACCAACAACAGATTCCACATGTACAAAAGAAGCATCACCACACATAGCACACTCTGTATACAATTTGTTGCATGTATACATATGGAACATCATTGTACATAGTGTGCTCTGCATACCGTACGGTCGTTATTTAATTTTGAATTGATGTGTAACACTCGTGGTCTGTCCGCCCACCTAGTAGTTAGGCTACTGGTCAGGTTTGATCCATTCATCAAAAGCAAAAATTGTAAAAATCTTCCAGGTTATTTGGTAACAGCAGACAAATTATCTCTCTCGAGTGTTTATTCATATGCAACAGGTTATACATGCAGGAATCCAAATCTTTTTGGCTTAACAGTCAGCGCAACCCTCGCATGGTAAATTGGATGTGTGCCGGTTATGGGCATGGTCCTAAGCTAATAACGGGGCGCTCTTGGGCCTATCTTTTTTGTATTACTATGCTTATATAGGTCTGCTACCAAAATTCTGGGCAATCATTCAAAGAAGGCAGGATCTGCCAGGATTAAATTTATATAAGTATATATTATTGTTTCCTCCAACAAGACAGGCATTTTGTAGACATTTTAAAGCTCGTTATATATTCTGAAATTGACCAGTGTCATAATCACAGGAGTTATAGCAAAAATTAGAACACACCTCAACACAAGACACATTGGTCCAAAACCGGGTAGATTGACATTACAGTTTGTTTTTGTGACAGTCTCAGTTGTACAGATTTGCAAATATGTATATATACAAAGTGGTAACAGCAAGTTTGGTACCAGGCGGCCCCAAGTGTCAAGACCACCTCTGGTTGTGTATCTATTTCCCATACAACACATGCAAACATGGGAACATCATTGTAAAAGGCATATTCTGCATATAGTATGCTACTACATGCATAATTAAGAGACACCATTGTTCATAGCATTTTCTGTACTCAATATGTTCATCATTCTTTTATGTAATAAAACCTGTGACACTCATAGTCTAACGAACCACCCAGTATTAATGCTCCTGAGCTGATTTAACCTACTCGGTAAAAACATGTAAAAGGTCATCTTGTTGCTATTGTAGCAGCCGGCAGATTAACCCTAATATTATAGTTGTGTTATTAGACTTAATATTCGTGTGGTGAAGGGGAGACTGTCTAAGATTCATGGTAAGTTATGGTATAAGTCATTCTTAATGTTTACACATATGAAACAGGCTGTACATGCAAGGATCCACTTCCTTTATGTTCATCAGTGGGCGTGACCCTTATGTAGTAAACTTTGGTGTGTGCCTGTTGTGGGGCATGTGCCTCGTCTAGTATCCGGGCCTGCTCTGAGGCCTTCATCTAGCCCATGTAGGAAATGAAGAGAGAGAGAGAGAGAGAGAGAGAGAGAGAGAGAGAGAGAGACAGAGAGAGACAGACAGACAGACAGACAGACAGACAGCGTCATTATCCAGCCTATAACCCAGCCAGCCTCTATAGCACAGAGAGAGCAAACGGACACATCGTTTTAATGAGGGATACAAGAAGCACCAATAGTTGTTGCCCTCAGTACAAGGAAAACTTATATATAAAGTAAACTGACGTGCATCGCAAACATGAAACGTGTTTAGAGATCAGATTAACCAAGGAAATAATCTGTCCGAAAAAAACCCAGATAGGTATAAAAGCTAATTCCGAAATGTCAGGTGGAAGATACCACACTTCTGCTTTGCGTGCGTGGTAGAGAGAAAGGGTGGTGGAAGAGAGAGAGAGAGAGAGAGAGAGAGAGAGAGAGAGAGAGAGGGGGGGGAGACAGGCAGGTGGACAGACAGACAGACAGACAGAGAGAGAGAGAGACGGGGGGGGGGGGGGGGGGGGACGGGAGGGGAGGGGGCGGGGGGGGAGGGGGGCTGCCCTAGCCATGCAATCTACCCAGACATCCAGGTCGCTGTAACATACCACCACCAACTGCACCGACCCTTCTCACACGACACCCCCTCCCCCCTCCTTCCCCCCTCCTCCTGCATTGCGTTCCATTCAGCATCCTTTTCCTTGTCAATAAACCGCACCTTCGGCGTCAGGCCTGGTGTCCAACAGCACAGCAGCTTTCCATTGGTCCCAGCGCTTAATCACGACGGTGATATAAGGCAACCTCAAAACGACAGGCTGCACACCAAAAAACTAACGCGCTAAGGTCTTGCTTAAGGTGTCGACTGTTAGAAGCAATTAGCTTGTTTTGAGAATATTTATTGTATCTGAAAGTTAATCTACCTTCCTTTCTTTCAATGGCCATCAAGGTACATGCCAGGTGGTTCCAAGTAGACAGATTAAAATGAAAGCAATGAGACTGCTTGGGAGGACCAGCTGGCGCAATGAAAGGGTCATGGGTGAGTGAGGAGGCCTGAAATATGATGTAAGCTGATGAGAAGGTCATGTATTTGAAGACTGTGAATGATGTCATCGGTGGAAGTCCTCCCAAACAAGCGAAATGATTGGCGAGGGGTTGTTCTTTTGATCAATTATCAGTTTGATATCAAAGGCTTGCTCAAACCTATGCTAGACGTCAAAATGCTTACATGGATTATAAAGCGGTTTAAAGTAACATGCTAATTGTGGTGTGTGGCCACACAATCTCTACCAAACTAAAGCTAAATTCGTTTCAATTAAATCGAGTTATTTGTATTTCTTTCTGTCCGTCTTTGTGTTTGTCTTTTGATCTCCCTTGCATCTTTGGGTGGCGTTTGTTCAAAGATTGTCCCTTACATTTTATACTGTTTGCTTAATGTCTTTAGTTTTTCAGCAACTTTTTCCTCCCCACACTTTCGTTTTGTTTCCTTTACTACCCTTTGCTGGCTGCTTTGGGGGTGCTGTTGGATTCTTTTTTGAAACCTTGGTGGTGAGAACACCACAGTATTATGGACTGTGGTGTGTCTCTATTTGACGCCAGGAGCATAGACACAACCAGCCGTGTCTCCCTGATGAGTCCGATCCGGTTGACGGAAGGCCTAGGAGCAGGCAGTTTAAATAGATCTGCATTTGAGAGGGATTACGATGGTTCCCTCAAGCAGCTAGTGAAGAGTTTTCATATTCACAATATATTTTCTTAATTTAATGTTCCCATTTTCTTCATCTTCAACCCCCCCCCCCCCCCCTCCCCTCCCATTTAGTCCAAATCTTTGCCAAGTCATTACTGTGATGACAGAGGGTTGTTGGCCTACGCTTGCTTTCCCCCACTATTAGATTGTTCGTCTTTGCATTTGTCTGACTTTATTCAAGTTGAAAAGGCTGTGCCAGTCTTGAATTAAAGTTACTCTGTGTTAGAGGTTTTCTTATGGGAGCAAGGGTTACCCTACTTGTTTATTGCAAACTAAAGCTGACATTTCACTTGCGATAAGGGACACAACTGTAATTCATTGTGACATGACATATGGACAACCCCACTCCGATTTGTACTAAACCCACCCCTCCTGTACTAGCGCCCCACCCCACCCCCTCCCAATTTTACTCCCTCTTCTTTCCCCCTCTTTCTTTCTCTCGCCCTTTGTCTCACAAAAGATAAAATAGATTACTAATATGTGGGGAGGGGAGGGGGTGTAAGTGGAGTGAGCGGGGTGTTTGTTTGCCATTATGTGCTTGTAGTTTGTAAGAACACAGAGGATTGTGCTTAGTGATTTTTGTTTGTTTGTGTATGTGTTTGTATATCCAACAAAAAGGAAACAACCTTTCCTCGGCATACATTGAACTCACACTCAAATCCATTCAAACCGAAAAAAAGATAACTCATTTTTAATGTGTTTCACTTATTATTTACTACAATATTGTCAAACATGTACAAATATGATTAATAACATACAAATATGTGGTAATTTGCATCCGGAAATGTACAGCAAAAAGAAAGATCATGTTGATGAAAGAATGGAGAAGAGAGAAAGAAGGAACTGTGGAATGGAAGACGGAATGAGGAAAGAAATAAAAAAATGTATTTAAAAAAAGAAGAAAAGATTACTAATATGTGCCAACGCTCTCTCGGCCGCTTCCCACCGCTCCCCACCGTATGCCGGCTTCTTTAAAGTCACGGACAGCCCAGCTTTGGCAACAATGACACGGGAATAAAAGGTGACGTCGCTTTGGAAGTAAGTCGCCTGTTTCCCCCCCCCCCCCCCCCTCTCTCTCTCTCTCTCTCTCCCCTGCCCCCCCCCCCCCCCCCCCCCAGCTTATCTCATGCACAGACGACCGTCTCTGGTTGAGACAAGGGATCGTGTTCACTCTCATTCCCTTCCCCTACCATGTGCCATGGTAACCGTGCGTGCGTTCCGCCAGTATATGATGCAATTATGCTTTGTCAATTAGCATGAAGGCTAAGTAAAATCAACGCCAACCACCAAGAAAGAGCGTTATCGACTCCTTCTACACATTTCCTCACACTGTAGGGGTGGAGGATGACCCCCCCCCCCCCCCCTTCCCCTTTTTTTGTCTTTTGTGACACACAGCAGACTGGAACGGGTACCTGAATCGGTAGCTCAGCACACAAAAAGGGGAAACTCATTGTGAGCACGCACTGCTCTCTGCAGTCGGCTGTAAGACTGATCACCCACGGTGTAGCCACAAAGTCAACAGGGCTAAATCAGACAAGGGAATTATCATCTCCATATCCCCTGAATCTCCTGTGTTCTAATGTTCACTGTTTCCCGGAAGAACTAGCTTGGGTTCATACCTACCCCGGGTGTGGATGTTATCGGCCCAGCTGAGACAGCACCCAAAGATCAGCCTGCCCCAAAAGAAGGTGAACCAGTCACCGGCAACTAGAGTGGGATCTACACTCGTCTCCAACATCAGGTAAGTTCTGGTATTCCTAGTGAACTCCAACTCAACTCATCCACAACTTTAGTTCTCTTAATGATGACAGAAAGACTGGGAACAAAAGTTAGCCGGAACTAAATAGGTGAAATT
Organism: Conus ventricosus; assembly: GCA_018398815.1. Classification (NCBI taxonomy): domain Eukaryota; kingdom Metazoa; phylum Mollusca; class Gastropoda; order Neogastropoda; family Conidae; genus Conus; species Conus ventricosus. The sequence continues at coordinate 53,699,522 of CM031608.1, forward strand.
GATTTGAATATTTCACCCTTGTATGAACAAGTAAAGTTGACATGTGAAAGTGCACTTAACTTGTGTCAGTTCTTTGTTATTCATTCAGTATTGAATGTTTGAACTTATCTCTAATTCTGTCTCTCGGAGCTACAAGTACTTTTAAGTGTACAAGCCCAAGAAAAATGATTCCTGAGCCACTCTTGAGTATTTTTATCAGTCCCGAGACAAACGAAAAATTCTTTCAATAACTAGTGCCAGAAAGTTGCCTCTTCCACAACTAGTAAGAGAGGGTGGAGGTGAAAGTTTCATATAACTCCAATAAAGAAAACACTATAAGCCTTCCCCCTAGAGGACACACCGGCCCACTCCCAACTCTCGTCACATTCATATCTGACGTAAAATGTTCCCTTCTACAAGAGCCCTTGAATATCAGAAGGCAAAGGTTGCTATTTTCAAGCTTAAAATCACTAAATATCATTACAATACATTTTAATCTTCTTTTTTCACGTACAATTTACACGTAATACAGTATCAAAACTGTAATCATGACGTGGAAACATCCATTTCTACCTGTAAACCAATACTCTCACATGAAATCGATTCTTTTCTTCGGTTTTAACTCTCTCTTAAGACATCAGAAAACGTGTCAAAATACAGAAAACTACCTTCTAACGCTAATAAGTTGGTAGCAAGAATAGAAAAGTTAATTACGCTCCTTGCCAAAAGTCTTTTCAAAAAGAACTTCAATCTATGGAATAATGATCTGTTTTCAAGAACCATTATCAAAACTTTCAAAACAATTATGTCCAGTCTCCAAAAAAAGAAAATGAGTCATCGTGAAGCAACAATTTCGGTGATTATTACTAGTCTGGGGAGACAGTAGTGATTAACACTTTTTGCATGAAATAGGGTTTTCATGAAGAAAAAGATTATTATTGTGTGTGTCGAGAACATGTAAGCTATCACACACAACCATGGTGAAGTTAGAGAGCTGGTCACTTCCAAGACTGGTTGTTGTAGGCTGTGTGTATTTATTTCCTGTGGGTTCTTGCCAGGCTACCTATTTCTTTACTTGGTTATCTTATGATGTCTAATGTTTTAATTCCAGCTGATTAGATAAAAAGAAGTGGTGGTTCTGTTGCAGAATTTGTTCACTGCGATATCCTACCACTTATCCTACCAGTTGAAGACAATGAAGAAAGAGTGTTTAATCAACCAGTAACGAAAGAAGAAGTTATTGCTGCATTGGGAAAATTAAAACATTCACAATCGGCGGCCCAGATGGTATAATAGATTAATCTTTTAAGTGTTTAAGTGATTGTGTTGCTACGTTTTTGGTTAAGTTCTTCAATGTCCTATTTGACAGAATCCATAATCTGTACATTACATAAAAATGGTGACGTAGAGGATCCGAACAATTATAGGGGCATATCACTCAGTAATGTGTGCAGTAAGATTTACAGTTCTGTCATTAATGTAAGACTGCAAATATGGATAGAAGATAATAATATCACTGGTGAATATCAGGCTGGATATAAACAACATTATTCAACAATTGACCATATTTTTACACTTTTGACGGCAGTGCAACGCAATTAGCGAACAATAGAAAGTTATGCGTTGCATTTATAGACCTTAAATAAGTTTTCGATTCTGTATCAAGAAAACCTGTGCGGCCAATACTTGTCAAAAAATGGAATAAGCGGCAAAATGTATGCCTGTATAAGAAGTATGTATAACAATGTTAAAGCAAGAATAAGAAATAAGGCAGAGTTGACAGATTTTATTACATGTTCAAAAGGGGTGATACAAGGAGACGCGTGCAGTCCAATTTTGTTTTCTTTGTTTATCAATAAACTTGCTGTAGGAATGATTGAAAATGGAAAGCACGGTATTACATTGTCTCCTGATTTCGTCGAGCAGTTTATCTTATTGTTTGCAGACGATATCATTTTGATGTCAGAAACAGTGGTTGGACTACAAGCTCAATTAAATAGTTAGTATAGAGATATCTAGTTATCTAGAATTGACGGTAAGAATGAATAAAAGTAATCTTATAGTTTCCAGAAAAGGCGGTTATTTAGCAGCAAGGGAAAATGGATATACGGTACAACAGAAATGAAAGTTGTTAAGTCATAAGTATTTAGGCCTGTGTTTTTCAACTAAACTTAGTTTCTATACAGCATGTGATGAATTGGTGAGCAAAACTGAAAGAGCATTAGTGGAGATTCTGAGAACATTGTATAAACTGGAGAATAATTCACCTCGACCGTTTTTTAAGCCTTTTGATGCCCAAATGCAACCTACAATACAGTACGGTTCTGAGATATGGGCGTTGGATAAGACAGCTTCAGAAATAGAAAAGGTATATTCCTATGGTCTTTAAAAAATTCTGAGTGTAGATATAAGAACACCAAATGATTTTGAACACAACAAATGATTTTTTGTTTGGCGATCTGGGTAGATGCCATATTTTAACTCTTATGTACGTTGTACTAAATTTGGGTTAAAATTGACTCTTATGTGGGAACACAGAATACCGTATTAGGCATACAATATGTTATGTTCACTTTACGAAAAGGGAAAGCATACGTGGGCTGCAAATGTTCGTGCAACTTTAGACAAGTGTGGGTTTTCTTATGTTTGGGATAATCAGGATATGGAGTCGGTTTCAACATTTATTAAAGAATTTGGACAGAAAATAATTGATTGCAGGTGGCAAGAATGGGACAATTACACGAAAACGAGTGAGATATAAATGGTATAGAACGTTTAAAAACAGTTATTTAAGGGTGCCATACGTGTCTATAAATACAAATGAATTTGTAAAGAATGCCCTAACTAAACTTAGAGTTGGGGTTTCATCTACATTGACACATTCTTTTAAGTTTTACAAGAACAACTGAGTCACAGTTGTTATGTCCACTAAGTTCATCTGCTGGGGAAGATGAAATCCATTTCGTTCTTTTCTGTTCAGCTTATTAGTGATTTAAGAAAAGAACTTATCCCAAGAAAGTACTATATGAATCCATGTATGTTCAGATTGTGCCTTCTACTGTCATTATCTAATGTTGTAACAATGCGAAACTTGTCATTATACTTATATAAAGCCTTTGCAAGACGTGCCGTCGCAATTAGTTAGATGTTCAATCTGTCATTTTGCATTGTACCTGTAGATATGAATTTACACTGTACATGATTACCGCTTGTAACTGTATTGTGATTGGATTGAGGCCCCATCAGAATTGGCCAATGACCTTCTGATTAAAGAATTCATTCATTCTTTCACTCTCTCTCTCTCTCTCTCTCTCTCTCTCTCTCTCTCTCTCTCTCTCTCTCTCTCTTTCTCTCCCCCCCTCACTCACACACACACACACACACACACACACACACACACACACACACACACACACACACACACACACACACGTGTGTGTGTGTGTGTGTGTGTGTGTGTGTGTGTGTGTGTGTGTGTGTGTGTGTGTGTGTGTGTGTGTGTGTGCGCGCGCACTCTCGCTGGTGATTTTCACCAAACATTGAATAACTAGGCTTGCTTCTGCTTTTAACCTATAGAAACAAAATTAAGAAGATGTGGAGCTCACTTCGTTGACGGCTGTCGCGTTTGCTAATTACCCTTGTGTATCCTATGTTATAGACACCAGAAAATCTTCGTTGGGAAAAAACGAATAACGCGCCTGGCGACATTGATAACTTGTCTGACTCTTTTGC
>CM031608.1:53708232-53710732 GCA_018398815.1 Conus ventricosus
ATATTCTGGAGGAATTTTGGTTTGTGTCAAAAAGTGTTTTTCTGAATTCATTTCCCAAATACAAATTAAAAATGATAACGTAGTTGTGCTAAAAATATCAAAGCTGTTTGGTCGTGATTATGATGTTATGTTCATTTCAACCTATATTCGACCATATGATTCCAGTTACTGGAGAAAACAATGTTGATGGATATGGTATAGAAGTACTTGATGAATGTATTATGTATTTGTATGAGAAATTCGAAGATTTTCTTATTCTGTTATGTGGGGATTTAAATGCTCGCACAGAAGATAGAAATTTGATTACTTTGATGACATTTTTGAGCAGACGGTCAGCAGTGCTGCAACCGGCATAAATACTTTTGCCAGAAAGTCTGATGATATGGAAATGGATCTCTTTGGGACTCAGCTAGTTGAATTGTGCAAAATTGCAGACTGTTTTATTGTAAACGGTACCTCAAAATGGAATTGTGACTCTGGTTGTACTTACGTGTCAGAAAAAGGGTCAAGCGTGATAGATTACTTTTTGATGCGTGTAATTTTCCCTCTCATCTCTCAGACATACGATTAATTGTAAAAGAGTTGATCGACTCAGATCACCTACCCGTACAACTAACATTGTACACAAAGGTCATGAATGAGGAAACTGTGCAGAATGCTAATAGCCTTAAAGACAATGGTAGAGAAAAAATAGTGTGGAATGTGGACAACGAAAAAGAATATAAAGATTGTCTTAAGACAAGACTACGAAGGTATATACTATCTTAAAGGAAGCAATGGAACAGATTGATGAAGATGTTGATTCAGCAATAGATTTGTTTACGCAATATCAGCTAAGAGCTGGTAAGTGTATGCAGAAAACAGTGTCTACTAAGAAGCAATCTCAGAGATCTGAATGGTTTGATGAGGAGTGCAAAAAGGCTAAACAGGAATGTGAAAGACGCTTACGTGTACTCCGAAAGTTTAAACGGATGGGGAAATGTAAATGCCATGACGGAAAATTGACGTTACAGACAAAATTAAGAAAATCTAACAAAAAATGTATTTGTAAAGACATGAGATTGTCCTATGCTGAAAGCAGAAAAATATACAGGAAACTACCGAAATGTAAAAAACGAGGTTACCGTAGGCAGACGGCTGAAAAACTAAGTGTTAACTTAACAAATTCAGCTTTATTCTGGAACCGTCTCAAGTGTGTGGGACTGAGGAATGAAATGAGGATGAGTGGTACTATAACAACACAGAATTGGTTTGAACATTTTCAAAAAACGTTTTCTTTAAAGGAAGGTTATACAGTGAAACAAACTTATTCCCCAACAGATATAAAAGAGGGACAGGAGCATCCTCTGAATCGAGTCATTACGCACCACGAAGTAGAAAAAGCACTGAAGAAAATTAAATGTGGAAAAGCAAGTGGCATTATTGGAGAAATGCTAAAAACAGCGGGTCAAACTATTGTTAACTTTCTCACTGTGTTATTTAACAACATTTTGAAAAATGGTGTGTATCCACATGAATGGTCGAAAGCCATTCTAATGCCTATTTTCAAAAAGGGGAACATATACGACCCTGATAATTATAGAGGTGTATCTCTGATTAATGTCACTTGTAAATGCTTTACTTCAGTTCTGAACCAAAGATTGTATTCATGGCTAGAGGAAAATAATATAGTTGTTGAAAATCAAGCTGGTTTTATAAACAATTATTCAACGGTTGACCAAATATTCAATTTATACACTATTGTCCAGAGATGTTTATATTCAAAAGGTCTAAAACTTTATGTTGCCTTTGTGGATTTCAGAAAAGCATTTGATTCAGTTCACCATGACAAATTACTACAAACCTGTATAATGAAGGGATACAGGTGAAATTTTTATGTTGCCTGAGGTCCATGTATGATTCTCTCATTTCATGTGTACGACGCAATGGAGATTTTTGGGAGTTTTTTGATTGCCCTGTTGGTGTACGACAAGGATGTGGACTGAGTCCAACACTGTTTTCACTCTTCATAAACCAACTGGCCAACCACATTAATGAAACGGGGTCCATGGAGTGCAACTGCTTCCTAGTTTTATTGAGATCTTCATTTTGCTCTTCGCAGATGATGTAGCTCTAATTTCTACTACACGGGGTGGTCTACAAGCACAACTAAATTCATTGAAAACATGTTCTTCTTCTTCCTAAAATACTGGTTCACTCAAAACGAGTAGGTCACCAGCGCGCATGTTAAAAAATAAAATAAGATAACATAAAATAGTGCGACTCAGTCTGTTGGCCCCTGGAGCAAATTTGGCAACAAGGGGTTGCACTCGATATTCAAGAAGTTAAAAGCAATGGCCAGATTCAGGCCCAGGTAACCATAAAATATCTGGGAAGTTAAAATAGAAAATCGTCAATATGCAGATCTCAAAACTGTCGTATCAATTTGCTTTTTAAATGAGACTGCATTTGTGGCAATCTTGATGGCATCCGGCAGTGAGTTCCACAGCCGTATAGAACT
>CM031608.1:53715732-53728232 GCA_018398815.1 Conus ventricosus
ATACTGCTAGTTAGGCAGAATCATCTACCACTGCAGATATGATGCTTATTTCCCCCTATTTCGTCAATCTAAGACATAAGAGCAGCTTTGTTTATAATTCAATATTTCTTGCAGTCATTGCAACACCAAGCTGCTCTGTAAGTTGCTGGAACGGTGCGCGGTACTTATCCTTGGAATTTATTAGTTTGTTGTATTTTAGTCCCTTGCGGATTCATTCCAAGAACTGACCCTCAGCACTTGTGTCTTAAGAGGATATCTTTTTATATTTTTTACTTTTCACAAGAAAATGTAGCTTGTTTTGCTCTTTCATGATTTTCTTAGGTGGCACCTTTGGTTGGTTTTTTGAAAAATCAACAAATATACTACGGTATTGCACACCAGCCTTTTCTGGGATTGCATTCTTCTTAAAACTGAAAAGGCAGAGGAGTCAAATTACCACTTTCCGCGGTCACTGAGGAGAAACAACAAGGTTTCGAAATATCGGTATATGACCAGGAGTTATATGTTAGTGAGTTTCCCTCCCTATTGGAGGATGTCTCCCCTTGGAGACTATAAGCTTGCTGAAGGGTCATTTTAGTAGCATTTATTTTATTTTTTTTCCATTCACCCACTCAAGCACATACTGTTAGGTAGGCAGAATCATCTACCACTGCAGATATGAATGCTTATTTCCCCCTATTTCGTCAATCTAAGACATAAGAGCAAGCTTTGTTTATAAATTCAATATTTCTTGCAGTCATTGCAACACCAAGCTGCTCTGTAAGTTGCTGGAACAATGCGCGGTACTTATCCTTGGAATTTATTAGTTTGTTGTATTTTAGTCCCTTGCGGATTCATTCCAAGAACTGACCCTCAGCACTTGTGTCTTAAGAGGATATCGTTTTATATTTTTTACTTTTCACAAGAAAATGTAGCTTGTTTTGCTCTTTCATGATTTTTTTTTGCTTCTTAGGTGGCACCTTTCGTTGGTTTTTTGAAAACTCAACAAATATACTACGGTATTGCACACCAGCCTCTTCTGGGATTGCATTCTTCTTAAAACTGAAAAGGCAGAGGGGTCAAATTACCACTTTCCGCGGTCACTGAGGAGAAACAACAAGGTTTCGAAATATCGGTATATGACCAGGAGTTATATGTTAGTGAGTTTCCCTCCCTATTGGAGGATGTCTCCCCCCTTTGGAGACTATAAGCTTGCTGAAGGCTCATTTTTATAAGCATTTATTTTATTTTTCTCCATTCACACATCAAGCACATACTGTTAGTTAGGCAGAATCATCTACCACTGCAGATATGAATGCTTATTTCCCCTATTTCGTCAATCTAAGACATAAGAGCAAGCTTTGTTTATAATTCAATATTCTTGCAGTCATTGCAACACAAGCTGCTCTGTAAGTTGCTGGAACGGTGCGCGGTACTTATCCTTGGAATTTATTAGTTTGTTGTATTTTAGTCCCTTGCGGATTCATTCCAAGAACTGACCCTCAGCATTTTGTGTTTAAGAGGATATCTTTTTATATTTTTTACTTTTCACAAGAAAATGTAGCTTGTTTTGCTCTTTCATGATTTTCTGAGGTGGCACCTTTGATTGGTTTTTTGAAAACTCAACAAATATACTACGGTATTGCACACCAGCCTTTTCTGGGATTGCATTCTTCTTAAAAAATGAAAAGGCTGAGGAGTCAAATTACACTTTCCGGTCACTGAGGAGAAACAACAAGGTTTCGAAATATCGGTATATGACCAGGAGTTATATGTTAGTGAGTTTTCCCTCCCTATTGGAGGATGTCTCCCCCTTGGAGACTATAAGCTTGCTGAAGGCTCATTTTTAGAAGCATTTATTTTATTTTTCTCCATTCACCCACTCAAGCACATACTGTTAGGTAGGCAGAATCATCTACCATGCAGATATGAATGCTTATTTCCCCCTATTTCGTCAATCTAAGACATAAGAGCAAGCTTTGTTTATAATTCAATATTTCTTGCAGTCATTGCAACACCAAGCTGCTCTGTAAGTTGCTGGAACAATGCGCGGTACTTATCCTTGGAATTTATTAGTTTGTTGTATTTTAGTCCCTTGCGGATTCATTCAAGAACTGACCCTCAGCACTTGTGTCTTAAGAGGATATCTTTTTAATTTTTTACTTTTCACAAGAAAATGTACTGTTTGCTCTTTCATGATTTTCTTTTGCTTCTTAGTGGCACCTTTGGTTGGTTTTTTGAAAACTCAACAAATATACTACGGTATTGCACACCAGCCTCTTCTGGGATTGCATTCTTCTTAAAACTGAAAAGGCAGAGGGTCAAATTACCACTTTCCGCGGTCACTGAGGAGAAACAACAAGGTTTCGAAATATCGGTATATGACCAGGAGTTATATGTTAGTGAGTTTCCCTCCCTATTGGAGGATGTCTCCCCCTTGGAGACTATAAGCTTGCTGAAGGCTCATTTTTAGAAGCATTTATTTTATTTTTCTCCCATTCACCCACTCAAGCACATACTGTTAGTTAGGCAGAATCATCTACCACTGCAGATATGAATGCTTATTTCCCCCTATTTCGTCAATCTAAGACATAAGAGCAAGCTTTGTTTATAATTATATATATATATATATATATATATATATATATATATATATATATATATATATATATATATATATAATTAAGAACAGCAAAGAAAACTCGACCACTTTAAGGAAGCTATAGATCAATTACTGTAAATAACTTGGGCTCCTCTGCGAAGCTTTCTTCAGTACTTTCACGTCACTTCTGTAGAAACGTAGTTCTAGCACTACGTCAATGTTCAAAAAGATCTCTCTCTCTCTCTCTCTCTCTCTCTCTCTCTCTCTCTCTCTCTCTCTCTCTCTCTCTCTCTTTTGTCGCTTTACATGTTTAAGGCACACATCACATCCGAAACATATTCCTTCGCCCAGTTTTCACCATGAAGTGGAAATCCTTTCTTGAGTTGAGACCATTGAAAATTGTGCCAAGGTTACACTGGTACCCAGTCTCCTTGCGAAGTAGTTCTTCATCATCATCTGCAGAATCAAATGCGGTGATGTTGAGGAATGGGAGGTGCTTGTCTTTTGGATGGTGAATCTGATTCGCATGGGCTGCATGTCTACACTTCTTGGTTTTCCCCAGATTGATGTCCGACTTGTGGTTGGCCCAACGGAGTTTTAAATTGTTGGTAGAGCCCACATACACCTCGGTTTCATGGAGAGAGCAGGAGATGGCATACAACACTCTTGGTGTCTCGCAAGTGATGTGTTTGGAGATGTGGATTATTCTGCCATCGAACAAAGACCTCAGACTCCTGGTAAATAATGGCATGTTTGCATGTATCACAACGGTCTTTGCAAGGGAAGAAGCCAGGTTCTTCCTTAGGACCATGCTTGTAAATTTCCCCAATGTTCTTCCTTATCGTGTCTGCCGAGATCAACATGTTCTTGGGAAAGATTTCTTCGTTCTTCTTGTTGGCATAGAGGATTTTCATTGATGATTTTTCCTTTGCTGGGCACTCTCGGGTCAAATGTTGTAACCCAGGCCAGTTTCTTCGTCTGCTTCTTGCGAGGTTGATGAAGAAGTGTTTCTCTGTCCTTGTTGGCTCCCTTAATGAGACGTGAATTGGCTACATCCAACCTGACACACACAGATTTTGGAATGCTCTTGTATCCTAGCTGCCAGTTTGTCATCATCACTGCAGATCATGCGGAGTCTCTGCAGGGTGTATGCACGCGTGCGCGCACACACACACACACACACACACACACACACACACACACACACACACACTATAAATAACATATATATATATATATATATATATATATATATATATATATATATATATATATATATATAGGTTAATGTAGTTAAAATACCCAAAATGATTTTGATAGTGCTCGACCCCTTGGGGAGCAACATTTGTTAAAATAGGTTTTTAAAAACAGAATCTACAAACTTGTTTCGAGCGCATTGCGCTGTCATCAGGATGGTTTTTGGTTTGCCCACCGCCGATGTTATATATGTGTGGGCTCCCGTTTGCGGTTGTTTGCACGTGCGGGTTATACAGAGACGACGGCCTTGCTGCACTAACCAACAACCCAAGAACCATTGAAAATAAGAAAAAAGAATTATGTAAAATCTTCCAAAACCACAACTTAAAAATCACCATTGAAGGAAACAAAAAGGTAGTAAACTACTTAGACACAACGCTTGATCTCATCAACTACATAATATATAAACCATACAAGAAGCCCAATGACACACCTATCTATGTAAACATCAAAAGCAACCACCCACCATCTGTATTAAAAGCCATACCCAATGGCATAAATCAGAGACTATCAAACCTGTCATGCAATGAAAGAGTATTCAACAATGCAGCAGTAGAATATCAAGAAGCACTGCAAAAAAGTGGGTACAACTACAAACTACAATACAATCCAGACAATAACACAAATAGAAATAAAAAACAGGAAAAGGAAAATCACAGGGTACAACCCACCATACGACGGAAAACTCAAAACAAACATAGGAAAAGAATTCTTTAAAATTTTAACAACCTCGTTCCCAAAGGAACACAAACTATATAAAATATTCAACAAAAAACACCGTCAAGCTATCGTATTCATGCATGCCCAACCTCAAAAATTTAATTGACGCATCTAATAAAATGAAAACCAACACAGCAAAGAAGGGTGAAGAAAGGAAATCTTGCAATTGCATCAAAAAAGAGCAGTGCCCCCTGAGCAATAAATGCCTTCACAACAACATTGTGTGATGGTGTGGAGGGGTAAGGGGTGTGCAGGTGAAGACAGGCAGATGGTGATATGTGCAGGAACCAAGGGACAGCAGCCAGTCAAGAAGACACAGTGGACGAAGCAGAGTTTTCTCCTTTTATTTCTCTCCCATGGCAAGGAGCTCAAACCGGGAACACTGCCTGGGAACTCTCTCTCTCTCAGCACTCAGCGCACTGAGCACTCTCTCTGCCTCTCACGCCAGTCGCTCACATCAGGGAACACTCTAGGGAACACTCTGCTCCATTCTCACACCACGCTCTACTTTTATAACACCGTACCGGACCGCAAAGCCAGCACCACGGTGCCGAAGACGAAACGAGCCTCGCGAGGCCGGAACCAACATAAATTTGTGTTTTCTATCGCGGCTTCAGTGTTGTCTGGCTCGCTGTCCGTTCAGACTATTAACACATATTTACTATCGATGAAAACCTCAGAACACAAGAAATAAAATGCAGTAAGTCAAATTTGACAATTTTGTTCCTGTACTAAATCATTGCTGATTAATGTCCCAGAGTGAAGCCACTTTTAACAAGCTTACGTCATATTTTCCTTTATTTTGATGAAAAATACTAAACAGCGTGAAATAATTTTGTAATGAATAAAAAGCTGGCATCTCGCTCTTTTTTACATATAAATTTCATTTTCCGAGACAGTGTCTAAGTGGAGATTTCTGTTATTAAAATTACTAGAAAACACAGCTGACTTTTCACTTCGTCGGACCGTCCGGCTCCTACTTTTGACACAATTTTTCACTGAAAAATTTTGTTGAAACGGTCTTTAAAATAATAAATTCTCACATTTTCAGTTGTATTCATAACAGAAATGGAGTCTAAAAAAAAGATTTCGATCGGGAAGTCCGTTTTTTGTAAAATTAAATAACTTGGTTAAAAAAACTCCGACAATAAACAAGAAGGCGACTGATAAGGGAACCGGCGTCGTCATCATTTCGATAGTCCAACCCTTTGGCGAATAGACCCTAAGAAAATCGATATACGAATGAGAGCTCATGGACTTACTTTTAACATGATCTTCAATTTTTGGGGTTTTTCCTCTTACTTTTGTAAAATTTCAGAATTATCAATTTCTTTCGAAGAAAATTGAAAATGGCGCAAGATTGCTCGTGCAAATACCATTTTAGAAAAAATTTGGGCTTCTAGCCCGTAGGGTTTTGTAAGAATCAAAAAAATTAATTTTTGTGACTTTAGCGCCTAATAAACTATGTAGGTTTGGGGTTTTCATGTTTTAAAAATTTACAAAATAAAAAAAAAAAGGAGTTTGACCAAGGGAGGTAAGGGGAAGATAATCTCGAACAAAAATTTTACCCCCAAAAAGGTAACCAAAAAATAAATTATACACTGTTACCCCCCCGGTACATCCCCCCTACCTTGTTACAACCACGTCCTCGTGACAAAAATGACGAGTCATAAATTTAAAACAAAAAAATCAAGGGGGAAAAACTGGGCTTTGACAAAAGTCTGGAGGGCATTTCAGCCAAACAAAACCCTTCATCAAGTATAAAAAGAAAAGATAAAAAACATTTTCTCTCTTTTTCTTTGTATTCATTCTTCCCAAACAAAGGGGCTTTTTTTTTACGGGCTTCTGAAAGTCGGCAGATTGCTTGACTAAATGGGCATATAATTTAAAAAAAATTTCCCAAAAATGTCAAATAAAAAATGACTGAAAGGGATTTGTTTTTTTAAAAAAAACCCAAAAAACTTTGGGTAAAAAAAGGGTGAAAACAAGGGGATTGTTGTTACTTGAAAAATTCCAAAATGTCAATTTTCCCAAAAATGATTAGAGGGATTTTTATTTAAAAAAACTTTTTCCCAAAAAAGGGGGGTACAAAATATATTTCAAAGGGGTTCTTTTAAATTCCAGGGTATTGGGTACCAAAGCAACAAGGGGCTTTTTGGAGCAAGATTCCATAAAGTCAGATAAAAAAGGGAAAAAAAAACAGAATTTCTAAAAACCCTTACCCGGGACTGCGGGCTTCTAAAAACCGGGGCATACGTTATCATGAAAACAATCAACTTTTATACTACTTGTGCAAAAAAAAGACAAATAATTGGTTAACAACCTCCACAGCACCTCTTCCCAAAAGGAGTTTTAGAAATCATAAATCACCCGGGAATTATTTACTGTTCGTGTAACATCCGACCGAGTCGTTAAATAAAAAGAGTTCCTGGTCATCCAGGCGGCACTGATCTCCCTTTTTTGTTGGTTTAACTGCAGCGGGTGGTTCTGGGGGTGTGGCGTGGGGGGTTTCATAGTCCCAGGGGCGGAATGGGGGGGGCATGGGGGGCCCTGCAGTTCGGGCTTGGGTTGGGGGAACAAAACCCCGTCTGTCCTGGAGTTGGTGATAGTTCCGTTGGGTTCCTCAGCCAGGGGGTTGGGCAGTGCCTGACGGGGCCAGCCCTGTTGTTGGACCCACGCACCCGTGGTGGCCTGGTTTTTCCGAAGGGGACTTGCTAGTGAAGAGACACTGGCTTTGATTGACCTTTTTGCGGGTCGGCGATCAGTGGGGTGTCCAGACCCCGGTACATCCGGGGGCCGTAGACCGGGGGCGAACTTCCCCGCAGCTCTGGTGTTGGTGCCCCTGGCGGTTGTGGACCGATCAGAACCTTGGGGGCGGAGCATCCAGGAAGGAAAGCTGCTCACCCCCCCAAATTTTTGGGTCCACCTTCGCCGTACGCTCCCTGCGGCGGGGTAAATCGGCTATGTGCTGGGGGAGGGCCGTAGCTCCTTGCCGCCGTGCGGGCTTCTTTCCAGGAGGAGAAACGGCCGAGGTGGGTCTTCCTGCTGCGTGGGCGCATTTTCCCCTGGTGAAGTGAGGCAAAATGGACTTTGCCTTTTCCCTGGGGGCTGCGGGCCTTTCGCTTGTCAGCATTCGGGCGCTGACAGTGGCAGAGGACTGGGTTTGTCCCCAGTTTTCACAGGTGCCGCCCTCCGTCGCCTCCGTGGGCCGTCCCCTGAGTGCTGTGGCCCGCACACAGCTGCGGACCCGCTGATGGCCGGGTGCGGTGGTGGCTGCTGCATTTTCCTGCCTAAAGCGGGCGTTTTTGCTGTGGTCCCTTAGCTGAGTTTGAAGTGAGGAAAACGCAGCAGTCCCAAGCCGTGTGGAGGAGTCCCCCTTTGGCCTGCGGGCCCGATCCCTTTGGGCTTCCTTCCTAGCCTCTTCAAAGGTGGGGGTTGGGGGATGGTTTTGGAAAAAAAGGACATCCTTGCGGATGCTGCTCGTGTGGGCCACGGGTAAAAGGCGTCCCGGGTAGGGTTTTGCTGGCAGTAGCCCCCGCCGGGTTTGCTTTCCGCCAGAGGAAATGGAGGGGGGCCCCATCTCGAGAGGTCTCTCCGGGCCCTGCCCCGGGTGAAAAACGCTGTGGCCGGGGGTGCCCACATCACGCTGCTCCCCCCAGTTCCCTCCAAGAGGGTAAAGATCTTGGCTGGGGGTCCACTCTGCTGCGGAGCCTGATCACCCTGGCGGCTCGGCCTCTAGGGCGGAAATCGCCGAGGGGGGCCCCTGTCCTTCCATCCAGGGGGCAGGTGTAGGGCAACCCTGGCCTGGACGAAGTCATCCATTTCCCCCTGCTGCTCTCGGTCCCATGAATTTGGGGGGAGCTGATGCGGGGGGTGCAAGGTGTTGGCTGGCCATGGTGTCGGTCTTCTTGGGCTGTGTTTCTTGGTCCTTGTCTTAAACCCTGCCGCGGGCCCGTTGTGGGTGTGGGGGGGGAAAGGGGGTGTGCAGGTGAAGACAGGCAGTGGTGATATGTGCAGGAACCAAGGGACAGCAGCCAGTCAAGAAGACACAGTGGACGAAGCAGAGTTTTCTCCTTTTATTTCTCTCCCATGGCAAGGAGCTCAAAACCAGAACACTGCCTGGGAACTCTCTCTCTCTCAGCACTCAGCGCACTGAGCACTCTCTCTGCCTCTCACGCCAGTCGCTCACATCAGGGAACACTCTAGGGGAACACTCTGCTCCATTCTCACACCACGCTCTACTTTTATAACACCGTACCGGACCGCAAAGCCAGCACCACGGTGCCGAAGACGAAACGAGCCTCGCGAGGCCGGAACCAACATAAATTTGTGTTTTCTATCGCGGCTTCAGTGTTGTCTGGCTCGCTGTCCGTTTCAGACTATTAACACATATTTACTATCGATGAAAACTCAGAACACAAGAAATAAAATGCAGTAAGTCAAATTTGACAATTTTGTTCCTGTACTAATCATTGCTGATTAATGTCCCAGAGTGAAGCCACTTTTAACAAGCTTACGTCATATTTTCCTTTATTTTGATGAAAAATACTAAACAGCGTGAAATAATTTTGTAATGAATAAAAGCTGGCATCTCGCTCTTTTTATACATATAAATTTCATTTTCCGAGACAGTGTCTAAGTGGAGATTTCTGTTATTAAAAAATTACTAGAAAACACAGCTGACTTTTCACTTCGTCGGACCGTCCGGCTCCTACTTTTGACACAATTTTTCAACTGAAAAATACTCTGTTGAAACGGTCTGTTAAATAATAAATTCTACACATTTTCAGTTGTATTCATAACGAAATGAGTCATAAGCAAGATTTCGATCAGGAAGTCCGAATTTTCGTAGAATGATAACTTGGATCATAAACTCCGACAATGAACGAAGAAGGCGACTTGATCAAGGGAACCGGCGTCGTCAGTCATTTCGTATAGTCGCAAGCCTGTGCGGAATAGATCCTAAGCATGCGATATACGAAATGAGAGCTCATGGACATTACTTTTAACATTGCATCTTCAATTCTTTCGGTTTTCCTCTTACTTTTTGTAAAATCAAGAATTATTCAATGTTCATTCGACAGACAATTGAAAATGGCGCCAAGATTGCTCGTGCGAAATACCAGTTTAAGAGAAAATATGGGCTTCTCAGCCCAGTACGGTTGTAATGAATCAAATACATTAATTTTTGTGACTTTAGCGACTACATACAACTATGTAGGTTCTGAGGTATTCATGATTTTAAGAAATTTACACAATAAAAAAAAGGAGATTCGACCAAGGGAGTAAGGGGAATATAACTCTCGAACAAAACATTTTCATCCACGAAAGGTAACCAAAATAAATATATACACTGTTAGCACCGGCATACAATTGTATACCAAGCCACTGTGACATCAGAAAATGAAAAAAGAAACATACATAGGGATCACTGAAAACCACTTCAAAACCAGATATGCAAACCACAGTCATTTAATAAAGAAAAATATAAAAACCAAACAGAACTGAGCAAATATATCTGGAAACTTAAAGACGCAAAAACAAGCTACAGTATATCCTGGAAAATCATAAAAAGAGCATCACCATACAGCAATGTTTCAAAAAGGTGCAACCTATGTTTAACTGAAAAATGGTTAATACTATGCAAACCACACTTAGCAACTTTAAACACCAAACAGAAATAATAACTGCAGGCATAAATGGAAATCGTTGTTAGTGAACACACCCAAAACAAAAACCTGAAAGCCCCCAAAAAACACGTGCAGCCAACCCGCACGTGCAAACAACCGCAAACGGGAGCCCACACGCTATATAACATCGGCGGTGGGCAAACCAAAAACCATCCTGATGACAGCGCAACGCGCTCGAAACAAATTTGTAGATTCTGTTTTTAAAAACCTATTTTAACATATATATATATATATATATATATATATATATATATATATATATATATATATATATATATTATATAATGCTAAACAATTAAGTAGTGGGGGAAAACAAGTGCAGGTTAACAATTTGTCCATCGTTACAACAATGACTTGGCAAAACTTGAAAAAAAATGAAGATGAAGAAAATGGGAAACTTATATGTTTTAAATATGAAATCCTTTCACTAGCTGCAACATCACAATCCCTCTCGAAGGGAGATTTATATGTATTGCCTGCTCCTAGGCCTTTCGTCCGCTGGATCGGACTCATCAGGGAGACACGGCTGATTGTGTCTGTGCTCTTGGCGTCAAATAGAGACACGCCACAGTCCGTAATTCTATGGCGTTCTCACCACCAAGGGTTCAAAAAAAAAGAATCCAACAGCACCCCCAAAGCAGCCAGCGAAAGGTAGAAACTAAAACAAAACGAATGTGTGGAGAGGAAAAAAGTTGCTGAAAAACTAAAAACATTATTTAAACAGAATAAAATGTAGGGAACAATCTTTGAGCCTGTGCTTGAGGATCCATTTAAGGATGCAAGGGAGATCAAAAGATATGGAACAGTCTAAGCGGTCAGCTCTGCTGTTCAATAACCCAAGCATTGTAAAAACATATACATATGCATACACCCTGCAGAGCGCCACCCCCAACTGCACCATGCAGCGCCAACCCTCACTGCATCCCTGCAGAGTCCATACTTCACTGCACCCTGCAGAGTCCCACCCTCCACAACACCCTGCAGAGTCCACCCCTCACCGCATGCTGCAGAGTCTGTGCATGGAGGATGGACTCTGCAGGGTGCAGTGGAGGGTGGACTCTGCAGGATGCAGTGGAGGGTGGACTCTGCAGGGTGCAGTGGAGGATGGACTCTGCAGGGTGCAGTGGAGGGTGGACTCTGCAGGATGCAGTGGAGGGTGGACTCTGCAGGATGCAGTGGAGGATGGACTCTGCAGGGTGCAGAGGAGGGTGGACTCTGCAGGATGCAGTGGAGGGATGGACTCTGCAGGGTGCAGTGGAGGATGGACTCTGCAGGGTGCAGTGGAGGGTGGACTCTGCAGGATGCAGTGGAGGGTGGACTCTGCAGGATGCAGTGGAGGGTGGACTCTGCAGGGTGCAGTGGAGGGTGGACTCTGCAGGATGCAGTGAAGGGTGGACTCTGCAGGTGCTGTGGGGGATGGACTCTGCAGGATGCAGTGGAGGGTGGACTCTGCAGGATGCAGTGGAGGGTGGACTCTGCAGGTGCAGTGGAGGGTGGACTCTGCAGGATGCAGTGGAGGGTGGACTCTGCAGGATGCAGTGGAGGGTGGACTCGCAGGGTGCAGTGGAGGGTGGACTCTGCAGGATGCAGTGTAGGATGGACTCTGCAGGGTGCAGTGGAGGGTGGACTCTGCAGGGTGCTGTGGAGGGTGGACTCTGCAGGGTGCAGTGGAGGGTGGACTCTGCAGGTGCAGTGGAGGTGGACTCTGCAGGGTGCAGTGGAGGGTGGACTCTGCAGGATGCAGTGGAGGGTGGACTCTGCAGGGTGCAGTGGAGGGTGGACTCTGCAGGGTGCAGTGGAGGGTGGACTCTGCAGGTGCAGTGGAGGTGGACTCTGCAGGGTGCAGTGGAGGGTGGACTCTGCAGGGTGCAGTGGAGGGTGGACTCTGCAGGATGCAGTGGAGGTGGACTCTGCAGGATGCAGTGGAGGGTGGACTCTGCAGGATGCAGTGGAGGGTGGACTCTGCAGGATGCAGTGGAGGGTTGACTCTGCAGGATGCAGTGGAGGGTGGACTCTGCAGATGCAGTGGAGGGTGGACTCTGCAGGATGCAGTGGAGGGTGGACTCTGCAGGATGCAGTGGAGGGTGGACTCTGCAGGATGCAGTGGAGGGTGGACCTGCAGGATGCAGTGGAGGGTGGACTCTGCAGATGCAGTGGAGGGTGGACTCTGCAGGGTGCAGTGGAGGGTGGACTCTGCAGGATGCAGTGGAGGGTGGACTCTGCAGGATGCAGTGGAGGGTGGACTCTGCAGG
>CM031608.1:53735732-53748232 GCA_018398815.1 Conus ventricosus
GAGAAAGGAGAGGAGCAGGAGGAGAAGGAGGCGGAGACAGAGAAAAACATAGGAAAATGAAGCGAAAAAGACTTCATCTGTTAAAGAAAAGACAATCAGTTAGAACCGCCGACCCCACTCTCACCCCCATCCATCCCCCCTCTCCCCCAATCTCACAAAGAAAAAAAATGTTTTCTCTCACTCCCTCCCCTCTCCTCCCCCCCCCCCCCCCCCTCTCTCTCTCTCTGTCTATTTCTCTCTGTCTCTGCTCTCTCTCTCTTTTAACACACATACACACACACACAACACACACACACACACACACACACACACACACACACACACACACACATATGCATCACACACATACCCTTTTCTCTCTCTCTCTCTCTCTCTCTCTCTCTCTCTCTCTCTCTCTCTCTCTCTCTCTTCTCTCGTCTAATATCACACAATTTTGTGAAAAGACGTAAAAATGAAAGTACTACTACTACTACTACACACACACACACACACACACACACACACACACACACACACACACACAACATACACACACACACACGCACCCACGCACGCACGTACGCACGCACGCACGCGCACGCACGCACGCACGCACGCACGCACGCACGCACGCACGCACGCACGCACCACGCACACACACACACACACACACACACACACACACCTTTTTCTTTCCACCCCCGCCTTTTCGTTGTTGTTAAGCATGATGCGTGCTTGCTCTAAGTTCCTGCTTCTAGTGGCACCGAAGGGGTTCTAGATCACTCTGAAAGCCGGGCAATTGTTGGAACTAATCGCATTGCTGCTCAGGGAGGGGCTGTGTCCCTATCGCCTGTCACTCAGTGTGCGTGTGGAGAAGACCACTCTGGCAGCGTCCTTCCACGGGGTGGCGGGGTGGCGGAAGCGCCATGAAGAGACAGCAATTAAGGCTGGTCGGTGGGGTGACCGATTGGCGGAGCAACACCCCCCCCCCCCCCCCCGCCTCCCCATCTTCCTCTGTTGTAACAACAAATACCTTTGAATAAGCCATATCGCCAAAAGGGCTCTGCAGATTTTACCCTTGTATACTACACTGAACTCTACTGTGTCATACTATACTGTGCAATGCTATGCTATGTTATGCTATACCCTACTCCGCCTAGCAGTACCATTCTATGCTATGCCATGCCAATCCACGCTATGCTATAATAAAACGTTAAAACTAATCTGAAATGCATTTCAAGAATCCATGTTGGTAAACGACTGCAGATTTTATCCAAGCACAGAAAATGGTTCTGCTAAGCTTCGCTTTACTGTACTCTGCTCTACTCGACCCGGCTCCCGCATTCTTCTGCTGTCAATCCCGCGTTAGAGTTTCTTCCCAATATGCTATGTAGTCCTTTAATGGTGTCGTACTTGAGAAAACTGATGAAGATGTATGGGGATGTACTGATACTTTTCTTTGTGTTACTGTGAATAACGATGGATTACATGTTGTTTTCCGTTTTTGTACACTTTTACCTTTATTTGCCATCTGTTGTTGACATTTACCCATGTATCTGTGTTCCAAGCGATGTATTTTCAATTGTACAAAAACAAACAAACAGACAAACAAAAAATGCGGAGCAAAAATAGTTTGATTAGAGTTTTGTTGTTGTAAGGATAACACAGCAGAGGGGGTAGTTGTTCCTTGACCGATCGCTGCTCTTGTCCAGATGATCGCAGAAATTCAATAAACATTCATTCAGTCCTGCATTTAACCATTCAGATAACCAATTTAACCGAATCAATCAGAAACATATTCTCATACTTAAACCATATTGTGCAGAGATAGGTGCACGTACCACAAACGTATTTCTTCACTCGACACCGTCGACGTAAAAATATTGTCTCCTTTCAGACCAGATTTGTCTTATATCAGCTAATGATCCAATTTATTGCTAGATGACAAAGGTATTGTCTGATGATGGCATGGCTTTTTTGTCCAGAAAATAACACCGCGCACAGGTGCACAGGAAACGGAAAGACAGAATGCCTCTTCGTGCGCGTGCAACCGGCGAACACAGGAAAGAACACCTGGCTTCCATTCACCTTTCTTCTTTGTCCCTTTTCACTTGGGTTTAGAGGTTTTTTTTTTTCTTTTTCTTTTTATTCCTTTCAAGTTAATGAGTCTGAATGGAGGAGGGGAGTGGGTGGGCGGTGGATGTGTGGATTGGCAGGAGGAGAGGAGGAGACGGAAAAGGGGGAGCTTGAATGCTAATATGTTAGCAGATGTACCTTTTGAAACTAGGCAATAATGGATGTGGACGGTTTCACAAAGAAAGAAAAGGGGGGGGGGGGGTATAGGGGGCACAGGATGGACGAGGGGTGGGATTAGAAACGGGGGAAGAGGAGGGAGACCAAGTAGGTGTCCTAAAATTCTTACGCGTTAGCAGATGTGCCCCTTCACACATGAGACAAAGAGGGAGACCGCTGGAGTTTCTTTAAGAGGGAATTAGGAGGAAAGGGGGGAAGGGATTGGGGACGGGATCAGGGGAGAGAGACGGGAGTGGCGGTGGAGAAGATAATAAGGAATATAATAGTTAAAGATGGATGGTGTAGGCCAAAGCCCATCCTTGTTGGCAGAAGTGTCTTTGAGGCAGAAGACTTTGGGGAGGGGGGGGGTAGGGGGTGGAGAGAAGAGAGAGAGAGAGAGAGAGAGAGAGAGAGAGAGAGAGAGAGAGAGAGAGAGAGAGAGAAGAAAGAAAGAGAGAATCCATAATCTATTCATTTTCTGTGTGCACTTCTGTCGTTGCCATGTCACCGTAAGGAGAAATAAACGGGAAAATGATGAATGAGAATAAGGGCAGTAAAATATGAGTCAGTCCGAATGAAAAGATTGAGCAAAGACCAAACACACACATACACACACATGCACACACACACACACGCACACACACGCACGCACGCAACGCACGCACACCACACACACACACACACACACACACACACACACACACACACACACACACACACACACACACACATACACACACACACTCACGCGCGCGCGCACACACACGCACACGCACACACGCGCGCGCGCACACACACGCACATTTTACATGGCTATCTGTCTGTCCACACACACACACACACACACAACATTTTACATGGCTATCTGTCTGCACACACACACACACACACACACACACACACACACACACACACACACACACACACACACACACACACACACACACACCACACCACACCACAACACAAAACACACATTTAAAATCCACTAAATCACTACATCATTTAGTACAGCTGATTTGCACCAAATTTGGTGTACCTGGGTGAGGCACGTGATTAACCCTGGCCCTGGCGGAGACCATCCATAGCATTTAAGTGAGAAACACCACATGCTCAGCAATATTTAAGAGAAATAATATGAAAGAGGCTGAGAACACTGTACACTGAAGAG
Organism: Conus ventricosus; assembly: GCA_018398815.1. Taxonomy (NCBI): domain Eukaryota; kingdom Metazoa; phylum Mollusca; class Gastropoda; order Neogastropoda; family Conidae; genus Conus; species Conus ventricosus. Next base: position 53,739,175 of record CM031608.1, read on the forward strand.
AGAAAAATAAATTAAAGAAACATAACGGGTAAAGAACTGAAGACGAACAAACAGAAGGAAGAGAATATAAACAAGAAAAAAAAAAAAAGAAAGTAAAGATAAAGCATAGAATCCTAGTTCGTGTAGAATTGATTTTCGTCTTTTAATGCCCCTAGAAATAGATGCAAGCAGACAAACGCAAAATCTGCTGAAAGCAAATCCGTCGAGAGCAGTTTTGAACGCGTGATGATAAATATTACTTTGGTTGTGCTGTGACGCTTCTGTACTAAACTTTTGTCTGTCTGTCTGTCTGTCTGTCTGTCTGTCTGTCTGTCTGTCTGTCTGTCTGTCTGTCTCTCTCACTCCTCTCTCTCTCTTCTCTCTCTCTCTCCTCCTCTCTCTCTCTCACTCCTCTCTTGTTGATTTCATTTCGTTTGATTTAATTTATGTCGCCCCCCACTTCCATCCCCTCCTCTCTCCAGTCCCTACCCTGCCTCTTCAACATCTCCCCCACCCCTCTTCTCCTCCTCCAGCCTCCTCCCCCTCTTCTCTACTCCACCCCATTTATTCTAGCTTCCATTCTCTTTCTCTCTCTCTTTCTTTCTCCCTCTCCCTCTGTCTCTCTCCCTCCCTCTCTCTTCCTGTGTTCCCTCTAGCTCTCTCTCCTCCTTCCCTCTCTCTCTCCCCTCTCTCTCTTTCCCCTCTCTCCCTCCCTCTCTTTCTCTCTCTTTCCCACTTTCTCCCTCTCTCTCTTCCGCCCTCTCTCTCCCTCCTTTCCCTCTCCCCTCCCTCCCTCTCTCTGTCACCCTCTCTGTATCTCTCTCTTCCCCCTCCCTCTCTCTCTCTGTCTTATGTACCCCCTTCCCCCGCCATATTGAACAACGAGAACAAAACTAGTAAATGAACAACAGCAACTACAACAGAAACAGCAACAACAAACAACAAGAACAGCAACAGAAACAGCAGCAACAAACAAAGAACAAAATCAACAACATTGTGCATCATTAGCACACTCGCAAAGTTTTGCTGTGGAGAAGGAAGGGAATAATGAGGTGCAAGATACAAAAAAACACACTCGCACTACATAGATCGTGATGAAGATGCTGACACTGCATGTTAAGAGGGCCCGGACTCTCTCTGTCTCTGTCTCTGTCTGTCTGTCTGTCTGTCTCTGTCTCTGTCTCTGTCCTCTCTCTCTCTCTCTCTCTCTCTCTCTCTCTCTGTCAGTCTGTTCTCTCCTATGCATCTCTTCCCTCCTACCCACCAACCCTCTTTCTCTCTTATTCAAACGCCCCCTCATCTCTCCCCTCTCTCTCTCTCTCTCTCTCTCTCTCTCTCTCTCCTCTCTCTCTCTCTCTCTCTCTCTCTCTCTCTCCATCCACAACCTTTACACCCATCTCCTTTCTACGCCACCCCACTGTGACGGACGATGTTCGTCCGGTCACAGATTGTTGGGACAATTCTGAGGTGGCAACAATTTGTCTGTTGACCTGTTTACCTGACAGCTGCTCACTCGTGTCAAGTCAGGTGAGCGAGGATTTCCCCCCAGTCTCTATAAAAGCTGACGGCTCGGAAACATCGCCAGAGTGCTGAAGAGAAACTGAAGGCGAATTTTGGTGGTAGTCAGGTATGTTTGATTAGGTAAATGGAAGCTGGTTTTTCCTACAGGTGGTCGTGAATTTTCGAGTTGTTAGTAAAGGCCTAAATTATTTAATTGTTCCCTTGATTGATCTTGTGATTAACAAGACTTGACGAACATACGGTGACAGTAGGAGGTTGCGGTTATTGAATGTGTAAGTCGAGAGGTGGATGAGAAGAATGAGTGACGGGATGGAAGAGAGAATATGCATATTTAAATGTGATCGGGGGAAAGTGATCAAGTTAAGTCAATGTATTTTTAAAAAGGTTATCTTTTCCCTCAAGTATTATTATGACGTGAGTGTTGGTGTGCTCTGGAAATAAGCAATAAAAATTATTGTGTATGAATTATTGGAAAATGTGTTCAGATCCCGGCAGTGATGATAATGTGGAAAGATAAAAAAAAACCCATTCTTTTCTTGATAAAAAGGGACAAATGGAAATCGTTCCTTAATATGTAATTGGGCACGTCTAGCGATGATGATGTGGAAAAGTAAAAACATTCTCCTTCTTGGTAAAAATGACAAATGGAAATCTTTTCCTTTGTATGTGATTGGACACCTCTGGTGATGATGATGTGGAAAAGAAAAACATTCATTTTCTTGATAAAAGGGACAAATGGAAATCGTTCCTTTATATGTAGAAAATTGTAATCTTGGTACTTTGAAAAGGGTTACATGTGGAAATCGTTTTCTTCAATGTAACTACTCATGGTGTTCATCGAAGAATTTTTCTATTGTAATGCACCCTTTGTATTGAAATTTAGTAGATTACATTATGGGTATTTTTCTCCCAAATTCCAGTGAAATGTATTATGTGAAGATTGACTGCTAGTGACAAACAGGACGATGAATGTAGGCTAGGTAATCAAGGTAGTTATCAGTTCCCCGGGTGTCGGTGAGGCCCGGAGTCCGTGCCCCAGCCACTGTCTCCGTTCTGTAGACGTGGAGAGGCTGACTACCAGGTCAGCAGAAGACTGGTATCCCGATTTTCTCCGTCACGACGACGTCGAGAGATTGACCGCCAGGTCGGTGGTTCAAAGTGTGTGTTTTTCTGCTGTTTGGAGGACTCCACAAACTGCATCCGAGAGCGGCTCAGCGTATTGTGTGAGGATTGTGACTTGGGTTGAACGCAGTCAGGTAAACGAACTGTCTGTTAGGACATTACGGAAGGCGTCAACGAAGTCCGCGCCAGCGAAGATATATATATAATATATATATATATATATATATATATATATATATATATATATATATATATATATATATATATACAATAAACTAATAAATTCCAAGGAGAAATACTGAGCACCATTCCAGCAACTTACAGAGCAGCTTGGTGTTGCAATGACTGCAAGAAATATTGAATTATAAACAAAGCTTGCTCTTATGTCTTAGATTGAAAAAAAAAAAATCATGTCATTCAGAGAGCGACAGTTAAAGCTCCTTGTGTTGTACTCTTTTACTGATGGTGGCGTGTATTAATATTTTTTGTGCCTGTTTATTAATAATATAGTAAATATGTGTTAGTGGTGTTTTGATGGTTCAGGCAGCATAAAAAAGAAAGAAACTTAACTTGTGATTGCCTGGTGTTTATGTTCGTGTGGGGTGGGTTGTGTGTAGAAAAAGTCGTTACACGCATCCAAACTTTTCTTTTGGTGAGAGTCGGGCAGTGAAACACGCACTACAGACCATCCGTAACTCCACTCACTCCTCTCTCTCTCTCTCCTCTCTCTCTCCTCTCTCTCTCCCCTCTCTCTCTCTCGCTAGACGTGTCTGTCACTGTATCTCTCTACCTGCCTGTCTGTCCCGTTTGTGCTTCTCTCTCTCCCTCTGTCCTCCTCCCCCCCCCCCCCCCCTCTCTCTCTCTCTCTCTCTCTCCCCCGTTCCCATAATATCTAGACATGTAGTGATGACTTACAAATACATTCTAATGTTCAGAATAAATGTCTTCTGTACTGGTCTGTCCCTTTTGTATCCCCAAACCGAAAGGAAAGCGGAAAAAAGAAGTCCTGTGATGAATTTTAAACCGGTTCAAGCGAGTTGTTGAAATCCCAGCCGACCGCAAGGCGCCCCATCTCTCTCAAGGCCGCTATGCGGTGGACAGAGAAACGTGTAGGGGTGGGAGGTTTTAGGGTGGGGGACGGGTACACAAATGATTTGAGTAGCAGGTGTGGATTGCTTGCCTGTATCCTGTCTGTCTGACCTACGCCAAAAATAGGCTGCCATCTGCAGATGGCTGGAGATTTCTCTCCCTTCATACCCTCCATCTCCTCCCTCACTGACCTCAATCCCCCTCGGTCTGTCTCTTTGTCTGCATGTCTGCCTGCCTGTGTGCCTGCCTGTCTGCATGTCTGTCTGTGTCTCTGTCTGTCTGTCTGTCTGTCGTCTGTCCGTCCGTCCGTCCGTCCGTCCGTCCGTCCGTCCGTCCGTCTCGTCTGTCTTCTGTCTGTCTTCTGTCTCTGTCTGTCTCTCTCTCTCTCTCTCTCCATCCTTCTGTGTGTCTGTCTGTCTTTGATTCTCTCTGTGTGTCACTCTCTCTTTCTTTGTCTCTCAATTGTCATTCTACATTTCTGTTCATACACACACACACCCACACCACACACACACACACACACACACACACACACACACACACACACACACACAGACAGAGAGGCCCGCATCGATATTGATCACATTGTGATGACTTTGTTAACATCTTGTTGCTTTTTGTTTGTTGTTTGTTTGTTTTGTTACACTGTCCTTCTTGCTTCTGTTTTAATTCTAGTGCACAGTTTGTGTAACGGAGCGAACTAACAGTAGCTACTCATCCTGGAGGGGTGCGGGTGAGGATTCTACGCTGACAAAATCAGACGTCTTTATCTGGAAAAACGGGTCTTGACAGCTGACACACTCTGTCCAGACATGTCACACAATGATAACGTTATGATTATTATTGTTATAATTATTATCATCAACATCATCATCATTATTATCAATGATGATAATATAACAACAACAACAACAATAATAATGGACAGTTATGTAACACACTCTTCGTGAAACTGCTGTAGGCGCCTTACAACTCTAATGCTAACAACAACAAGAACAACAACAATGAATTATACTAATAATGATATGCATGTATGCATCCACAACATGAATTATAATACTATAATGATAGTGCATGTATGCACTCAACAAAGTACACAGGAAATCAAGCGAGTAAACAAGCATATTGAGTACATATTTTCTCTGACAGCGCATCCAAGAAAACGCACATCATTTATCTCATCAACCAATTGAAGAAGTGTATATTGTTTGGATGTACCACACACAACAAGACCTGCTGAGAAAAAGAAATGCGATATAAATTAAAGCCAGACTTTCAGAGGCAAAGAAATCAGAGTACTGGAGATCACCAGAGATTCCACGTCGTTACGGTCTGGACCAAAAGAGAACATCTGTATCCGTACTGAAGTACCATAAGAAGTCGTGCATCAGAAGAAGAGCGGAGCTGGTGAGACGGAGTAGAGATACGGAGATCAGAGAGTTACTCGGATCCAGAATCGCTGACAGCAGAAAAAGGATTGCAGGTACATTCCAGTCTATTCGATCGGCTACAGGAAACCAGTGGAGAGAGTGAAGAAGAGGAGAACCGTGGTCTGATTAAGCAGCTCTTGAGATGAGTCTGGCAGCCTTAGTCTGGATCCGTTGGAGCAAAGATAGTTCGCCCTCCGTAGGGCGTACAGTCTTTGGTTGGAGTCTATCTAACAGACATCTGGGGAGATCGGCCGAAAGAGAATGAGAGTAATCCATCCTTGAGAAGACAAAAGCAAGCACAGGTCTTTGGGTTGTATCGGCGGAGATGGTAGCGGGATAGAAGTGATCCTCCGCAATTGGAGACAGGCATCTTTGCAGACGTTTGAACTAAACTGTCGAAAGAAGGGGGCTGGTAAGCGTTACACTAAGGCAGCGAACAGAGGAACAGATGTGTCTTCTTCTTCTTCTTCTTCTTTCTTCTTCTTCTCTCTTCTTTCGTCGTCGTCGTCGTTGCGTCGTCTGCGTCGTCGTCGCTGTCGCCATCGTCGTCGTCGTGTGTTTAGTGGTGTCGTCTTCCATCTCATTTTTTCAAAATAAGTAATCTCGTTTTTTAGCATTGTTGTTTTCTTCTTTTCTTCTTCTTCTTCTTCTTTCTTCTTCTTCTTCTCTCCTCCTCCTCTTCTCCTCTCACTTTCTCTCTGTCTGTTGTTTTTTGGTGTTGGTGGGGTTGGTGTTAGTGTTTTTGTCCCCGTTCTCCTACCTGTCTTCTTATTATTATTATTCTCCTCGTTTGCCCTGGTCTTTTTGTTTTTCTTTTTGTTCTTGTTCTTAAACTTCCTCTTCTTCTTCTTCATCATCATCATCATCATCATCTCATCATCATCATCGTCTTCTTCTTCTTCTTCTTCTTCTTCTTCTTCTTCTCTTCTTCTTTTTTCTCCTCCTTACAGTTAGCTAGCTAGTTAGATATTTGTCCGGCTACTTAAGAAGGCTGTATACTATAACTTGTTCTGCGACTGCTGGTTCATTATCACAGTCTGTTTTCCTTTGAAATAAACAGAATATAGCAAAACCCGCACGCCCTGAACGGCCCACAGCAAAGAGAATGGGTACCCCCTGAACTAACAGCCGACAATTTCCTTCCCCAATCCCTGTCTTGCTTCGTTGGCTCTTTCACCATCGGCCAGTATTCTTTGTCAGTTCCAATGAGCTGAAGGGAGGGAATAGAAGTCATCCGGTCGCCTACGCCTTGGACAGCAGAATGTGTCTCTGAGCGACACTGTGCGTGGAGGGGAAGGGAGTTTAGTGGTGGTAGGGGAGGGAGGTGGATAGAGACAGAGAGGGTGGGTTGACGTGGACTTGGGTTATGCGGTACGAATAGTTGTCATTTTTTTCGCTTGTGCATTTTTTGTCTGTTTTGGTTTCGTTTAGTGTTTGCTTTATCTTTTCTCTCTTCTTCCTTTTAGTTCTGTTTCCCATTTCCGTCTGTCATATCTCTCACTCCCTCCCTCCCCTGTCTCTCTCTCTCTCTCTCTCTCTCTCATCTCTCTCTCTCTCCCCTCTCCTCTCCTCTCTCTCTCCACACACACAACACACACACACACACACCCCACACACACACACACACACTCAATCACTTTTTCTCTCCCGCCCTCCCTCCCTCCGTTGTGTGTGGTTGTGTGTGTGTGTGTGTGTGTGTGTGTGTGTGTGGTTGTGTGTGTGTGTGTGTGTAAAGATATGTAACTAAATCCCAATAAAACATAATCAGCAAAAAAATATATGTATATAAACGTGAGTTCGTGAAGAGTAAGTAACGAAGTGGAAATGCCCGACCCTTCGAGGCAGTATTGATTGAAAGAAGGCCGACAGACAGACACACAGGGTCATCGACAGATAGGGAGACAGAGACAGACACAGACAGACAGACACGCAGACAGATACACAGACGCAATGAATTCTCTGTCTTTTCTCCTGCTGCACCTACCAACCCCCCAGAACTCCCGGTCCTGCTGGTCCATAGTTTCCCGGACCACCAGACCTGCCCGTCGTGTTCAATCAGAACACGGCTATCAGGATGAGTCCACTGGCGGTTCCCTGGAGGTAACCAGATCACCCCTACACCGTATAACTGTCCGGGGATGAGAGCAGAGTAGACAAGACGAGAGACAGAATTGGTTTGTGATCTGTGGTAGGGACAATGAATAGATGTAGAATCAGTGAGAGGGGTGGTGGGAAAGGGTTGGATGGGGGTGGGAGTGCGTAGGTTTGGGTGGGTGTGAGCGGTGAGGGAAGGGAGGGGAATGGAAGCGGAAAGGGGGGGAGGGGGGCGAAGGGGGGATGGGGGCGGGAAGATGGAAGGGATACGACCATCAGAAGTGAAGTCTAACGTTTTTTCGGAATTTTTGTTTATTGGAGTAAGTTTCTTCGAAGAAGCATTAATGTATGCGCATCCGACTATACGTCACGAGTTCTACCTCAACTGCTATGTCCATGAAGCTGGAAGCCAGATAGAAGGCTTGCAGGAATGAATAAACATATAAGTAAACAAGCAGACAGATATGTTAATACACGCCAGGAATAAATCCTACTAGTAATGCAAGTTTCTAAAAAATTCGGTGAAAACGAAATCGAACAGATATGTGACTATTTGATACAAAATAAACTACACAGTAAGGAATACAAATACGACTACTTTTTTCAAAAGAAGTAGGGTGAAGAACGCGCAAAAATGTAACCAAGCGTATCTGTCCTCTTGATAAAGGAATAAACCATAACCCACAGTAAATACGGTACACCGAACCAAGAACAGGGTTACAGCAGGCAGAAGGCTGACACAGATAAAACCGTATAGTATACGCTGCTGCAGCGTGCATCCCTTTTAAATAAATCCTTATCACTTGACTTTTTTTTCGATTGGGGGGTGGTGTGGGTGGAAAAAAAAGTTTGGGTGGCTGATGGAGAGGGGAGGAGGAAGAGAGTAGGGGCGAAAGCAGGCTTTGGGTGACTAACGATACTCTGCGTGTTGTGGCCTCGTCGCTTACGACATGTGCTTTCGGCGCTAACTTACGCCAAGGTCGGACGAATTTAGTTCATGCAGACTGAACAAGTTATTTCCTGTGTGAGGTTTTTATTTTTATTATTTTTTTCTGGGGAAAAACGAAACATCGTCATTACTAGAAAATATAAATGTTCCATGAAAATATATCACATCGTATACAGTTTTCAACTGTCATTAGTGATTTGACAATGTTCATGTCCAGTGTAAAATGTGTAATGACCTTATCTTGAATGTGAAAAGGATCCTGAAATCATCCGTAATTACTTGTCATTTCAAAAACATAGCAAAAGTGGATCGTGTTTCTGCTCTTAGAACCAAATACGCACCATAGGTCTAATCGCCACAAATTATTGTTTGAAAAGGTTTGATCAACATGTGTACAAACAGATTTTTGCGCCATTTTGTTGACAAACAAACAAACGAACGGAGATGGAAACATGTCCTACTCAGCGAACATAACAGACAGACTGTGGATGTCGGCATAGTGAGCAAGAAGCAATCGACAATACACACCATTTTCAGTTTTTGGATTGGTTGCATCGAAGACCCAACTCTCTGGTCCAGACGAAGTATGGATGTATGAACCATTCGGTTTGGGTGTTTTACGGGTATGAAGGTACGGTAGTGGTTGTCCTGATCGGCAATATAAAATGTAGATGATGGGGAAGATAGCCATGTTGTGTAGGATTCGATTGGGTTGCTTGGTCGTGTGTCTGTGTAAACGTCAGCGGGATTTATTGTCATAGAAGTGTGTGTGTGGGGGGGGGGGGGGGGGGGGGGGGGGGCGGGGGGGCGCGCGCGCGTGCGCACTTGGTCGTGCGTTAGTTTGTGGGTGAAGTTGTGTCTGTCGGTGGGGCGA
>CM031608.1:53750732-53755732 GCA_018398815.1 Conus ventricosus
TTTTTTACGATTGAAAAGAAAACGAGGACAAGTCAAAAGTCTTGGTTAAAAACTAGCAGTAAACAAGAAAACGGAGGAGTGGCGTCGCTCTATGTGTGTGTGTGTGTGTGTGTGTGTGTGTGTGTGTGTGTGTGTGTGTGTGTGTGTGTGTGTGTTAGTGTGCGTGCGTGCGTACGTGCGCGCGCGCGCGCGCGTGGTGTGTGTGTGTGTTTGCGCGCATTCGCGCGTGCATGTATTTGTTCAGGGGACGGACGGAGAGGGTTGCAAAGAGCAAAAAATACAGTGGATTATGGATGCATATTGCTTTGTTAAAAGAACAGAAGAAAAGAAGACACATAAAAATGGATGAGAGAGGAGAGAGAGTGAGAGAGAGAGAGAGATGGAGAGAAGAGAGAGAGAGAGGAGGAGAGAAGAGGAGGAGGCGGAGAAGAAGGAGGAGGAGGAGAAGAAGAAGAAGAAGAAGAAGAAGAAGAAGAAGAAGAAGACGAAGAGATGAAGAAGAAGAAGATGATTGATGATGATGACTGATGACGATGATTATGACGACGACGACGATGCTGCTGTTGCTGATGATGATGAATGAAGAAGAAGAAGAAGAAGAAGAAGAAAGGTAACAAGGGAGGGAGAGTGTAGAAAAGCCCCGTATGTCTTGCCCTGCATTTCATGCAGGATGTATTCTGAGCTTTCATATCAGATCTCTCTCTCTCTCTCTCTCTCTCTCTCTCTCTCCTCTCCTCTCTCTCTCTCTCTCTTTCTCTCTCTCTCTGACCTTCGCTCAGAACCTCCCTCTATCCCTCTCTTCTCCCTCCCTCTGTGTTTGTCTCTGTCTCTCTGTCTCTCTGTCTGTCTGTCTGTCTCTTTGTCTCGTCTGTCTGTCTGTCTGTCTGTCTGTCGTCTGTCTGTCTGTCTCTCTCTCTCTCTCTCCTCTCTCTCTCTCTCTCTCTCTCTCTCTCCTCTCTCTCTCTCTCAGGACTGGCGATTCCGACTACGACGGTGGACGTCATTATGACAGTTTGTCTAGTGGGCACTGATGATGGTGGTGATTATAGTGATGGTGATGATGATGTGATGGTGAGATGATGTGGGTGATGATGTGATGATGATGATGATGATGATGATGGTGATGATAGTGATTATGATGATGATGGTGATGATACTGATCATGATGGTGGTGGGTACGCTGATACTATCATTGAGCCAGGACATGGTAGTTCTCCACAACATGTTTTAGAAATGAAAAAATATTCTTCGAGAAACCTCCTCCCCCTCGTCTTACACAAACAGTCCCATCGTCTCTCTCTCTCTCTCTCTCTCTCTCTTCTCTCTCTCTCTCTCTCTCTCTCTCTCTCTCTCTCTCTCTCCTCCTCTCTCTCTCTCTTTCCCTCTCCCTTCCTCTCTCTCACTCCCACCTGCTCTTTCTCCTCTCTCTCACCTTCATCCCCACATCCCTCTCACCCCCACCCTCTGTCCCTCTTCATCTTTTACATGTGCGTGCGCGCGCGTGAGCGTGCGCGTGCACACACACACACACACACACACACACACACACCACACCACACACACCACACACACCACACACACTCACACAAACACACCAAACACACTACCACCCACACACACCACCACACACAACACACACAACACACACACACACACACACAACACACACACAACACAACACACACTCACGCGCGCACGTACGCACGCATGCACGCAGGCACGTGCGCTGGCACGCACGCACGCACGCACACACATATACACACACACTCACTCACTCACACACACACACACACACACACACACCAAACACACAAACACACACACACACACCACACACACACACACACACACAAAGTCTTTTTTTTCTCTCATAATAGCTGAATACCGTCGGAACACATTGACAAGTTGACAGTCCTATAGAGCTTTTTACAAATCGAAATCCTTTATTTCTACATTGATCCGTTCTCTGCATGCTAGCTGGGACAAAATGTGATTGTGTAATTTACAGACAGTTGACCCTTCTCGTGCTGATCTGATCTTCTCGTCCGCCACGTCTTTTCTCCACCAGCTCCAGTCGTCTTTCTACCCATTACAAACAAAACAGGAGCAGCCCAGAAAGACGTGGGGTGGGAAGGGGGGGGGGGTGTCGACATGTAAAGAAAATGGGCCGAGGATCCATTCAATGGCCCATGGAAAAGATGCAGAGAAATAAACATTGCTAACGGCAGTTTTTTTCGGGCATTGAACTTTTTTTTTCTTTGATCTATGGCGCAATGTGTGTGTGTGTGTGTGTGTGTGTGGTGTGTGTGTGTGTGTGTGTGTGTGTGTGTGTTTTGTGTGTGTGTGTGGGTGTTTGTGTTTGTGGGGTGTGTGTGTGTGCGTGTGCGTGTGTGTGTGTGTGTGTGAGTAAGTTTCGGTCCGAGTTTTCGAGCTATTGTTTTTCGAGTATTGAAGAATGAGAACTGATTTCTCTTCCCTATCCTACCGATTCATCTATTCATGTGATGGGAATTCGTTTAGAAATACATATTGTTAAAAGGCTGGAAGGATTTTCCGTTCAAAGAGTTTCTTTTGGGAACACGTAATTTGATTTGAAACGTGATCGAGATGTGTGTGTGTGTGTGTGTGTGTGTGTGTGTGTGTGTGTGTGTGTGGTGTGTGTTGTGTGTGTGTGTGAGGAATGGGTGGAGCAGACAATCTCTCTCTCTCTCTCTCTCTCTCTCTCTCTCTCTCTCTCTCTCTCTCTCTCTCTCTCTCTCTCTTTCACGCACACACACACACACACACACACACACACACACACACACACAAACACACACACACACACACACACACACACACATACACACACACATGGGTACACAGGGAGAGAGAGAGAGAGGAGAGAGAGAGAGAGGAGAGAGAGGAGAGAGAGAGGAGAGGATGAGAGAGAGGAGAGAGAGAGAGAGAGAGAGAGAGAGAGAGAGAAGCGCGCATTCAGGTGCACACACGCAAAATAAACCCGAGGAAAGCGATGAAAAGAGGAAAAGGCACATTCAGTGACAGTGCAGTAAAGCAGCAGACATACACACAAGCACACAACACACACACACACACACACACACACACACACACACACACACACCACACACACACAGAGAGAGAGAGGAGACGAAGAGAGAGAGAGAGACAAAAGGAGAGAGACAGACAGGACACAGAGAGACAGAGACAGAAGAGAGGGAGAGAGGAGAAGAAAGAGAGAGGAGGGGGAGAGGAGAGAGAGAGAGAGGAGGAAGAGAAGAGAGAGAGAGAGAGAAAAGAGAGAGAGAGAGAGAGAGAGAGAGAGAGAGACAGGGAGACAGACAGACACGACAGAGAGAGAGAGGAGAGAGAGAGAGAGAGAGAGAGAGAGAGAGAGAGAGGAGAGACAAGAGAGGAGAATAGAGCGAGAGACAAGGAGAGAGACAGACATATGCACACACACACACACACACACACACACCACACTCACACACACACACACACACACACACACACACAGGCATGTACATGCGCTCACTCAGACGAAGAGTGAGACAGAGGGATGGAAAGAGATAAGGTTCTTTAGTGATAGTGGAGGGAAGCACATACAGAGAGAGAGAGAGAGAGAGAGAGAGAGGGGAGAGAGGGGAGGAGAGAGAGAGAGAGAGAGAGGGGAGAGAGAGTGAGTGACAGACACAACAGACAGAGAGAGAGAGAGAGAGAGTGAGAGAGAGAGAGGAGAGGTGAGTGACAGAGAGATGGAGGAGGGAGACAGAGAGACAGACAGAGGGAAGGACAGAGAGAGAGACGAGGCAGAGAGAGAGAGAGAGAGGGGGGAGAGAGAGAGAGAGAGAGGAGAGAGAGAGAGAGAGAGTGGTGGGAGGGAGGAGAGAGTGTAGGGCAAGGACTACACTTGCGTGTCCTACATGTATTTCATAAGGAGTTATTTGACCATGTCATCTCAAATCATCCTCCCTTCCTTCCTCCCTCTGTCTGCCTGTCAGTCTGTGTGCAGTGTGTCTGTGTTTTGCGTCTGCCTGTCTTCACCCTCACTTCTCTTTTTCTCTCTCTCCTCTCTCTCTCTCTCTCTCTTCTCTCTCTCCTCTCTCTCTCTCTTCTCTTTTCTCTCAGGATGGCAATTACAATCCCCGGTGGACGTTTTTGTAAAGTTTGTCTGGGGACACTAAGGCCACCAGGCGGTGCTGTTAAAGGGAAAGAGACGTGGACATTGGAAATGATTTGATTGACTGGACGTTTTGGCCCCCCCCTCCCCCCCGTCCCCCTTCACTTGTGAAAAACTAAAGGGGGGTTTTTTAATGGGGGGGAAAAGGTCCTGATTAGACAACGTGAGGAGATAGGACATCTTAGATGATGCGTATGATGGGACAGATGGGTGAAGGGGTTCGATGTTAAGGCATGTCCATGGGGGGTTCATCGGTGGTTAGGATGTTGGTAATGAAGGCGTGATAGTTAGGGTGATGATGTTGATGGGGGTGATGTGCGGGATGTTGTAATGTGGTGATGAATTTATGATGATGGTGGTGATTGTGATGATTGTGGTGGTGGTGGGGGGGGGTATGCTGGTACCATTGAGCCAAACTGGTGTTTCCAATTGCTGTGAAATTAATAAAGTTCTTCGAGAAAATCCTCCTCCCCATCGTCTTCCACAATACTTCTCTCTCTCTCTCTCTCTCTTTTTCTCTCTTTTATCTCTTTCTCCCTCTTTTCCCCTCCTCTCTCTCTCTCCACCCTCCTCACCCGCCCTTCACTCTCTTTCGTTTGCAAATAAATCCCCCCCCCACCCCCTTCTTTTTTTCTTTTTATATATTAAAATGAAGACCCCGTCAGAATCATTGCCCAAATTGGCAATCCTATAGAGGTTGTTTCAAACGAAATCCCTTTATTTTCATTGATCCCTTCCACAGCATGCTGCTGGAGAAAATGTGTTGCAAATTTTAAAACACTTTTTCCTCCCCGTATCTGGGGTGAGCCCGTTGTTG
>CM031608.1:53758232-53773413 GCA_018398815.1 Conus ventricosus
CGAGAGTGAGTGAGTGAGTGAGTGAGTGAGTGATGATGAGGAGAGTGAATGACAAGGATACGCTCACGTTCAGTTCAGTTCAGTTCAGTTTAGTGGTTTATTTAACGTCTTTTCATCGCCAGATGATATTAAACACTTATTGTTTTTTAAAAAGAAACGAAGGAAAAGAAAGAATAACACCCCCCCTTCCTCACGTAACTTCGCATCCACATAGGTACGTTCAAAACCCACAGCTGAGATAAGCTATATTTGTCTTTATTGTGAAATACCCGAGGGGAATAAATGTGTTTATCGTGATAATAATGGTGTAACCAGTGACTGCGATAGTACCATGGTGTGTTCTGCATCAGTTGGAACCAGTTAAGACCTGGATGGACATTATCATAGTTTAGTTATCTGAATACCTTTCTCTAAATAGAGCGAGGTCTACACTGGAGCATTCAACAAAAGATGATGTACACAAATATTTTTTCTGCAGACACAAGTTAACAACCATTTGTTATCTAGTGTTCCAAGTATTCAGCCTTAATTTATGAATTAATCTAACAATGGTGCATTGGGCACGATGGTAAGTAGCCATGTTTTTGACCAGAAATTCTGGCTAATGTGTTATTTTTCCATGATTTGGATTATTCACCAGATGTAATTCTAAGGGATTGTTTATAGATTTTCAGCGTTTCGATTGCCCCTTTCTTTGCAAGACTGCTGCTATCTTTTATTCCACTTTATACACAGTGAGATGGGACCGAGCGAAAATCAATCTTATCCTAGAGTTATGAAAAACAATGCAGTAGATGTTTGATTTCAAAAAGCAAATCTTTTCTAGCTTTGCATTCCTACAGTGACTGGTTTGAAGTGGTCACCGGAGTAGGCATGGTTGTATCCTCTACCCTCGCCTATTTGCACCTTGCTGTTGATTGTGTCCTAAACCACGAACCCAAGGAAAAGGGAATCAAGTGGACAGAGGAAACGGCCTGTCTTATCTGGATTTTTCGATGACATTGCCGCTCTAGCAAAGCACCACTGAAGTTCTTTGGGGGAGGTGCTTTGGAGACAATTCAGCCAAGTGTGCAAGCAACACTGGCCTATTATCAGTGCAAAAACATTAAAAACATGCTTACGGGTAAACACCATCGACCAAAACAAGGTGGATGTTGTAGTGACTTCACGTACCTGCAGCTCTATCAACAACGCATTGGCCTCGTCCATGAACTGAAGTGTCGTATGGGGAAGCAAACATCAGCATTCATTCAGCTGAACAAAATATGGAACAGCAGCAATTCTATTAGAATCAAAATTGAAATTTTATAACACCAGTGTGATTCTTCAAACGCTGTTATATGGCTGTGAAAACTGGCATCTGGAGACACCCAGGAGACGAAACTTGACACTTTTGTTACTAAGTACCTGCGTAAGATCTCGGCATAAATGGTAGACTTTATACCAAACGAAGACGTCCTGGAGTGGGTCCAAACAGCTCCCCGTGTCCGCCCATCGTCTGGTGGACGGCCACTTCCACTGGGCTTGGTCATGTCTTAGATTACCCTTTCAAGACTGCTAAACCAAGCCATCAAATGGACCCAGCAGGCCAGAGAAAAGAGAACGGACCTGGATGAGCTGGCGACATACAGTGGAGAGTGACCTCTGACTCATTGACAGAGGATGTCGGTGTCTCAAAGAGAGGCTAATAACGTGGTCTACAGAAAAGCCGATTAAACCAAGAGAGGGGTTTTTTTGTAAGAATCTGGAGACCCAATTTCACTTTTTAATGTTTCGTATGAGATAGATGCCACCTGCCTGTATAGTGAAATAGAATTAAGACTCTTTTACATAAATTAATTAATGAAAGACAGCGAGTAGTTGAATTCCAGGAGATATATTGAAGATAATATAAGAACCTGTTGACATGTTTTATCTGGAGGAAAAGCATTATGTACGACCCCTAGGCAGGATTCCAGTCTGAAATACATGTTCTTTCAAAGCTGATATACCTATGGATTTCCGTTACCAAATCCTCCAGAGAGATGGAAATAAATCAGCTCAGAAAATATCGTTTTCAAGTTTTATGTGAATGAGAACTTGACAAGCTCAAAAGGAATACGCAAGTACATTCTGGTGAAAATGGAGGTATAGGTGTTCCATGTTTTATGCAAATATATACAAGCTTTAAAAACTGTCCTGGTTAAAAAGAATACACACAAGGAAATCAAAATGGAAAACAATAGAATTTGTCACATATTTGGTTACAAATTGTATCGTAAAGAGGACTGGGAAATTCTTCCCAGTGATCTGTGTACATTTTACGAGCTGACACCGATTTCATTCAAACACTACATGTGTCAGTGTCAGTGATGGCAAAACATTTCTGGTAGGAACAAGAAAAAAACATTTTAAAAGAATGATGTGAAATTGCAAGGCAGAATGGAGATTTAATATGGAGCTGGTTTTACTGAAATGATTGAACATACTAAAACTGATGACGATTTTGAACACATTATTTTATTGGCTAAACATATATTTATTACAGATGTAGAATCAAACAAAATAAGACCTGCTGTCATAACACTTTTTGTGAAGAACTTACTGATATAATTAGGGTTCCAAAAAATATATGCATTGCTTTGAAATGAAATACATGGAGTTTAATCGAAATGGTACTCCCACTGAAAAACCACTTGATATGTCTAATGGACTGAGTTAGACGAGGAGGGAAAAAAAGAAATGAGCCTGGCAATAAGTGGTCGATGGTATCAGTACTAATGAATTTTTGAAAATAGGTTATGGCATGTGAAAAAAATTCTACCTAAACACATTCCCGATTTTTAAATTTTTTTTTCGGCCAGACATACGGATGTTATGAATTCCTCGAGTGCCTCGTGAACGAGAAAGGTTGTACGTTTGTGATTTTTCTTTTCCTTGCATTCTTCGTTGATTATTGAGGGGAACTATCTCGATCTTCTTTATATGTTTATTTATTATGTTTCCTCTCCACTTCCCTCCCTTCCTGATTTAGTATATCATATGTTGATTCTTGCCTTTTGTTTTCAAATGTTGATAATTCATTTTTAAAAGAAAGCTGTAAATCTTATTCCTGAACCTTCAATAAGATAATTTGACTTCACACTTCCCAACCCATCCACACACACACACACGTGTGTGTGTGTGTGTGTGGGTGTGTGTGTGTGTGTGTGTGTGGGAGTGTCTATGTGTGTGTGTGTGTGTGTGTGTGTGTGCATACCGGTGTGTGTTGCGTGTGTTGTGTGTTGTGTGTTGTGTGTGTGTGTGGGAGAGAGAGAGAGAGGAGGAGGGAAGGGAGTGTATCGAGAAGAGAGAGAGAGAGAGAGAGAGAACACCAGACAGACAGGCAGGCAGCAGGCAGGCAGGCAGGCAGGCAGGGCAGGCAGGAGGCTGGCAGGCAGGCAGGCAGAGAGATTGGCAGAAGGTCAGACAGGCAGACAGACAGAAGAAAGATTGTGCATATTTGGATAATATTATTCTCAACCCAAGCTAACATCTTTTTCTACAAACTTTAGCAAACTTGACCCAGAAAAGCGCCTCTTTCTACTCCCACCGCCTCTTCCTTTTCCTTTTACGTTCTCCTCCTCCCCCTTTACTCATCCTCCATTATTCTTCTTCATTTTCCATTTAGATCTTTGCCTTTCAAACATCTCGAGTTCTCCCATCTCGTGCCATTGAAAACCAACAAGATTACTGCGTTAAAAAAAAAAAACCAATCACTTGTGAGAGCCTGGTGGTGTCAATGTATCATTCGTCGCTGCCTCCTCTAGCTGTATTTGAAACGCATCACAAACGAAATGAGCTTTGATTACCACGCGTCATCTCCGAGAGAGATTTACAGATTCCAAGTAATAGATTCGAAGTGCGTGGTTATGTTGGTTTTTTTGTTTCATGTCTCTTTTTTTTTCTTAGAGGAGGAGGGGTGGTTGTGGATGTGATGAAAGGGTGGGAGAGACATTTTGAAGAAGTGGGATTGCGAACAGGGATCATTGCTATTGTTCACCTCGTTCAAAAGGCATTGAATTCAACCTTGTCAATTAGATTTTTTGTCTTTCTGTCTTCATGTCTGATTAGATTTGAACGTGCGATTTAAGGAAAAAATTGTCTGAAAACTGAATTACCATATTAGTAGGTGAAAAAAAGGACACGCAAACATTATCAAGTAATAGGTTTAGAAAATGGAGGTAAGCAAAACGAGAAGTGGAATTCATTTTTGTAAGCAAAGCCAAACACCTGGACCATGGAACTAGTAATGTCACAAGAAACCAATACATGACTTATCAAAGTGTTTTGGCCTCAAGGTGAGGCGACTCCAGGCGGAAATTGAAACTAATTTTAAAAGGAATGCTAAAGTAAACCGCCAGAATCACATAAACAGGGACAAACAAATTAAAAGACAAATCACGACGCGTTTCTACTTCTTCGGGTTTTTTCAGGCAATATAAACACAGTCAGGACCAATGAAAAACGAAGAAAGAAAAGAACGAAGCAATCACGTATTTTCTATATTCAGCACAAGATTGGCGTTGAATTATAAACGAGGCCGTTTGGAAGGGAGACAATCATTGCAATTGTTATGTGGGATGGAGACCCTTTATTATTAGTTATTACCTTCATCATATTATAGCCATTATCATGTACATCATCATCGCCACACGTGCGTGTGTGTCTCTTGTGTGTGTGTGTGGTGTGTTGTTGTGTGTGTGTGTAGTGTGGTGTGTGTGTGTGTGTGTGTGGGAGGAGGAGAGAGAGAGAGAGAGACACGAGGGGAGAGAGAGAGGAGCTGACCAAGTTTTGTGTTCATTAAGTTCGAGAACTTACCGCCGTCACTTAGTGATGGGGTCTTATCTATCTAGTACTCTTTGTGCTGTGTAGCCATAGGCCCTCGACCAGAGCCCGCCACTGATGTCGTTTCGGCTGAAAACACGTTCCAGACGGCCCATGTCCAACCCTTTTTCTTTTCATCTCCCTCTCCACTGTTCTCTCCAAGTTTCCTTGGGGCGTCCTTTCTTCTTCGGCCATAGGAGTCATTCGCTAGGGCGATCTGGAAATGGCCTGTTGTCTGTTGGGCGGAGCACATGGCCTATCCATCGCCAACGCCTTCGTTTTTACTTGCGTTTGGAGATGGGTTCAGTTTCTGCTCTTGGTGGAGTTTCTTCATTGTGATGGTATCGGCCATAGATGCGTAGAAATTAGAATTGCGTCTGAGGCATCTGTTTTGGAAGACATCTAGTTTGTGCTGATGGTTTTGGTCATCTTCCATGATTCGAATAAAGAAGGGTGCTTATTACATTTGATTGAAGTTCGTAAACTTTGTCTTCAGGGGATATTTCCTGCCTTACCTCATGTGCGCCTGAGTGAGGAAAGGACTGGCTTGCTTTTGCAAGTCGAGCCGGATCTCCACCTCCATCCCTGTATTAGACATCTTGTATCAAGATAAGTGACGTCGCTAACTCCTCAATTTCGTCTCCGTTCAGTTTGATGTTTGTCTTTGGACTCTGGCATTCATTCTCATGCTCTTTGTCTTCTTGGCTTGTGTTAACCTTCAAGCCAAGTTTCCAGCTGTTGTTGCCATGGCATCTGTCTTCTCCGGTAGTCTTGGTAGCGATGTGCCTCAGGGCAATGTCGTCAGCAAAGTCAAAGTAGCAGTTGTTGTTGTTGCGACCATTGTCGTGGACATCTGATTCCCCTCCTCTCTCTGTCTGTTTGGCCGATCTTCATAATCCGTCCATGGCCAGGTAAGATGAAAGGCGATAGGATGCAGCCCTGTTTTCACTCCCGTGCCGACACTGAAGGCGTCCTGTGGCTCTGTTGTTGCAGATCACTTGTGAACTGAAGTCACTGATACAGCATTCAACGACCCGGGACGTTTTGCAGGGAATTCCGTAGTGTCTCAGATTTTCCATAAGGACTCTCGGTGGATGCTGTCAAATGCCTTCTCCAGGTCAATGAAGTTGATTGTACAAAGGGCGTGTTCCACTCCATTGCTCTGTTCCAGAAACCTGGCGCAGAGTGAAGATATGATCGGAGCAGGATCGCTCCAGGGCGTAAGCCTAGCTGGTTGTGGACGAAGGTTCTCTCATGGGCTTTCCGTCAGCCTTGACATCAACCTTGTAATACTTGCTACGTGAGAGAAAGAAGTGTTATGCCCCTCAGTTGTTGGCAGTCTCCAAGATCTCCTTTTTGGGCACTTGAAGATAAGACCAGTTTTCCCACGCTTCAGGGGTTCTGGCCCGTTTCCCAAAACCTGTCTGAAGATCTCCGTCAGAATAGGGGCTGTCACATTAAATATCTGCTTTCACATATCTGCTGGTACCACATCTGCCCCTGGTGCTTCTTTTCTCGTTCTTCATGGTTTTGATTGCTGCTGTCACTTCTTCTAGCTCGGTGGATCGATGCAGTGTCCAGGTCTGTCTATACCTGCCGGCTTGGATATCTGCTAAGCTGAGGGGGGTTGGGTCTGTTCAGAAACGGACTCGAAATGTTCTTTCCAGCGCTGTAGTTTTTCTGCCTCTCCTTCAACGACCTCCCCCCCCCCTCCCAGTCTTGTCCTTTCCTGGTACATCATTGTTTGGAAAAACCATTGTTTAGCTCGTTGTTTATCTTGTACAGCGTTTTTAGATCATTTCTACCAGCTGTGCCTCTGCCTCGTCTGCCAGTTTTCGATGTAGTCCTTCTTGTCAGCTTCCTTGTCATCTTCTTTCCTCTTTATTTATTCTGTATATCTTCCTTCTGTGCTGACTCTTTCACGCGTTATTGATCTGGTGTTGTTGAGTTCTGTTTTGTCAGATTTCTTTCATCTATCTTTCCAGGTTCCTTTCTTTATCCACTCATTCCTTCGTTTTCGGCGAAGGCTAGTACCTTTTCTCCCGCTTCCCGACAAGGCTTGGTTTGAAGCTGTCTATTGTCAACTCTTGTTGTTCCCTAGCGCCTGGAATCTGTTCTTTATTTCCACAGCAAAAGCTTTGTTTGGTGAGCGTCTCATTAAGTCTGTCAGAGTCTATTCTCTGCTGAGTGCCTGGTTTCCTCGTGTTTCGGCGGTTGGTTTCAGGGAAACGAGTGGCCAACACTAGGGTTGTGGTATGGCAACATGTAGAGCTCCTCTGTAGGACCTGACATCTTGAAGGGAGCTCCTCATCTCCGATTGACTATGGATGTGATCTATCTGTTTTTGGTGGTCCCGTCTGTTGTGTCCACGTTGTTTTGTGAACATCTCTCTGTGTGAAAATGGGTGTGCCTCCATCATCAGGTGTTCTCTGCAAAGAAGTCTGTGTCTTTCTCATTAACGTTTGATGGTACCATTCCATGTTTGCCATAACATGATCCCTCCGATGTTTGTCACTGCCCATCGTTGCATTCAAATCGCCAAGGATCAGTTACCATGTCATGGGCGCAAATACTCTCCGCTGCTGCTTGGAGCTGACGTAAAACTGCATCCTTGGCTTCTATATTCTGCATCTTCGGTTGGTGCGTAGCAAACAGAACTGTCTGCTTGGTGTATTTGGAGTGGAATCTTGCCCTCCAAAGTCTGGGTCCAAATGGTTTCCATTCGAGTAATGCTTTTTCTGTTTTTCTGTTGAGGAGAAGTGTTACTCCTCAGAGTGTTGGTTCTTGATCTTCCAGAGAAGACAATGGTATGTCCTGACGCCAGTCTCCTCTTTCCTGTGCCGGTCCAATCTGACTCGCTTGGGGGGGGACCCTCCCAAGATGTCCTGGCTGTAGTTGTCAAACTCTTTGACTGTTGGGGCATCTTGCCTGTCTGGTACAAGGTCTGGACGTTCCAGCACCCCACCCTCATTTCTGTTTGCGGCTTCAGTAAATCCCCTCGGGGCGCCAGCTCCCTCTCGGGATTTGGCTGTCGTCGTCATCAGTCCAGTTGCCTGGTGTGCTTCATTGCCTCGCCTATCCGTTGTCGATTGCTTGGTATTGGTTTCTATGTCGTCATGTAATTTTCAGAATTGAGATAATTAAAGTATTCTTGAATCATGTATTCAACATGATTACCTCACCAAGATCATCGGCATCGTCATCACCGTCGTCACATCAAGTCGTTTGCATTATTTTGGGTCCGTTGTCAATGTTACATATGATGATCATGGTCGTCTGTCAGGATCTTCATTTATTTTTGTTTTCTTGTTCTTCTTCGGTCTTCTTGTTCTTCTTGTTCTCCTCCTCCTTCCTTCTTCTGCTTCTTCTTCTTTCTGCTCTCTCTCTCTCTCTCTCTCTCTTCTCTCTCTCTCTCTCTCTCTCTTCTCTCTCTCCTCTCTCTCTCTCTCTCTCTCTTCTCTCTGTCGGTCAGTCGTTTGCTCTATGTCTGTCTGTCTGTCTGTTCTGCCTGGCCCCTCTCTCTCTCTCTCTCTCTCTCTCTCTCTCTCTCTCTTCTCTCTCTCTCTCTCTCTATCAGAATACCTTGTCAGTTGGTGTTATCCAAATTATCACTGATTGGTTCGTGGATTCATGTTGTAGCGTTTAATTTTTATAACCTTCCATTGTTGTTTATGAGTTAGGCAGAAACTGCAAAAAAGGCCTTTTATGCTGGCCTAATTCTTTACCCATTAAAGATTCAATCATCCAATTAATCTTTTTCGTCCTTTCCTTCGTCCTGCTCCTCACCCCCTTAATTTTTGCCTTGTTTCCCTTACTCTTGTTCTCCTCCTCTTCATAGTCCTCTTCTCCTTCACTTTCTTTACTTCTTCGTCTTCTTCTTCTTATTCCTTCTTCTTCTTCTTCTCCATTACGGTTTTCCATTCGCTTATTTTTGTTCTTTCACGTTTTGTCGTTGTCCGTATTCTTTTCCTTCCTTGTCATTCTCTTCATTTTCAGTCCTTTCCCCCGCTTTTTTTCCCATTTCGCAGCCTGTGGACTGTAGATCGTAGCTTTTCATGGTCAGGACACCGTTTCTAACAGTAAATAATCTCCACAGCCTCGCGCGGTTTCAGTCGTGCGCAATATGTTAAAGATGTCCTAGTCACTCCAGGCCACTTCTTCGCTGCGTTCATCCAGGGCTTGTGCTCCAAGGGCCCTGCAAAACAGTATCGTGGTCGTTTTCGGTTCACCGCCATTACACTTGAAAGGCGGCGACTTGAGACCAATTGGAACATTCACGGGGAGGTGAGTGGACTCGCCCCTTACGTCTGTAGCGATTATAGCTTGACCACTGCGACAGGGCTCGTATGGACATCTTTGAGAAGACACCGATAGGATTGATGAGGAAGACGCCATACTCCAAGGCTCTCTCTCTAACTCTCTCTTCTCTAACTCTTTCTTACACTCTCTCGAACTTTCTCTCTCTAACTCCCCCCCTCTCTCTAACACTCTTTCTCTGTCCGTCTTTGTCTGTCTGTCTGTCTGTCTGTCTGTCTGTCTCACTCTCTCTGTCTCTCTCTTCTTTTCTCTCACTCTCTTTCTCTCTCTCTCTCTTTCTCTCTCTCTCTCGTTCTTCTCTCTCTCTCTCTTCTCTCTCTCTCTCTCTCTCTCTCTCTCTCTCTCTCCTCTCTCTCTCTCTTCTCTCTCTCTCCTTCTCTTTCTCTGTCTGCCCTCTGTGTCTGTCTGTGTGTCTGTCTCTATCTGTCTCCATCTCTGTGAGTCGTGTGTGTGTGTGTGTCTGTCTATCTCTATCCCCCCACCCACCACCCCTCTCTCTGCGACAACACACACACAACACACACACACACACACACACACACCACACACACAACACACACACACACACACACACACACACACACACACACACACACACACACACACACACCACACACACACTCAAACTTCCACGCGCGCACATCGCAATCTCGCTTTCAAGCACATTATACGTTCCCAAAAAGATCTCTTTGAAAGAAAATCCTTACAGCATTTTCACAAAATATATTTCAAAACCGAATTGCATCATATGAATAGATGAATACAAGTGGAAGGGAAGAGAGAAGGCAGTTCTCAATCTTCAATGCAGTTTCATGGGCCGATACTCAAAACCAGGCTATGGATTAAAGAAAAAAATAGTTCACTGCCTAGAACAAGAAACTGCGTTAGCAATGTTTACTTCTTCTGCATCTTTTCCATGGGCCGTTGAATGTATCCTGGATCCATTTTCTCGACATCTCAACATCCCCATCCCATCACCACACCATTCAATCTCTCAACATACCCATCCATCCCCACGCCATTCTGTCTTCAACATGCCCATCCGTCACCACCCATTCAATCGCTCAACATGCCCATCCCATCCCCACACCATTCAATCTCTCAACATGTACATCCCATCCCCACGCCATTCAATCTCTCAACACGCCCATCCCATCCCCACGCCATTCAATCTCTCAACATACCCATCCCATCCCCACACCATTCAATCTCTCAACATACCCATCCCACCCCACGCATTCAATCTCTCACATACCATCCCATCCCCACACCATTCAATCTCTCAACACACCCATCCCATCACCACACCATTCAATCTCTCAAATGTCCATCCCATCACCACACCAATCAATCTCTCAACATGCCCATCCCATCCCCACACCATTCAATCTCTCTACATATCCATCCCATCCCCACACCATTCATCTCTCATCACACCCATCCCATCCCCACACCATTCAATCTCTCAACTCCCATCCATCCCACGCCATTCAGTCTCTCAACATGCCCATCCCATCACCTCACCATTCAATCTCTCAACATGCCCATCCCATCACACCATTCAATCACTCAACATGCCCATCCCATTCCACACCATTCAATCTCTCAACATCCCATCCCATCCCCACACCATTCAATCTCTCAACATCCCCATCCCATCCCCACACCTTTCAGTCTCTCAACATGCCCCATCCCATCCCCACACCATTCATTGTCTCAACATCCCATCCCATCCCCACACCATTCATTGTCTCAACATCCCCATCCCATCCCCACACATTCAATTTCTCAACATCCCATCCCATCCCCACACCATTCATTGTCTCAACATCCCATCCCATCCCCACACCATTCATTGTCTCAACATCCCCATCCCATCCCACACACCATTCATTGTCTCAACATCCCCATCCCATCCCCACACCATTCATTGTCTCAACATTCCATCCCATCCCCACACCATTCAATCTCTCAACATATCCATCCCATCCCCACACCATTCATTTCTCAACATATCCATCCCATCCCCACACCATTCAATCTCTCAACATACCCATCCTATCCCACACCATTCGATTCTCAACATCCCCATCCCATCCCCACACCATTCAATCTCTCAACATACCATCTTCCCAACCGTTCAATCTCTCAACATATCATCCCATCCCCCACACCATTCAATCTCTCAACATTCCATCCCATCCGCACACCATTCAATCTCTCAACATACCCATCCTATCCCCACACCGTTCAATCTCTCAACATATCCATCCCATCCCCACACCATTCAATCTCTCAACATACCCATCCCATCCCCACACCCGTTGAATCTCTCAACATGCCCCATCCCATCCCACGCCATTCATCTCTCAACATGCCCATCCCATCCCCACACCATTCAATCTGTCAACATGCCCATCCATCCCCACGTCATTCAATCCTCAACACACCCATCCCATCCCCACGCCATTCAATCTCTCAACACAGCCCATCCCATCCCCACGCCATTCAATCTCTCAACATGCCCATCCCATCCCCACGCCATTGAATCTCTCAACATGCCCATCCCATCCCACGCCATTCAATCTCTCAACAACCACCCCATCCCACACCATTCAATCTCTCAACATATCCATTCCATCCCCACACCATTCAGTCTCTCAACATGTACATCCCATCCCCACACCATTCAATCTCTCAACACACCCATCCCATCCCCACACCATTCAGTCTCTCACATCCCATCCCCTCCACACCATTCAATCTCTCAACATGCCCATCCCATTCCACACCATTCAATCTCTCAACATGCCCATCCCATCCCACACCATTCAGTCTCTCAACATACCCATCCCATCCCCACACCATTCAATCTCTCAACATGCCATCCCATCCCCACACCATTTAGTCTCTCAACATACCCATCCCATCCCACACCATTCAGTCTCTCAACACACCCATCCCATTCCCACACCATTCAATCTCTCAACATGTCCACCCCATACCCACACCAATCAATCTCTCAACATACCCATCCATCCCCACGCCATTCGTCTCTCAACATACCCATCCCATCCCCAACCATTCAATCTCTCAAATTTACGATCCCATTCCAAAAGCATTCAATCTTCAACACACCTCCCATCCCCACCCATTCAGTCTCTCAACACACCCATCCCATCCCCTCACATTCAGTCTTTTTCTGGGGTGCTCCTGTTTGTTTGTAATGGGGGTAGAAGACACTGGTGCTATTGGGGGAAAGACGTGGCGGCAACAGCTCACCCAATGAGTACGAGGAGGGAAAGTGTCTGTAAATGCACATACATTTTCTCCAGGGGCATGCCGAGGAACGGTAATGCAGAAATAAAGGTTTTCAATAAGAGAGAGCCTCTTAGAATTGCCGACTCTTTAAAGGTGTTCGACGGGTTTTTCAGTTTTATAAAAAAAAGAAGAAAAGGGAGTGTATAATTGTGTCAACGAGAGGGGAAAGGTGGGGGTGGACGGGAAGAAGGGAGGGAAGGGGAGAGGGAGAGGGGGCGGGTGAGAGAGAAGGAGAAGAAGTCCCGGAGTGTGGTGTGGGAGAAGAGAGAGAGGAGAGAGAGAGATGGAGAGGGGAGGGGGAGAGAGAGAGAGAGAGAGAGAGGAGAGGGAGGAGAGAGAGAGAGAGAGAGAGAGAGAGAAGATGGAAGTAAATGGGGAAAGAAGATGGGGAGGTGGAGGTTTTTCGAAGAACGCTTGTTAATTTCTCAATTACGGTGTAGAGAACTACCACGTTTGGCTGACTGTTCATCATCATCATCATCACATCTTTCATCATCATCATAAATCATCATCATATTCATATCAACCCATCATCATCATCATTATCATTTCCCTCATCATCATCCACATCCTTACCAACATCGTAAATGACCATGACTACAATTCATTAAAAAAAATTCACTTTAACTTTTGTACTCTGTTGTCTGTTGCTGTCTGTCTGTCTGTCTCTCTCTCTCTTTCTCTCTCTCGCTGTACGTGCGTGCGTGTGTTGTGTGTGTGTGGGGTGTGTGTTTTGGGGGGTTGCGTGCGTGCGTGCGTGGTGCGTGCTTTGCGTCCCGTGCGTGTGTGGGGATAATAGGATATGACGACGAATATTCGAAAGCACCTAAACGAAAACAAAAGCAACACTATTTATAATAATAATGATGCGATGATGATGATGATGATGATGATGATGAGACGACGATGAACGATAATAATAATAATGTTAATAAGAAAATGATAAAAAAATGATAATGATAACAATATTAAAAAAAACGGGACACACACACCACACCACACACACACACACACCACACACACACACACACACACACACCCACACACACAACACATTCTTGAATGTAGACGGGAAATGTTCTACGCATATCTATTTTGACTACCAAAAAACAATGTATCGGTCCTCTCACATGAAAACTTTCAGCTCAGAACAAACCTTCATGAGAGATCCCATCCACCCATCCAACAAAGGTACCAGTGTATGGCAAGAAATTTGGGGCGACATATCCACCGGTTTCTTTTGGGAACGACCCACCAGAAAATCCTTTCCGACAAAGGGCATGGGGAACGAGAGGCCGAGACAAACCTTCAAGTGGTACCATAATCAGAAACGAGTTCCCTGTCGACTACCAGTACTACAGACCTCACGGGTCCCTGACAGCTCCATCAGCATCAGTGGAATTTACACAGTTCTAAAAAAAGGTTTGGTACAATATTTAAGTTAGAACCTTTGAGTTACTTTTCAACATGAAGCCAGATGATGACAGTCTTTCTATATTCCGTGGAACTGTAGATCTGTGTTAAAAAAAATTACTTCAGTTTGAATTTCCACATTTTTTCAAGTTTTTTATGACATTCTTGCTTTACAGTCTTTAAACGTTGAGCCAAAAAATTCCAAAACTTTAGAAACTATATACTATCCACCCCTATACGGTTGTAAAAAATCTACTAACAAGGTTCAAACTGCTATTTACATAATAACTGGCTTAAATTACTCTCCGTATAATGCATAGATTCCCCAATAATACTGAAGAGCTTTTTTCTACTGCCCCATTTTCAAGATTAATAAGGAAACCAGTGTTATTGTTATCTCTGTATTTATCCTAACGGGCCCAAAATTTCTGACAGTTCAGATTGGGGTAAAACATCTTTCCTTGACTAGCAAAAAAGTTATTTTATTAGGAGACTTCAATGCGCATGCTCCGTTTTGGGAACCTGGATCTTCTCAAACAACTTGTAATCGTTTTGTTGAAAATATAGTGGATTCTGGCTTAGTCCTGTTTAAATGATGGCAGCTTTACCAGAGTACCGGATGTGTCTACTCATAGACCCCTGCATTGATTTGACTTTGGCATCACCCGATTTAGCAGTCAATGCATGCTGGCTAACAGGTGAAGATACCTTGGGTAGTGATCATTTTCCTATTTTTTTAAATTGAATGAAAGGTATTGGGGGAAGATAAGGATATTGACGATATATTCCAAACTTTCTTACAACAAAGCTGATTTGGTTGCCTATCAGTCCTTGTTGTAATAATGGATCACAAGTATACAGGGCCTTTATATTGATGTGTTTTACGACAATCTGAGCCACGCTGTTTTATTAGCAGCTGCAAAATCGATTCCTAAGGTAGTAATAATGTAAAAAGAAAATAAATCTCTGGTAATGGATGGTGGAATGAAGAATGGCAGAAGGGAGTGTCCTCTGAAAAAAACGCTTATAAAATTATGGCTAAAGGACCGAGGAGATGAAAATTTATAGAAATGAAACGTGCTAAAAATAACTCCAACAGGGTGATTTGCCAAAGCCAAACGGGTCTATTTTTCCGGTTTTTGTCTATCTGAAATTTCGGATTTTAAACGTAATACATTAAGGTGTGGAAAAAGTCAAAGAAATGAAGAATAGATTTAATCTGCCATCATTTCCAAAATTTTAAAAATAGAAAACAATTTTACCAAATCCCTGGCAAAGCAAGGCG
>CM031608.1:53774413-53779413 GCA_018398815.1 Conus ventricosus
TCCCACATTCACCAACATCCCATCCACTCCACACCATTCAATTCTCAACATGCCCATCCCATTCCACACCATTCAATCTCTCAACATGCCCATCCACCTCCACACCATTCAAGTCTCTCAAACATACCCATCCCATCCCCACACCATTCAATCTCTCAACATGCCCATCCCATCCCCACACCATTTAGTCATCTCAACATACCCATCCCATCCCCACACCATTCAGTCTCTCAACACACCCATCCCATTCCCACACCATTCATCTCTCAACATGTACCCCCATACCCACACCAATCAATCTCTCAACATACCCATCCCATCCCCACGCCATTCAGTCTCTCACATACCCATCCCATCCCCACACCATTCAATCTCTCAACATACCGATCCCATTCCACAGCATTCAATCTCTCAACACACCCATCCCATCCCCACACCATTCAGTCTCTCAACACACCCATCCCATCCCCACGCCATTCAGTCTCTTTCTGGGGCTGCTCCTGTTTGTTTGTAATGGGGTAGAAAGACGACTGGTGCTATTGGAGGAAAAGACGTGGCGGACAACAGGCTCACCCCAGATGAGTACGAGGAGGGACAAGTGTCTGTAAATTGCACATCACATTTCCTCCAGCTAGCATGCCGAGGAACGGATCAATGCAGAAATAAAAGGATTTCAATATGTAGAGAGCCTCTTTAGAATTGCCGACTTCTTTAAATGTGTTCTGACGGGTTTTTCAGTTTTAATAAAAAGAAGAAGAAAAGGAGTGGGTATAATTGTGTGTCAACGAGAGAGGAAGGTGGGGGGTGGACAGGAAGAAGGGAGGGAAGGGGAGAGGGAGAGGGGCGTGGGTGAGAGAGAAGAGAAGAAGTACCGGTAGTGTGTGTGGAGAGAGAGAGAGAGAGAGAGAGAGAGAGAGAGAGAGAGAGAGAGAGAGAGAGAGAGAGAGAAGAGAGAGAGAGAGAGAGAGAGAGAGAAGATGGAAGTAAATGAGGAAGAAGATAGGGAGGTGGAGGTTTTTCGAAGAACGCTTGTTAATTTCTCAAATACGGTGTAGAGAACTACCACGTTTGCTGACTGTTCATCATCATCATCATCATCATCATCATCATCATCATCATCATCATCATCATCACATCATCATCCATATCATCTCATTATCATTTCCATCATCATCATCACATCCTTACCAACATCGTAAATGACCAGTGACTACAATTCATTAAAAAAAAATTCACTTTAACTTTTGTACTCTGTCTGTCTGTCTGCTGTCTGTCTGTCTGTCTCTCTCTCTCTTTCTCTCTCTCGCTGTACGTGCGTGCGTGTGTGTTGTGTGTGTGTGGGGTGTGTGTGTGCGTGCGTGCGTCGTGGTGGTGTGGTGTGTGCGTGGTGTGTGTGATAATGGATATGGGACGACGATGTTTTCGAGCACCTTAAACGAAAACAAAGCAAACGAAAAAGCAATATAATTAAATGATGACGATGATGATGATGATGATGATGATGATGACGACGACGATGACGATAATAATAATAATGTTAATAATGATAATGATAAAAAAATGATAATGATAACAATAATAAAAAAAACAACAAACAACACACACACACACACACACACACACACACACACACACACACACACACACACACACACACATTCTTGAATGTAGACGGGAAATGTTCTACGCATATCTACTTTCTGACTTACCACAAAACAATGTATCGGTCCTCTCACATGAAAACTTTCCAGCTCAGAACAAAACCTTCATGAGAGATCCCATCCACCCATCCAACAAAGGTACCAGTGTACTGGCAAGAAATTTGGGGCGACATATCCACCGGCTCTTTTGGGAACGACCCACCAGAAAATCCTTTCCGACGAGGGCATGGGGACGAGAGGCCCGAGACAAACCCTTCAAGTGGTACCATAATCAGTACGAGTTCCCTGTCGACTACCAGTACTACAGACCTCACGCTCCCTGACAGCTCCATCAGCATCAGTGGAATTTACACAGATTCTAAAACCGGTTTGGTGACAATATTTAAGTTAGAACATTTGAGTTACTTTTCAACATGAAGCCAGATGATGACAGTCTTTCTATATTCCAGTGGAACTGTAGATCTGTGTTAAAAAAAACTTACTTCAGTCTGAATACCACATTTCTTCAAGTTATTATGACATTCTTGCTTTACAGTCTTTAAACGTTGAGCCAAACAAACTTCCAAAACTCAGAAACTTATACTATCCACCCCTATACGGTTGTAAAAAATCTACTAACAAGGTTCAAACTGCTATTTACATAAGAACTGGCTTAAATTACTCTCCGTATAATGCATTAGATATCCCCAATAATACTGAAGAGCTTTTTTCTACTGCCGCATTTATCAAGATTAATAAGGAAACCAGTGTTATTGTTATCTCTGTATATTATCCTAACGGCCAAACTGCTGACAGTTCAGATTGGATAAAACATCTTTCCTTGACTAGCAAAAAAGTTATTGTATTAGGAGACTTCAATGCGCATGCTCCGTTTTGGGAACCTGGATCTTCTCAAACAACTTGTAATCGTCTGGTTGAAAATATAGTGGATTCTGGCTTAGTCCTGTTAAATGATGGCAGCTTTACCAGAGTACCGGATGTGTCTACTCATAGACCCACTGCTATTGATTTGACTTTGGCATCACCAGATTTAGCAGTCAATGCATGCTGGCTAACAGGTGAAGATACCTTGGGTAGTGATCATTTTCCTATTATTTTACAATTGAATGAAAAGGTTATTGGTGAAGATAAGGATATTGACGATATAATTCCAAACTTTTCTTACAACAAAGCTGATTTGGTTGCCTATCAGTCCTTGTTGCTAATAATGGATCACAACAGTATACAGCATGATGATATTGATGTGTTTTACGACAATCTGAGCCACGCTGTTTTATTAGCAGCTGCAAAATCGATTCATAAGTGTAGTAATAATGTAAAAGAAAATAAATACTCTGGTAATGGATGGTGGAATGAAGAATGTGCAGAAGCAGTGTCTCTGAAGAAAACAGCTTATAAAATATGGCTAAAGGACCGAGGAGATGAAAATTTCATAGAAATGAAACGTGCTAAAAATAACTCCAACAGGGTGATTGCCAAAGCCAAACGGGTCTATTTTTCCGGTTTTTGTCTATCTGAAATTTCGGATTCAAAGATATACATAAGGTGTGGAAAAAAGTCAAAGAAATGAAGAATAGATTTAATCTGCCATCATTTCCCATTAAACTAGAAAACAATGTTGTACCAACATCCATGGACAAAGCAGAGGCGTTTGCAAAGGTATTCTCGGAAAATAATTTGTTGTCTAATCTAAGTTCAGACATCCAGTCTTACAGAGAAAAAGAAGAGAAACAGTCCATATATGAAGATCCTGTTCCAGACCAACATACACTATTTAAATTCTCCTATCTCTTATGAAGAATTCTGTGAAACTCTGGAATCCTTCTCTTCCAACAAAACGGCCGTTGGTTTTGATGGTATCTCATACCAGTTGTTAACCCACTTGCCCGAGACCTGGAAGGTGTTACTTCACTCATTTTACCAAAAATGTTGGCAAAATGAAACTCTGCCAAGCATCTGGAAGAGGACAGTTGTGATACCTATACCTAAAAAAGGTAAACCTAGGTCTTCGGTTGAAAGTTATAGACCAATAGCTCTAACCTCGCATGCTGGGAAATTGTTAGAAACAATTATTGAAAAGCGTCTTGTGTATTATTGCGAAAAAATGGAACATAATCCCAAATAACCAGGCAGGTTTTCGAAAAGGTAGGTGCACGATAGATCATCTTGCAAAGATTACAACACACATTAAAAAACAATTTGCGCGACGAAAAAGCACATTAGCTACTTTTTTTCGACATACAAAAAGCGTATGACAGTGTTTGGCATGCACGTCTGCTTTACAAGTTAAAGAATATTGGAATAAGTGGATTATTATATCAGTATATAAAATGTTTCTTAAGTGGAAGATCTATTTGCACAAAAATAGGCAAAGTCTATTCTTCTTTTAAAGACATTAACATAGGAATTCCACAAGGTTCCGTCATAGCACCTGTCTTGTTCAATATACTTATTCATAGACCTTCCCAAGATCATATCCAATAACATACATTTAGTGCAATATGCTGATGATCTAGCCGTTTGGTTGAATACCAGTATTAGAAAGCACACAAAAAAGAGAGCAATAAATTATGTGTAAAAAATATATCAGCTGGAAATAGATAAAATCAACAAATATATGACTGAAAACGGGCTTTCATTGTCTGGAGAAAAAAACACAATTAGTTCTTTTCAATAACGGGGAAAATCCTAAGCATTTGCCTCGGCTAGTGTTAAATGACAAAATATTAGAATATTCAGGAAATGTAAAATTTCTGGGTTTGACCTTAACTTGTAAATTAAACTGGCGGTTGTACATTGAAAAATTGGTAAATGACGCTAGACAAAGGCTAAATCTACTAAAAAATAATTAGTGCACACCCATGGGGTCAGGATACCAAAACTCTGTTACATTTAGCTACTAGCTTAGTTCGATCAAAGCTTATTTACGGGCAAGAGGTTTATTTCAATGCCCCAGAAACCCTGTTGAAGAGATTACAGTCAATTGACAGTAAAACTGTTAAGGTTGGAGTCCCCGTACACATGAATTCGTTAAATACTTATAAAGAAGCGAACTTACTACCACTGTCAGATCAACGAAAACTGGCAACGGCTAAATATGTTGCCAGAAGCCTAGATGTTTCAAATTCTGTCAAACATGATGTATTAGTAATTTCTGAAAAGGACTATCCTAAAAGAGCTCAACACCTTACCTCTCTCCAGCCTGTTAGGGATTATACAAATGAAATAATTGAAAAGTGTAACATTGATACTGAAATTATTTCAGATATGCCAACAGTTTCAAGCATACCTCATTGGAGCATATCCAAGCTAAATTCGATATAGATTACACTGACATGA
>CM031608.1:53781913-53786913 GCA_018398815.1 Conus ventricosus
ACTGTCTGCATCTCCACCTCTCTGTTTCCCACTACCCCTCCTCTCTGTTCCTCTTCATCTACCCCTCTCTCTTTTTCCCTCTACCTGATTCCCCCCCCCTCTCTTTCTTCTACATATCCCCTTCCGGATACACACAATACAGAGAGAGAGAGAGAGAGAGAGAGAGAGAGAGAGAGAGAGAGAGAGAGAGAGAGAGAGAGAGAGAGAGTTAGTTTTGATTTCAGCAAGAGTGCTAGAAAAGACAAATGATTGGTGCAGAAACGGCAAACAATCCTCAGCAGCCTCTGATAATGAAAATCAATTTGCATTGATACTTGTCTGTTGGTTGATTTTTTTTTCTGTCCCATCTTCTGTGCAACCTCAATGGCGTTGTACGCACGCTGCTCATTCCTGTCCCTCGTCACAGCCACAGCCCGATACCGGCAAT
The DNA here is from genome assembly GCA_018398815.1 of Conus ventricosus. Lineage (NCBI taxonomy): Eukaryota > Metazoa > Mollusca > Gastropoda > Neogastropoda > Conidae > Conus > Conus ventricosus. The sequence continues at coordinate 53,782,341 of CM031608.1, forward strand.
CTACAGGGAGCAGTCACTGTCAAGGGTCGTGGTAAGACAACCCACCAGAGGAGACACTGCATTGCTGCCGATCACTTGAGTGGTGTTCAGTGGTGCCTGTTCTGAGCCGGCATACGCAGTACACACCTTACTAAACCCCTACTGACGACAATAATTGCTTTGTCGCAGAGCCGCGTGAGTAAGCTCTCCCTCCAGACGGCGCCACCACGTCCGGCCAACGATATCATCCAATGATTTGTCGAACCTGGTGACCTGACAGATGAAGATGATGATGATGTCCAAGACAACATGACAGGGCTGTATTCTACGCTTATATTCATAATATATCCCGGCGTGAACCATACCCAGGAGATACAGACACCTGCTGTGTTGGTCAGGAAATTTGAATGACACCTCTCTGAGACGCATCCATTATAGTGGATAAAACTCGATTGTGTGGTCCTAGTCTTCCCTTCCATAACAAACTCAACTCTAGGTAGGAGCCGGTTTGGGGCAGAAAAATCCAACAAGAAAATGACTCTGATGGGAGTCGAACCCACAACCTCCCAGCTGGGAGTCTATGGCGCTAACCATGTTGCCACGGTGGCTGGTTGTATCTTAAATCTTGACAGGATTTAGGAAATGTATTTGTTTGTGAAAATAATTTTAGCTATGCAGTGACCTCACAGTCATCTGGGCACAGATTAACGTCTGCCCTAAAGTGCACCAATCGCGCGAACGTCTATAGTAGCACACTGGCGACCCGTGTAGGTGAGCAAATCAAAGAGCGTGAGATAGCCAAAGAAAGCTGAGAGAATCCAAACCCTACTTGAATCAGTCTTCGCTTCTTTCTGTTTCAAACCCTTTGAACATTGAGGCAAACACGGTAGTTGTTTGAAACACACACCACACACACACACACACACACACACACACACACACACACACACAACACACACACACACACACACACACCCACACACGCGACGCAAAACACACACACACGCACGCACGCACGCACGCACGCACACAAATCAAACTCTTCGAAACACGTTGGTAAAGTACGGTGGACAGATTCATGTAAAAAATGCTGTAGACAAAAACAAGAACACCTTTAAATCGTATGCTAAAGTTAAAAAAGTGAAAGTGCAAGTTTTCCTGTCAAATCTGCTATAACCAAAGAAACAGAGTTATAGAAAGTGCTAAAAGCTATCGGTCAACGTTTCGTTTTAATGAAATAAGTGACCATAAAGATAAAAGTAAATTTGGAAAAAGATCCATGAAATGAAAATGGGATTAATCCACCAGAATATCCAGTTATTCTAGGTGATGAACAATTTCCTTCAGAATATCAAAAAGCTGAGGCATTTGCTGACACCTTTGTAAAGAATAGCTCTTACAATAGTCTATCAGACAAATGCAGAACTTTGAGGGAAAATCAATCACAAAATGACATATACAATGACCCTGAGAAAAATAATGATCACTACTTGAATGCTGAAATTACTTTCCAAGAATTACTGTCTGCTATCTGTTCATTGCCTAAGACCAAGAAAACTTCTGCTGGTCTGGATGCTATTTCCAATGAGTTGATAAAACATTTTCCAGAAAACTGTTTGTTATTTTTACACGGAATTATTAGTAAATGCTGGATTGAAGGTAATATCCCATCCATATGGAGAGATTCAATTATAGTCCCTATTTCAAAGCAGGGCAAACCAGTACATGATGTAAATAGTTATAGACCTATCTCTCTGACGTCTCACGTATGCAAATTAATGGAGCAAATTGTTTTAAATCGATTGTCTTATCATTGCGAAAAACGTGGGATTATCCCTGTAAACCAATGAGGCTTTAGAAAAGGCAGATCATTTAGTGAAATTAACACTCAAATCAAACAACATTTTGCCAAAAGACAAAATGTTCTTGCCACATTCTTTGATGTAAATAAGGCATACGATCAGGTTTGGCATGAACGATTACTGTACAAGTGAAAAACGGTAGGGCTTTCTGGTCATATCTATGACTATGTTAAAACATTCTTGGCCAACAGAAGTATCCAAACAAGAATTGGTCACATTTATTCCTCTAAAAGATTCCTTGATATGGGTATCCCTCAAGGCTCTGTTATTGCTCCTATTCTATTTAATATCCTAACTTACGATTTACTAATATCTATTTCCAAAAAAAGCAACTTATTTCAGCATGCCGATGATATAATAATAATAATAATAATAATAATAATAATAATAATAATAATAATAATAAGGAACATTTAGTGCGCTTAATCTTAAACAAAAGCCCTAAGCGCTTACAGCAATAAGCCCTAACACACACACACACACACACACACACAACACACACACACACACACACACACACACACACACACACACACACACAAACACACACACACACACACGCACACACCCACACACCAGCGAAGGAGCAGAAAAATTATGTTTTGAAGAGAGTTGTTTTGAGGGAGGACTTGAAAGAAGAAAGACTGTTTGAGTTTCGGAGTGCAGAAGGGAGATTGTTCCAGCAGGAAGGAGCCTGAAAAGTAAAAGAACGTTCACCAAGTGTTCTGGCCCGAAAACGAGGGATCTGCATAATGCGAGTGTCAGAGGAAGAGCGAAGCTGTCTGGAAGGAGTATAGGTCGACAGAAGTTAGAGAGGTAAGATGGAGCGAGGCCATCCAATGCCTTGTAACAGAGCAAAGAAAGTTTGTACTTGATGCGTCTTTCAACAGGAAGCCAGTGCAAAGATTTAAGCAAGGGAGAAACATGAGAGGTTTTCGGAGATTTCGAGACAAGGCGAGCAGCATTATTTTGGACTTTCTGCAATTTTGCAAGAAGATTCTGTGGACAGCCAGCAAGAAGAGAATTACAGTAGTCAAGTCTTGAAAGAATGAAAGCAGAAACCAGAGTCTTGGTGGCTTCTTCAGACAGAAGGTGGCGCACAGAACTGATTCGCCGAAGCTCCAAGTAGCAAGCACGGCAGATAGAAGAAATCTGAGTTTGAAAAGAGAGTGTCTGATCAAGTACAACGCCTAGATTTCGCACAGTGGTAGAGGTCTGAATGAGAGAGGTACCAAGTTGGACAGAAGAAGGAACAGAGATTGTAGACATGAGCCGTTTTGGGAGAATGAAGATCAGTTCAGTTTTGTCATTGTTTAACTGAAGTTTGTTGCAAGTCATCCATGCCTTTATGTCAGAGATGCAGAGCTGTGAGCGATCAATGATGGAGAGAGGAGAGAGATGTCACCAGAAATGTAGATTTGATTGTCATCAGAGAAGCAGTGGTGTGAAATGTCATGATGGGCTACAATGTCAGAGATGGTTGGGTATATAGAACAACAGAATGGGACCAAGGACAGAGCCTTGGGGAACACCATAATTCCAGTCAGCAGAGCTTGAAGAAAAACCATTGACAGAGACAATTTGGGTTCGACCAGAAAGGTAAGAATAAAAACCATGCCAAAGGTGAGAAGAGATGCCAAAAGTATGTTGAAGTCTATATGAGGAGGGTGGAGTGATCAATGGTATCAAAGGCAGCGGACAAGTCAAGAAAGAAAGCAGTGAAACCTGACCATTATCCAGAGCAGAGAGAAGATCGTTTATTATTTTCAGCAGAGCAGTTTCTGATATCTGTTTGGGATGAATGTTACTTTAAAAAAAGAAAACATCAACAAGGCCTATAAATTTTATAAAAAAGAGCATATCAATATGATCTAGATAATAATTGCTATGTATATGTCTGAAAATGGTTTAAGCTTATCACCTCAAAAATCTCACATGATGCTATTTGAGCAAGTTGATATTTCACAATGCTCCAGAATTCAAAGTTAACAACATCACACTTAAATACGCTTTCAAACATTAAATTTCTTGGTGTTTATATAACGTCTAAGCTCTCTTGGAACCTGCATTAGAACATGCTGTAAATCAACAAGAAAGTCATTGAACCTTCTAAAAGTCATAAGCAAACAAAGCTGGAGTCAAGACACAAATACATTAATTCATTTGTCCTCTGCTTTAGTTAGATCTAAATTGTCGTATGCACAAGAGGTATTCTTTAGTGCTTCCAAAATATCTATTGAAAAAACTGCGGCGCATAGATTGTAAAGCATGTAGAATAGCCCTTGGCGTTCCATTCATGGTTCCATCATAGATTTTACCATGAAGCAGGTGTTTGCCTCATGATGATCAGCGAAAATAGCCCGTGCTAAATACAATTTTAAGATGCTCTACCATTCAAAATTCAAACCAAATGGAACTTGAAATTAGGTGCGATATTCATTTTCCTAAGCGTGCAAAACGTATCCGATCCTAATAAAACTATTGTTACATTTTCTTCTAAACTATGACAAAATTAAACACTTAATAAAAGAAATTAGCTGTGCGTTTTCCAATAAGACCCATCCCAAACTGGAGCTTTGTAAGGCAAAGTTGATTATAACTATACACAATTGTCCAAATTTGATAACATCAATGTTCTAGCATATGAAGCTAGATCCCATAATGAATGATTTTTATCCCAATCATCTAAAAATCTTCACTGATGGTTCTTTATTAGACAATCAGGCAGGCTG
>CM031608.1:53798043-53820543 GCA_018398815.1 Conus ventricosus
AGGGTCCGTACGGTGGGGAAAGACCCCGCCCACAGGGAAAGCCCTTTTGAATAAAAAAAAGACTAAACTTGGATTCTCTCTTGGGGGCACATAAACCGTATGCGAAAGCTTGGCTTGTCGGGAGGGGCCGCTCATCGCCTGGCGGGGGTGTTTGGTCTGGGGGGTGGCTCGCACTGGGGGGTGTTTTTTTCGCCGTGGGGGTCTGCAGTCAGAAATACGGGCTGGTAAACCCATGGGATGCTACTTTTAAGGGTGTTTTTGAGCGCACCTGAGTCAATTACCCGTTCAGGAGATTTGTCCCTTAACTTAAAAGGGGTGTCCGGGTGCCCTTACCCATCTCAAACAGCGCAGGCCCCAAAGGGGGTAAGACTGCGAAAGGCAGGTGAAACATGCCTCTGGTCCTCCCCCGCCCTCGGTGTTTCCCTTTCTACACCCCACCCCAATACCATCTGGAATCCCCTAAAAAATAAAAAAAAATAAAATAAATTTATTTTACACAAAACCAATAAATTTTCAACATCAAACTTCTCACTCCACTATAAATTATAAATATTAAAATATAAAAAAAAATTTATAAATATATTTATTTTAAAAAATATATAAAAATTTATAATAATACGATACAAAAAAAAAAAGAAGAAAAAAAAAAAAAAAAAAAAAAAAAAATTAAAAAAACAAAAAAAAAAAAAAAAAAATTTTAAAGTACATAAAAATGGGGAGATTTATGCTTTTTAATTACTTTGGATTTCTTATGGTTTTTTTGTTTTTTTTTTGTTTTTTTTTAAATTATTTTTTAACCCCAGAAGATGGGTAAGGTACGTGTTTTTGAAAATTTGGTACAATGGATTTGTTTGATGTATTCTGGAAGGGGTTCCCAAAAAGGTTCCCGAGTACGTTAGACTTGATTAAAAAAGGCAAACTGGGATTGGGGGTTGGGTTTTTGGAGTTTTTCCCACGAACTTTTTAGAATCGCCCATTTAAAATTTTTGGGGCATTCCCGGCAGAATCTTTTGCACTAGCCCTTTTTGTATTTGACCTGGGTGATGGAAAATGTAAGATGTTTATAATCAAGCTTTCGAGGCAGTTTTTTTTTCAGAAGGATTATTTGAGCGCTCGTTAGTACTGAAAATGGTTTTTTAAAACGGGTTTGCACTTGCAGAACCCCTAAGTCGTTTCAAAATCAACTGAGACGAAAAAGACAGGAAAAAAAAGTTTTCCCTAAAAAAGGGCAAGAAATGTTTATTTTGGTGACTGTAGACTTTCTGGGAAGCTTTTGCATAGTAACGTATTGGGGGTTCCAGCTGAGACTATTGTCAATTATTATCCTAATATTATGAAGACTTTTTTCCCAAGTACTTATTGAGGGGTATAGGAGGAAATCACTGGGAGCTTTTTTTTTTGCCATTGTAATTACATAGTTTTTTTTTTTTAGGGAAGTGACTATGATTTTTGTTCGGCCTTTTAAAAAGGTCGTTGGTACTCCCTTGCAAATGTTTGAAAACTGGGGATCATTATGGTGGGTGAATTGTGGGGTTCATCTGCAAAGAGGCGCATCAGATCCACATGTAGGGTAGGCATTAAGTAATTGGGAAAAGAGCGGCCAAAAGGACCTTGTGGAACCCATACTTAAAGTTGTTTTAAAGAACACCTCCCCGATAAACCATTGTTTCGTTTGTGATGTAGAATTTTTGAAGGGTAAGGGGGGATTTTTTAAAGACGTAATCTCCATTTTTTTAAAAAGAATTGTGGTCAATGACATCGAAAGCTTTTTTTTAAAACAACGAAAAAGACAAACCCCAATTTCTGTTGTTATAAAATTATTAAGCCCCACTCTTTAAAAGAAGAGAGAGGGGAAAAAGAAGAGAGAGAGAGAGAGAGAGAGAAAAGAGATGCACGTTTCATGTTGTTTCACAGGATATTACAACCCCCGGCCCATGCCCGGGGACCGGTCTGTTTTTTCCAATGTACCCTAATGATGTATCAAATAAGTAACATACTGAACAATATCTAGAACAAAATATTAATAGAAATGAAAGTTTATTTCTTTTCGGAATTTCACACTCGTATGTGCGGTTACGATGTAGCATTATTAAAAAACATAGATCATAACTATGATAATAATTCCCTTTTTGCTTTGCTTTTTTGTTTGTTTATTTTGTCAAAGCCCTACCCAAGTGAGTAAACGAAAATTCTTTTCCCGGTTTTGGTTGTCAAAGTGCAGCGGGGTGAGTGCGTGCGCGCAAGCGCGCGCGAGTGTGTGTTTTTGTGTGTGTTGGTTGGTGGTGTGTGTGTGTGTGGTGTTGTGTGTGTGTGTGTGTGTGGGGGTTTTTTACCGTGACTTTGTAACCTCAAAAGTTGGTTTGTCGCGAAAACTGTAAATGAAAATGGGGACTTTTTTTTCGTAAACGCCTGTTTTTCAAAATATATGTTTTTTCTTTCCCCCAAACTGAGTTTCTTGGCGGCGTAGCTTTTTTAAAAGCAAAAAATTTTCAAAATCGAGATCCGATAAACAGTTTTATTGTAAAACAAAATTTTCGTTTTCGAAAATAAAAAATAAATAAATAAATGCATACAAAATATCTAAACAGGAGAAAAAACATAGATGAAAACCCAAAAAACGAAAATTTAAAGTAACCAGATTTTAACAACAATACTGAAAAAGAACCCAAAGCTAAACAAAAAGACACAGAAGATAACACACATTGCTTTTTTGTAACGCAGATTTTTCATATAATACTGAAAATGACCGAAAAACTAAATGACCGAATAACAAAAAAAGAGAGACAGAACACATAGAACGCACGAAAAAACCAAATTTAAAATAAGGTATATTTAATGTACAATACGAAACCCACAAAATGGAATCCGACAAACATGTCTTCTTCAGATGGGACAAATCACAAACAAAAACAAAAAGCACCTATAACATTTTCCCCGACCGGGGAACCTGGGAAGGAGGGGGAAGGGAAACGGTAAACCCGGGGGAAAAGGGATGGCTAGAGCACTGAAAAAATAACGGGCCCACACCACATCTCTGAAGAGAGCGTGATGATGCTGTCTGCACGTAACTGCCCCATATATGTTGCATTCTTTTCATCACCAGCAATCTTAAAAGGGAACGGTCAGGGAAGTGACTGGGCTGGTGGGAAATTTTGGTCCGGCCCAAAAACAAAATTGCTACTTTCATTTATCTTTTTGTTTGTTTGTTTTTGTTTGTCGTTTGTTTTTTTTCTTTTTTCGGGATTTCCTCTTTCCCTTCAAACTACTGTGCCTTTTTTTCATGCGAGTAAAAAGTTTTTTTCTTGTATTTTTGTTATTTTTCTCTTTTTTCTTTTCTTTTTACCTGTTTTTTTTGTTTTTTTCTGTTTTTGTTTGTTTCGTTTTGTTTTTAAAGAAATTAAAAAAAAAAGTTTTTTCATACTCGTTTGCATTTGCGTGTCGTTCACTTTTTTTTTTTTATTGTCTCAAAAGGCTCCCTGCACGACTTGAGCACCAAAAACTCATGTCATATTGTTATTTTTTTTTTTTTGTTACGTTGGATAATTCAAAAAAAAATTTGGGAAAACCCTACGGGAAAATTATTTTATGTAGTTTTTATTTGAGAGTGGGGTAAACAAACCTCACACTATTTCAGTTATTTACATAGTTGTTTCCCTCCCCCCCCCCCCCCCCCCCCCTTTTTTCTTTCTCTCTTTTTTTTTTAATCGAACATATATGACACCCCTCCACTTTCACAAAGTTGTGGAGTTTTGTGGAAAGTTGTGGAGTGTTGTGGAAAGTTTGGAGTGTTGTGGAAAGTTGTGGAGTTTTGTGGAAGTTACAAGGCAAACTAGGGGAGACGGGAGACAAGCACCGAAGCAAATCCACATTTACTGATGGATTCAGAATCTACGACAGATGCTCAATGTCCGGGGAAGGGAGGGAAGGGAAGGAGGACTGCAAATAACAACATTCACATCACACGCAACTAACTTTCGCATCACGGATGCCATCAAAACAAAGGTAAATCACTCTTTTGTTCTGTTGTTTGCCACGGTTGTCTGCCGAGACTGTACAAGACTCAGAGCTGAAACATGTTGCTTTTGTTTTGTCTGTTTGGATTTTTTCCCCTTGTAGCCCAAATTACATTCTCTCGATACCACATGAGTATTTGGTTTTGGAAGGAGGGGAATGTAAGGGCTATTTTTCCACGTACGGGGAAAAAAAAAGAGAAAAAGTAAAGAAAACTGGGAAAGGAAGACGATGAGAAAGGATGAGGACGCCGAATGAAAGGTGGGGTGGATATAATGGAATAGGGGCGGGACGTGTGTGACATTGTTACATGGAAACTGTAACGGTCCCGCTGAAAGGAAGTGAAGAATCACGACTCCACAGTTTAAGGACGCCAGGATACAGATTGCATGCAATGTGAAGAATCACGACTCCACAGTTTAAGGACGCCAGGATACAGATTGCATGCAATGCCTCGTCCTCCACGCTATCCTTGGTAACCGTTCTGCGTTCTACTCATAACAGACAACGTAAGAGGACAAAATAGTAACAGCACTACGACTACTACTGCTACTGCTACCACTTCTACTACTGCTAGTGTTGCTGCTGCTGCTGTTGCTGCTGCTGCTGCTGCAAATACTGCTACTACTACAAATATCACAATTACTACCACTATTGCTGCTGTTGCTGCTACTGCTACTACTTATACCACCACCACCACCACCACCACTACTACTACTACTACTACTACAACTACTACTACTACTACTACTACTACACACTACTACTACTACTACTACTACTTGTACTACTACTGCCACTACTACTACTACTATTGAAAGGATGTGGAATCCCTTTCACAAAAGATGTTTATTTTAATCAGTCGCTCAAGAAAGGAAGGAATGGAAAAATAGAAAGAAAAGAAAGAAAGAAATGAAAAAAACACGAAGGAATGAAAGACAACAGAATGAAACGAAAAGAAGGAAAGAATGTTCACCCTAGAGAAAAAAAAAGACTTTAATAATAGACGTATAAGTCGAGGCATAATACCGTAATGGCAACATGGGTACTCTTCCTGAAAATGGCATTGACTGCTTACCACACTATCCAGCCGACGACCCCTCAGTTGCAACAGCCTATTTGCATAGCTCATCACTAATGCGCTGACACTGGCCATGATCTTTTCCAGGACCGGTCACACAAGAGGATGCACATGCACGCAACAGCAGTGGTAAAAGGTCATAGGCGCAAGATGTGCTGGTTTATAAATATGCATTGAACGATCGAGTGTGCCGCCAGATAGAATTCATGTGAGTAAACATGCAGACCAATTTTTTGTTGTTGAGAAATTGGAGAATGGGATGTAATTTGTGTTGTCCTTTCTTTCTATGAGAAAACCGTGGATGTTCTGAACTCTCTCTCTCTCTCTCTCTCTCTCTCTCTCTCTCTCTCTCTCTCTCTCTCTCTCTCTCTCTCTCTCTCTCTCTCTCTCGCCGTGTGTGTGTGTGTGTGTGTGTGTGTGTGTGTGTGTGTGTGTGTGTGTGTGTGTGTGTGTGTGTGTGTGCACATTATGTATGTGAGCCTGTCAGTGTGTGCATAATATATGTGTGTGTTTGTATGTGGTATATCAATGCAGTAGCTTTTACAATTTGCAGTATCTCTCCCTCCCTCCCCCCCGACGACGCCACCGCCCCAATTCTTCTCTGCCTATGCCCCCCTGATCTTTAAACAAACAAGAACAAAGCAAAATGGGAAGCTGTCACATGATTGTGCAGATGCGCTGTCCTGGAATCGTTTGTCTAAACAAAGCAAATATTCTTCCCATCTCCTTAATTAGAACGTATCGGATTCCACGAGGAATGCGCAATCTACTGTCAGCCTGTCACTCAGATGTCTTACTTCCTTTGTTTCTTTGAGGACAAAAACATGCTGACGATGTCAATACCACGAAAGGTATCATATCATATCCTGCCTCCCACCACCCCCTTCTCTCTATCTCTCTCTCTCATTATATCCGGCACTTTTTTTGTCTATCAACAAGATTCCGCAAGACCACAGAATGGACTTGTAGAGAACCTGGCAAATAAATGTAGCCAAGGAACGAAGCTGTTTAAGTCTATTGCAGATATATGCAGCGAATCTCAATCAATGAACGGAGTTTCCTTCCGTTCAGCCAGATTATTCCAAAATGTTCCAATAAAAACGAGCACACCGAAGCTTCTTTGTACGAACTGACACAACCTACGACGAAGCAGAGAAAGCTGACTTCCATGGGTGAAGGATCACTCCCGGTAGGCTGGTTCGGCAGCTGTGAAGAAAGCTTCTCTGGGACCACTGGCATCTTCGGGGGTATATTTCCTGCCTGTCTTTTGGCCGACACTGCAGAAACGTTCAAAGACGGCGTGGAAGTATCATTGACCACAGTTGAAGTCCTGTTTACAACTGGAAAGACCGCAACCCGGGATACTTTTTTAGAGGGCAAATAAAACCGTGAGGCGAAAGCTTGACTGTTCCCGGAGTTGTACTAGTTTAACCTTTCAGCCGAACAGCGGGTGGGGCCGCAGGATGCGCGAGGCAGTTTACGTGGCGGTGGCGTCAGAGGGCTCTGCAGTCCTGAAGTACGAGATGGTACACCCATGGGGACGCTGCAGTGGAGGTTCTGTTGTGCCACATCCAATAGTCCTCACATAGTGGATCTAACCAACAGCTCTGTCCCCTGACGTCTTCACGGAATGTCTCATGCCTGCCAGCACCCAATGTAAATACAACACAGGCTTCAGAGAGTGCTGGAGGGCTGCTCTCGGCTGACTGGTTCCGCGGTTGAGGACTGAACTTCTGTGGGTACAACTGTGTGTGCACCTTTTGTTTTCATCTGTCTGTCTGTCTGTCTGTCTGTGTCTGTCTGTCTGTGTCAGTCTGTCCATAGATCTATCTATCTAGCTAGCTAGCTAGCCAGCCAGCTATCTCACGTTCACGGAGTATTTCACATTTCTACTTAAAACACGTTGACATTTCGTATTTTCCATCTTTTGCACGGCAAAGAGAAAAGTTCATGCAAAGCAGATAAACTGTTGATAATCTATGTGACACCACCTACGGGAACTTCTCTGATCGACAGAGACGGTTGAAACATCCTCTACAACGATTGCACGCACATTATTTCGTGCATTGGGCATGCCGCGACCTGCCTTCCGCATCGAAAAGACTATTGATTTCAACATATTCTTCAGTTCTCTGTCAGTTTTAATTTTGATTTCCCTCTTTTCTTCCCCTTGAGTCATGTGTACTGTATAGGTGGGACAGTGTGTGTATGCGTGCGCGCGCGCGCGCGCGCGCGCGCATGTGTGTGTGTGTGTATGTGCGCGCGCGCGTTTGTATATAAATCTCTGTTCGCAGCGCGCGCATACTGAGGTATGGAGATGGAAGAGGAAGGCGGATGGGGAGCGAGGAGGGGCAGGGAGGGGGTGAGGGTGGGTGAACGTAGTAGCCACGTGGGCAAGTTAAATGAGAGATAGTACTGGCGATAGAAACAGCGGCAATCACTGAAAACGGCGTTGACTGCTTACCTCCCCTACCGGCGGGGAATGTCCTAGGGTATCCGGCAGCGTCATTTGCATAGTTCGTTTTACGCTTACATTCACCCTGACGTCGCCCCACACCCATCTGTCAATGGAAATGCGCGTGCAAACGACAGTAGAGGCTGAAAGCTCAGAGAAGGATCATGGTGGTTTGCATAATCTTTACACCATAGGAATGTAATCGTGAACAGATGCGCTGTTGACCATAGGCTGAAATCTTTAAAAAAAAGTTATGAATTTTAAAAACAAACAGTAGGACTGTTCATTGGTCTACCACCACCACCACCACCACCACCACCACTACTTCTACTACTAGTAATTGTAGCAATAGTAGTAGTAGTGGTAGTAGTAGTAGTAGTAGTAGTAGTGGTGGTGGTGGTGGTGGTGATAGAAGTATCATTAGTATTATTTTTATCATTATCATCATTGTTGCCATTGTTGTTGTTCTTCTTGTTGTCATTATCAGTATCATCGTCATCACCATTACAGCTACTACTGGCATCGTTGTCAGCAATACACCTCTTCTATTACACTAGGAAATTAATCACTATAGTTACCCGTTGTCATCTATACACCTCTTCTATCAGCATTATTGTCACCCCTGTTGTCAAATAATCCCCGACCTCTCTGTGTATACCTGCGTTGTGTGTGTAGGTTTATATGCGAACGCGTGTGTGTGCGTGCGCGCGCGCGCGCGTGTGTGTGTAGTGTGTGTGTGTGTGTGTGTGTGTGTGTGTGTGTGTGTGTGTGTGTGTGTGTGTGTGTGGTGTGTGTGTGCGTGTGGATAGTGTCATGTTCACCCCCCCCCCCCCCCCCCCCGCTACTTTTAAAACCTGGACAATTAAACACAATCACAAAGGTGACAAAATTTAAAGTACACATATGTACAGATTAGCAACAAAACACGGTCCCACCCCAGCTGCACCGTCGTCCCTCCCCTTTCCCTCCCTCTCTCCCACCCTCCCTCTGTCTATATGTCTGTCTGTCTGTCTGTCTCTAATTCTCTTTCATTTTCTACATATATAAGGAAGAATCAACACGCAGTTAATTCAATCAATGCTTCCCACTTGCCACTTCTCTTCGTTTTCCTTATCTGCCTGTAAAATACGTTATTCAGATGTAATTACATTGCAATTATTAACCATGAAAACACACACACACGTGTGCGCGCTAGCGCGTGCGCACGTGCTCAGACACGCGCGCGCACACACACACACACACACACCACACACACACACACACACACACACACACACACACACACACCACACGCACGCGCGCGCACGCACGCACGCACGCACGCACGCACGCACGCACGCACGCACACACACACACGTACGCACGCACGCGCGCACGAACCCCCACACGCACACAAACACATGCAGAGAGAGAGAGAGAGAGAGAGAGAGAGAGAGAAGAGAGAGAGAGAGAGAGAGAGAGAGAGAGAGAGAGAGAGAGAGAGAATTCACAAACTTGACAGTTGTCCTTAACAGTGCTGTTCTAATCACACAGTCACAGTCGCACCACTGGTCACTTTATTTTTTCTTCTAGGAACCACTACAGATTTTCTTGGGTTGGGGGGGGGGGGAGGGGGGGGGAGGGACATGATGTCCACTGCCAGCGGCTCCTCTTTATTTTGTAGAATCTCAGAAAGGTGGGGAGGGGGGGGGGGGGGGGGGGGCTGGGGTGTCCCTGACAAGACTGGCTGTGACAGTGTCTCCCTCTGGTGACAATCCGCTGCCCCCCACGCCCTCGGTCTTCCGGTTCCTGCCTTCACAGAAGTGATCAGTTCTTCGGTTCGTTGTCCTGTCCTCGGATTCAGGTCATCTCACATTTGGCCACTTTCCTCTTCGTCGCCCTCTATTCTTCTGGTCCTGGCCTTCTAATGTGGTCAGTCTTCTGCCCATCTCCCTTTCCTTCTTCTGGCTCTGATCTTCACACAGGTGGTCAGTCTTCTCTTCGCCATCCTTCCTTACAGTCCTCACCCCCACAATGTGATCAGTCTTCTGTTTAGGTTCCGCAAACTCTGGTTTGTCACACACGCCGGGCTGTAACGTACACCTTATCTACATGTACAGTCCCCTGGCTCTGGTTTGTCACACACGTCGGCTGTAACGTACACCTTATCTACATGTACAGTCCCCTGGCTCTGGTTTGTCACACACGTCGGGCTGTAACGTACACCTTATCTACATGTGCATCCCCTGGCTCTGGTTTGTCACACACGTCGGGCTGTGACGTACACCTTATCTACATGTTCAGTCCCCTGGCTCTGGTTTGTCACACACGTCGGGCTGTGACGTACACCTTATCTACATGTTCAGTCCCCTGGCTCTGGTTTGTCACACACGCCGGGCTGTGACGTACACCTTATCTACATGTTCAGTCCCCTGGCTCTGGTTTGTCACACACGTCGGGCTGTGACGTACACCTTATCTACATGTTCGGTCCCTTATCTCTGGCCTTCACACACGTGGTTAGTTCTCCTGTCCGTTGCTCTCTGTGAGTCGCGACTTCAGCAGGGCATGGTGATTTTCACTTTTTCACGATTCAGTTCTACTTCAGGTGGTTAGCAGGTGGTTTTTAATCCCTTGCTGATCAGTCACCTCGGAGTTAAAGATAGTGAGCGCTGGACTGAATTTGGGTCATTCATAGTTCAGCCGATGAGGCCACACACAATGAAGGGTGAATCACACAGGCCTCAGACATAACTCTTGAATTAACTTAACCTAGTGGCTGTTGAGGCACCCGTTTACCGATTCAAAAATCATTATTGAAGGCTAACCCCTCATGCTATGTATGACTGTCATCTCTTTTGATTTCCCCATTTCATTCCAGATACAGATGTTGACATACTGATACCTAAAGGACCAGTCACCCACTCCACCCACAGTCAGTGGGAAGTGAATCACCTCGTTAACATGTGGCATTTTCGTGTTCACAACACACTCCACAGATTATCACACATGGATTCCAAGGTGGGCTACAGGCTACTCTCCTACTAACTGTTCAGCTTGAGAGAAGATTGAAGCTAAATGTAAACAATGATGAACTGAGATTCAAACTCCTTGAATACACAGACGCCCTGGCCCCATTGTTGTAGAAACTGATGTTTTTTTGGTTTTCATCCCAGTTTGATGTGTCCAAGTCTTGGCGTTCAAGCAATTACAGTAAGCTGCGGAGAAGGCGAGATACCGGTGCGGCTTCCTGAACAGCTGGCGCCCTGTCGACATGCAACCCCTCCCCCTGCCACACATAGGGCTCTACCAGATACACATGTGTTGTCTGAAATTCGAACATTCAACAAGGCAAGAGAACGAAACCCGAACCTTTACAACATTACCCTGACTGGCAAGAAGACTGGAGGATATTCGCCCGTCACGTCAGTTTACCTTTGATTTGTGTCACGTCACAGTTTATCTTTGATTTGTGTCACGTCACAGTTTATTTTTGATTTGCGTCACGTCACAGTACATCTTTGATTTGTGTCACGTCACAGTACATCTTTGATTTGTTTCTTGATGACATTTAAAACATGTGTTCCTTTAAACTGAAGGCACAGTGTAAAAGTGACGTGTTTTTTTTTCTCCATATTCTTCTTCTTCATCTCTGAACTCCGTGAGGCACAGCACTGGAGAATATTTTGCCAGGTTCCACTAGTTTCGTCGGGTATGTGCCAAAGGCTGATTTTTTTTTAAAATCATTTCCCTGCCCATTCTGCAACATTACTAGTATTTTTTCTGTCTTTCTTTCGGTCTCCATCCATGAACAGTTCCTTACAAATTACTTTTGCAAGGTCACTTGCTCTTATAACATGGCGACGCTAACATTTTGTTTTTCTTAATGATGTAATTAGAGCTTCATATTGTCCGATATGCTGCTTGGTAGTTTGAGACTCTAGTTCACTGGTAATAATTTCAGTGTATCTGGAATCTATCTTGCAGGGCACTTTATTTCATTGGCTCGGATTCTCCTTTCCAGATCCGTGTCGAAGGTCCATGTCTTGCGTATAGTCAGGAAAATGGAGTACACAAAAGCACAAAAGAGTTTGCTCTCGCGTTTCAAGGAGATGTCATAGTCCTTCCACACAGGTCTTAGTCTGAACACTGCCAAAATTGTCTTTGTTGCCCCTGAGAGGATTTCTGTTTTGGATCTCTCATCACTGATAATGAAACCGAAGCAAATGGACTGTTGAACAGTACCTAGCTTCTGTCTATAGACAGTTACATCAGTATTGATGGCCGTGTTACGGCTTGCCACCAGCCCAGTCTTCTCGTGCCATATCTGGTTGATGTGTCATCCTTTCTTTGAACAAGCTTTACAAGTTATTGTTCACTACTTACCAGTTCATCCATCGATCTCGATTGCTAAGCAAAGATTTGCGATGGTTCGTTTGCAATGCTGACTGTGCTGAGATGTATTCAGGTGCATCATCAAGATGCTGTTCAGGAATACGATGAAAAGTGTGGGTTACTGAAGGCAGCCCCGACGAACTCCAACTGAAGTATGGAACTGCTCTCAAAACAGCACCCTATATGGGCACTGTACCTGTCACTTTGGAATATAATTGCTGAATGGTGTTAGCTTTTGCCCCGTGTTCGATTTCTTCATTGTGGCTTCCTGCCACATTGTTTGATTGCCTTCTTGAAGTCTATGAAGACGTAGCAGAACTCGCTCTGGTGTTGGGGATTCTTTACACAAAGGATACACAAGGTATAGATCTATTCGATGGTGCTTCTCCTTTTGCAAAATATATCCTGTTCTTCAGCTGGATTCTGCAAAAGCAGGAGTACCATCAAGCACATCGTTAATCTGCGTACTTTTTGTGAAAATCGCACACACCATATGGTTGTGTTATCCTCAGTGAAAAGTATTTGTATTCGTAATCTGTGTGTATCTCTCTTTGTATGCCTAGTTTTCTCTCTCTCTCTCTCTCTCTCTCTCTCTCTCTCTCTCTCCTCTCTCTCTCTCTCTCTCTCTCCCCTCTCTCTCTCTCTCTCTCTCTTCTTTTTGATGGGCTTCCCTTGCTTGGCTACCGGAAAGAAACATTTCAACAAAGCTCTGACCAATTTGTTTTCCTTTAGCGAGAAAAAAAGACAATACCAGTCATAGGACTTCCAACGTCTTTTTAATGTATACTAAACATTCTCTTATAAGAAGTGTCGTTGAGCACAGACTGTCGTCGTGCTGCGTTTGAAACAGCCGCCAACTCAACCCGCAACCGCGCACACTCGCCTAGTCAACATTGTCCTCTTTCGTCGGAAATGTCTGTCACAGATTTCCAGGGAAAGGAAACGGGCCGAGATCCACAGACTACAACAGAAGTTGAGTTCTTCCTCATCTTCATCTAGCTTGTTTCTCTCTACTACCCCAAGTTTGTTCATCTAGCTTGTTTCTCTCTACTACCCCAAGTTTGTTTACGACACGGGAAACGATAGTGTGTCAGACATATTGCCCGACAATAATCCTGCCTGTGTTTAGAGCTGTGCGCATCAGACAGATGTAGATCAACAGTACTGTCTATCGCCTGCTGCTGCAAGTGACATAAACTCTTAGTTAGTGACAGTGAGTGATGTTTGTGATAACTGAGAAACTGTGTCAGGGAAATACAACACCACTGATATGATGACATTAGAAAACGAACTACAGTCAGTTACACAGTGGGACACTACAACAGCCTGATCTTTCATTTATAGGATAATGATGAAAAGAGCAAGGACACGTTGAAAGAGCAAAACGGATGTTCGTGAATCAACTGACTTACACAAGTAAATGTATGTGGTCTGTACAACGCAATTACAAAGTGTTTTGAAGATACCTCGAAGAGAATGGACAGCCTTGTCAGTATTATCAGACCAGAAGAAAAAGACAGATGTGACACTAGTGCTGGTGACAATGAAAACCGTGGTTTAGAAGCGACTATCACAAAGCTCCTTATTAAACTGTTCTGAGATTAGTGAGGTTGGAAAGGAAATTCGTGCTTAAAAAATGCCTAATCACTATACAGTTACCATTTAAACATGTGATCAAATTTCTTGTTGTAAAGAAAATCTTGGTCTTCATGTGATGTAAACTGTAAAGTTTATTATCGTTACTTGGAACTTGTTATCAACGGTAATAAAGCTCATGTAGAGCAGTGACCGCAAAGTTGTTGTCACTGTACTTTAGCAGATTGATCATGAAATTAACTGCATTACCTTGATATGGCTTCCACGTCATGACGACCTGAATATATTTGAGTTTGATTATAGCTATTGGTATTGTTCAGTTATCCACCGTCCTCCTTCCTCCTCATGTCCCCATGTGAATGGGCACAAGGCCTAACACATTAAATCATTCGATTCGTCTCTCTCTCTCTCTGTCTCTTCTCTCTCTCTCTCTCTCTCTCTCTCTCTCACTCTCCTCTCTCTCTCTCTCTCTCTCTCCTCTCTCTCTCTCCCCCCATGCAGTTTATGACAGACAAACTTTGATAAACTGCTAAGAGGCGTGGTGAGTTTTCTATCAACAAACGTTAATGTGTTATGTTCTTGAAAAAAATGAAACCAAATTTGCGAGTTTTTTGTCTTGGCGCTTAAAGGAAAAACGGAGAGACGAAGAGAGGAAGTCGGTGGGTTGTGAGAAAAACAATAAAGAGAGAGAGAGAGAGAGAGAGAGAGAGAGAGAGAGAGAGAGAGAGAGAGAGAGAGAGAGATACAGACAGACAGACAGACAGACAGATGCAGACAAAGAGACAGACAGACAGACAGACGAACAGACAGACAAAGAGACGAGGAGAAAGAGAGAGAGAGAGAGACAGAGAGAGAAAGTAGAAGAAGTGGAAGAAGAAGAAGAAGAAGAAGAAGAAGAAGAAGGGAAAACGAAGAAGAATAGGAAGAAGAGAAGGACAGAATAAAGTGTGGCATACAGGCACAGGCAGAAAGAAGTCGATTTTAATAGAAGTAGCAATAAAATGACAGACAGACGGACAAGGAAACAGACAAACAGATAGAGAGAAAAGAGAGACAGAGACTTTTTTTAATTTCTCCTTACTGGCTTGGCGTTTTCTCCTGTTCAGATGACATATTCTGTCATGTTTGCGATGACGTTTTCCTATGGCGGTGTTTTTGTTTACTTAGTTTGTTTGCTTGTTTGTTTTTAAGGCGGATTGCGCTTTAAAAAAAAAAAAAAAAAAAAAAACCGTTTCTGATGTTTCGACAGTTTTGTTTGTCTCCATTATTGTTTTTGTTTATGTGACATTAAAAAATATGCTTTTTAGTGTTCCTCCATTCATATGTAAATAATCTCGTCTATCGTTCGTGAAGATGTCTCCAGTGAATGCTCAGTGATATGCAGGCATGTAATGTGTAAACAGATAATTCAGTATTGCTTTATTCGTTTGTTTTGTCTTTAGTGCCACTGGGAACGGCATCACTCCTGGTCATTTTGGCTCCTCGTCCGACGCCACACTCCGGCCTGTCCCATCGCAGCCCCGGTCTACCGGTAGAGCAAAGAGAACAGTCGATATCAAGTCGTCATAAGGAAACCCACCATAGGAGACACAGCGCCGCAGCTATGTCACTCAGTGGTGGCCAGTGGTGCCAGTTCCAGTCCAGAAAATGCTGGATACTTCCAACCAAGTCCTTTACTGACCATGGTCATTGCCTGGGCGTGGACACAGCGCGAGTCAGCATCCCCCTGAGCAGAGCGCCGCCACTTCCAGCCAACGACAGCTCCCATGACCAAACGTTCGAGGATACTGACATTGAGGTCACCAAGAGAGTAGGACATGAAGGGCCACAGAGTTCCAGACGTTTCTTTAATGCTGACCAGTGAGGGTGGATATGATAAAGATGATGCCATAGAGCTTTGTTCTGGTCGGAGACTAGACATGACATGGTTGTACCCCCCACGATTCCTTCCGTAATACACCCCAGTGTCGGCCAGGCCCCAGAGATACCTGCCATTTCACATTCAGCTCGGGTGGAGCCGTTGATAGCCGACCCCTCAACAATGCCTCTGATGGGAAGGGAACCAGTGACCTCCCTGTCTGCAAATCCCTAACGCTAATCGCTGAACCACGTTGGCGGTTTGTGACATTGCTCAGCATTTCTTCAGTGACATTAAAAATAATGGTAACATCTTTGGTGCTAAGAAACGGAAACCAAATAAATAAAAGCCAAAACTTGTTCGCAGACGATAAAACGATAACATGTTGGTAAATACATCTTACTGTGCAACTCTGAACAACTTGAAAGCATTATACTCACGTGTCACTTAGGACGGCTGAAATGAATGGCCCAGCAGACAAATAATGCTATGTCACTGTTCAATTTAAAGTGATGGCAATGTTCTCAAAGCGTTCCTCATAACGTCAGACATCTACAAAAGGAAACAATATCTTTACAGCGAAATATATTTCCTTTTTATAGTTCCTTAATGCCTGTTCGTGACGTCTTCTGTTGTAACTGTCGTGTAACGGAAGATTAAAGAGAATCGAAGCACGTGAAACCCTCCTCATTCATAAAGAAGAACGACAATAAACAAAACAGAAGTGTGAAAAAGGAAAAAGAGGGATTGAAAGTTTAAAAAAAAGGGACTTAACAGGAAAAAAGAAATAGAAATGGGTAAAATAATAGGAAGACAAAGATAGGATGAAAGGAAGAAACAAATAACGAAATACAGAAAGACGGAAACATGTTAATGATATATCCGTGGATAAATAAACACGTAAATTAACAATGTACAGATTAATAAATTAATAAGTGTATAAAACGTTGGACGAAAAACAAGAAAGAATGCTTTGATACAAAGGGAAAATGAAAGACAAAACGAAGAACGGAAATAAAGGCAGACAAAAAAGACGAAATGGAAAGAGAGAGAGAGAGAGAGAGAGAGAGAGAGAGAGAGAGAGAGAGAGAGAGAGAGAGAGAGAGAGAGAGAGAGAGACAGAGAGACAGAGAGACAGAGAGAAAGAACAGAAGGTAAAGGAAGGGAAGAGAAAATTCTGTATTTATGAGGATAATACATAAGCTCTTAATGCACTTTTTTTACACCCAGGCCTCGCCCTGAGTAGGAACTGCAATATGAAGTGAAATGAAATAATGCATGAACAAAAAGCAAACAAAGAAAAACGGTCATACAATCATAATGGAATACCAAAGGAAACGAAAAGTGAAAAACAATGAGGGGAAAGAAGAGGAGTAGGGCATGCGCGCGCGCGCGCGCGTGTGTGGGGGGTGGGGGTGGGGGGGATATGGAAATGCACCATAAGGAACAATTATTAGCGTGTATAAAACAGACAATAAAATGAATATGACAAAGTACACACACAATTTGGAAGAGAGAGAGAGAGAGAGAGAGAGAGAGAGAGAGAGAGAGAGAGAGAGAGGGGGGGGACTAAGGGAGTAGAGAACATGAAATTGGAAGAGAGAGAGAGAGAGAGAGGAGAAGAGAGAGAGAGAGATGAGAGAGGAGAGAGAGAGAGAGAGAGAGAGAGAGAGAGAGAGAGAGAAGAGAGAGAGAGAGAGAGAGAGAGAGACAGAGACAGAGAGAGAGAGACAGACAGACAGACAGACAGACAGACAGACAGATAGAGACAGAGTGAGAGAGAGAGATTCCAGACTATTTCATATCAGGTTTCGGGGAAAGGCCCTCGTACCGAGAGAAAACGTATTTTTTGCTCTTTTTTTTCCCTCTCACTGCGAGTGATTTACAAAAGACAATGACGAAGACGCTGCCGGTTACGATGACTTTGAAAACAGCGCAAAACACAAACTGACACACTGAGAATAACCCGAATCAAGAGGTAGGATCGAGGACAGAGCCTCATGGTTCCAGCCATCGAACATAGGCCTGAAAAGAATGTTTTGTTAGCGACACAACAGCACACAGAACACGCGCGGGCGATTACAGGTGTCCTAGACGTTGGCTCTGCTTTCTTTCTGACGCATGCCTGTCATTGAAAACAACCTCCAGGACACATGACTGATGTCTGCTTTACTTTGTTTCTTACAAAGCGAAGACTCCAAGCGTTCGATCCTCTCTCTCTCTCTCTCTCTCTCTCTCTCTTCTCTCTCTCCTCTCTCTCTCTCTCTCTCTCTCTCCTCTTTACAGGAGGAGAGACATCTAGATTCCGGTATCCTACCCCCTTTTCCTCCTCCCACCCTTTCTGTTTCCTTACATATTCCGGAATCCTCACCCCCCTTTACCTCCCCCCACCCCATCTGTTTCCTTCTAGATTCCGGAATCCTCCCTTTCCCCCCACCCCTTCTGTTTCCTTATGATTCCGGAATCCTCCCCCTTTTCCTCCCCACCCCTTCTGTTTCCTTATAGATTCCGGAATCCTCACCCCATTTTCCTCCCCCACCCCTTCTGTTCCTTATAGATTTTCCCGGGAAACCTCACCCCATTTTCCTCCCCCACCCCTTCTGTTTCCTTATAGATTCCGGAATCCTCACCCCATTTTCCTCCCCCACCCTTCTGTTTCCTTATAGATTCCGGAATCCTCACCCCATTTTCCTCCCCCACCCCTTCTGATTCCTTATAGATTTCGGAATCCTCCCCCATTTTCCTCCCCCAACCCTTCTGTTTCCTTATAGATTCCGGAATCCTCACCCCATTTTCCTCCCCCAACCCTTCTGTTTCCTTATAGATTCCGGAATCCTCCCCCATTTTCCTCCCCCACCCCTTCTGTTTCCTTATAGATTCCGGAATCCTCACCCCATTTTCCTCCCCCAACCCTTCTGTTTCCTTATAGATTCCGGAATCCTCACCCCATTTTCCTCCCCCACCCCTTCTGTTTCCTTATCAGATTCCGGAATCCTCACCCCTTTTCTCCCCCCCACCCTTCGTTTCCTTACAGATTCCGGAATCCTCACCCCTTTTCCTCCCCCCACCCTTCGTTTCCTCTAAGATTCCGGAATCCTCACCCCTTTCTCCCCCCACCCCTTCGTTTCCTTAAAGATTCCGGAATCCTCACCCCTTTTCCTACCCCACCCCTTCTGTTTCCTCATAGATTCCGGAATCCTCACCCCATTTTCTCCCCCACCCCCTTCTGTTTCCTTACAGATTCCAGAATCCTCACCCCATTTTCCTAACCCCACCCCTTCTGTTTCCTTACAGATTCCGGAATCCTCACCCCATTTTCCTACCCCCACCCCTTCTGTTTCCTTACAGATTCCGGAATCCTCACCCCTTTTCCTACCCCCACCCCTTCTGTTTCCTTAATTGCTCCCCCTTTCGCCCCCACTTGACCCCAATCGAATTCTACACGTCTCCCTCTCCTCACAATTAGCAGAGTCCCTCACTGCCATTTTGGTATTTTCTGTCTTATAATAAAGCATTCTGTTATTGAAGCTAAATAAAGTCGTGTGTGTGTGTGTGTGTGTGTGTGTGTGTGTGTGTGTGTGTGTGTGTGTGTGTGACAGAGAGAGAGAGAGAGAGAGAGAGAGAGAGAGAGAGAGAGAGAGAGATGCTTTGATGATTTATTGCCTCTCAGCTACAGGGGCCATTAAGGCAAAGAGGGTACACATACGACTGGACACATTGCATCATGAAAGTATAAGGAAAATACACATTGTATCATTAAAGTTTAAGGAAACTAAATGATTAAATAACCAAAACTATCAGAACGTAAAGGATTTAAGGATCGCTCACATTGTCAGGGTGGCACAGACATTTATAACATAAACTACTCACACGTAAACGATCAAATCCGATTAGAAGACTTCCGTACAGAACGTCCTTTCCTACAATACCGTTCCCGTCCCTTTAGTTCCAAAACACAGTTCCCAATCCCTTCTCTCACCTTGACGAATAAACATAAACAGTAAACGCAAGCTCACATTCTTCCATTCCTCCTCTCAACATCAGCCTCTAATCCGACAGATCCCCGACCGCCACCCCCCCCCCCCCCCCCCCTTACCCTTCTCCACTCCCGACCTCGCTGTTCCAAACGCACGCAAGTTCATGTGCGCAAGCGCGCGCGCCACCACACACACACACACACACTGAGACTACATGGCCATCCACTAATTACAAAAGAACATACTAAGACAAAACAAGGAACATTAGATTACAATACTATTGTCATTAAGTTCTAACTTCTTTTTTCTCGTCTTGGTAGCTTCAGTTAAATACTTAGCATGGGCAATGATAGTTTTATCATTATCTGTTGCCAAAAGATTAATTAAACCACTTACTGTAGGCTCGACATGAGTCATATTGAAAGACGAATATTTTCGGCGAATATCTGACAAGAAGCAACAAAAAAAAGAAAGTTCACTTCATCTTCGTTATTGTGACCGCACACTGGGCAGTCAACACTTCGTTCACTGGTCATAAACCAGTGTTTTGCAGCGCCTAGACCATGCACTCTTAATCTAAACTTTACCAGATCTTCTCTCATCTTTTTATTCGTTATCAAAGTTAGATACCTCTCAGCTTCAAACATAATTTTAAAAGAACGGTACCACTCATATTTATCGTTATCTTCAATTTCAGAATGCCAATTTTGCTTGTAACATGAAACAATTCTTTCCTTAAATTCTGATATAAACCCCTCCTCGGAGCCGACACCTTGACCACAACCATACTACCCCCAAAACCATTTTCTGTTAGAGTGTTCCTAACTTTTGATGCCCAATTGTATTTGCCTGCTTCTAATTGTAATAACAACATATCATAGGCTTGCCTACATATTCTATTAGTTGGTAGTTTTACCAGTCACAGCCAGTATTTAATACATTTTACAGCAGTTCGAACGAACAAAGGATATCTTCCTGTTCTCCGTAACTCATTTTACTTGAAGAGTTTAGTGATACACCCAGGAATCGTTTAATGGCAAAAGTATGTACTTTTTCTATTAACCCTGTATCTTCTAACCCCCATACTTCTGCTGCGTAAGTCAATATGGGCTCAATCTGAGTATCAAAAAGCTTCCAGAATAGGAAAGAATCAATTGTATGTAGTTTCTTTAGTGATTTTAGAATTTCAATAACACCCATCTTACCTTTCTGCTCATGTCTAGAAGGGCAGCATTCATACTTAATTTTGTTGTAAATATCAAGCCTAAGTATTTGCATGTGTTTGTTACTCTTATATCTTCGTTTCCATATGTCCATTTTCCTCTTATTCCAAGATAACCACCTTTACGGAAAACCATATTAGTCTTATCTAGATTTACGTCTAGACGTAATCTGTCAGCCTCTTTTTTCAGACTGTTCAGTTGGTTCTGTAGACCTATAACAGTATCTGATAGCAAAATCACGTCGTCTGCAAAAAGCAATAAAAATAATTCTGAAGTTCCTGGTACCATCTGGACTCCGTGCTTCCCTTCCCTGATTATCTCTACGGCTAATTCATTGACAAAAAAGAACATAATTTTGCTGAGTACACATCCTTGTTTTACTCCTCTCGGACAATCAAAAAAAAATCAGAGTATGAATGCCTATCTCTCACACATGCAATGACTCAGTAATAAACTCCCCGAAGTGCTTTATACATGTTTCTATCAACGCCACTTCTCCTTAACACATGCCATAAGACATTTCTGTCAACAGAATCAAATGCTTTTCGAAAGTCGACGAAAGCTACATAGAGCTTAGAATATTTTGCTAAATATTTTTCAACGAAAGAGTGTAAAGTAAAAATGTGATCAATTGTACTATATCCTGCTCTAAACCCACCTTGTTCCTCAGCTAATTTTCCCTCAACGTCTGCCCATCGTGAGAGTCGCTAATTCAGAATAAATGTGTACACTTTGCTCACGATACATGTTAATGCCACACCACGGTAATTATCCGGTAGATTAGCATCCCCTTTCTTGTAAACTGGAATAATTATATATATATATATATATATATATATATATATATATATATATAGAGAGAGAGAGAGAGAGAGAGAGAGAGAGAGAGAGAGAGAGAGAGAGAGAGAGAATCTACGTACACACAAACATGTATGCATACATACATACACACACACACACACATAAACACGTACATACATAGATAGGTACATACATACATACATGCGTAGATACATACATACATACATACATGCATGCATATACATACATACATGCATACAAACATACGTACATACATACAGACATTCATACACATATACGTGCACACGTACACACATGCATACATGCGCACGTAAACAAAAGAACTCAATTATCATGGTTCAAAAAGAGAATATTTGTGCTCAGTGCCTGGCTGTGGGAAGGTAAACGTGACACAGCCCAGCTGTTTACAAGGCTCAATGGGAGGGGAGGGGGGGGGGGGGGGGCGGAGTGGGGAGACGGGGTGCTGTGGCTAAAAACTTGGGCGGATCTCTTTTTTTTTTCTACCTTCCCCAAGGCCTGAGATGGCGGTCTGCGTGCTAGTCTCTCGATTGAGGTGATGGGTTGGTTTCTGTGTGCAGCATGGATGGGAACCCCTGATATCAACGAAGTTCTTCGAAGCAATTCGTTAAAAAAGTGTCCCCTATCCTCCTCCCCCCTCCCCCGCGCCCTGATATCTTTTCTATCTCCGAATTCACTAAAACAAAAATCATATCCCCCTCCCCCCCTCTCCCACCCCCACCATTTCCCCTAAAAAGAAAGTCTAAGACCTCAGCCTCCTCAGCCCGTATGAAAAGATGAACATACACACACTGTAGCCAGGGAAAATACTTTGGGTGATCTCTTTGCCCTCTTCTTACTGTAACACTTGTGTATTTCTCCCCCTCCCTCCCCCGCCCCCTTCCCATCACCCTCCCTCTCTAAATCTCTCTATGTCTTTCTGCCTCTGTCTTCCTATCTGTCTGTCTCTCTTTTTGTCTATCTCTATCTGTCTGTCTGTCTGTCTGTCTTAGTCTCTGTCTGTCTCCATCTCTCTCTAGCTCTCCTTGTTTGTTCTTTAGCTTAATGTTTGTTCGTGTCTGTCTCTTTGTCCTACTGTGTCCGTTT
>CM031608.1:53823456-53830956 GCA_018398815.1 Conus ventricosus
GGACGAACCTTACCCACTGTCTCTTGATCGACTCGTCGCTCGGGAAACCGTGCAAACTGAAGCCTCGACTGTGCGAACTGTTGCATTCAGCTACACAACAGTACCCCCTGTTCGCTTTTTCTTCTTTGGAACGTTTTCTGAACTGAGAGAGGTGTACGAATGATCGTTATGTGCCATGGTAAGAACGAAACTGGTTTCTTCGTGCTTCTCAGCAGACTATGTTCCTGCGGGACTTCCAATAACGATGTCACTTCCGGTTTTCAGTGCTCGGGATAGTTTCTCAGGTGTATAAAAAGAGTTTTTATTAAAATAAAAGCATTTACGATTGTGTATGGCAGATTTTCTTCCCATGTGTTTAGTTGTTGATACAAACAGAATATTTTACAGCAATAAAAATTTTTGTCTCTTGTAGTCCTTTAACGTGTTTACAGGCTACACTGCTACCTGCTATTAAGTTTACTCGTCAAGGCAGATGATCTGGGGTTTTATTATGTCTGATTAAGAATGATTCTGTGGCTTACGATAGAGAGCTCCAAATGGATTGTTATAATGCTCTTTTCTTTTTGATTGACATGTCTTTGTACGGTTTAACTGAGGATGTATTATATGTTTGCTCATACAGAGGGTTCACCATATTATGCTTGTTTTAATGATAACAATGGTATTGTTTCTTTCGAGGAATGTCTTACTGATTGTATGATTGATTTGAATTATGTGAATATAATCTTAGCTGGAGATCTGAACAGTAGGACGGCTAATGTTTCTCAATATATTTTCTACGACCATGATACGTATAATTTCGAGTTTCGTAGATAGTCTGATTTTTTTTAAAAAGAAAATAATCAGACAAGGTCAATCAATAAATATGGGAAATGTTTATTAAGTATGTGTACTTCGCTAGGATTGTGCATACAAAATGGAGCATGTAGCGGTGATCTTGAAGGGCACTATACGTATGTATTTGATTCGGGGTGTAGTGTGAACGATTATTTTCCGATTACTCGAAATTTATTCTCTGTCGTTTTGCCTTCTTGTAGTTTAGTTGTATCAGAGAGATTAGAATCTGACCATTTATCTGTTGAATTTCATCTTGGAATACCCGATCTTAACACTGTGATTTTGAGTACTGAAAATGATTGTGAAGGTATTGAAAACTTTGTATGGAATCCTTTTTTGGAGCAAATTTATGTCTATACAATGCAGTCAGCTGAAGCACTGTCATTGCTTGATGATGCTTTAACTATGATTGATCGTGACTGTAATGAAGCCTTGAATATTTTGTTGCATGTCTTAAAAGTTATGCTGATTTTCTGAAAAAGTGAACGTGTTTGAACAAAATTAATGGAAAAAGTGACTGGTACGATTAAAAGTGTAAAATGAGTAAATCAAAAGCTGAATGTTTGTTGAGAACATTTCTGCGGACGAAGGATGATGCCGTTCGCGTTGCTTACTGTATAGCCAGGAGAGAGTACAAATATCTTCTAGAATTAAAAGAACAACAGCATAATGACTCATTGTTAGGATCGTAAATGATCAAAAACAGTTTGGGGAGAATGTGCACAGAGTCTCCTTTAAAAGAAACCAACGCTATGACAACATAACAATGGTTGACTGTACAGTCACTTTAAAAAATTGCTGGAAACAAATTTACAAACAGAGGGTACTCGTATAATTGATAACGGCGATGATGATATAAATGACGAAGAAGACGATGACGGTTCCATGAACAGCCCTATGTCTAGTGCTGTTAGCAATAAGGAAGTTAAAGAATGGTAAAAACGGCTGGTCCAGATGGAATTATTTGGGAAATGTTAAAGTATGCTGTGGGATCGGGTTAATTGACTTTTTTGTTAAACTTTTTATTATACTCTGTTTGATAAGGGAATGTTGCCAGGTAACTGGACAGAAAATATTGTCCTGCCTTTATTATAAAAAAGGGTGATGAAAACGATCCTAATAATTACAGGAAGGTATCCCTGTCTGATACAAACAGTAAGCTATATAGTTCTATCGTTTAACCACAAGATCAGGAATGGATTTATTTACATAATTACAGGTGAACATCAAGCTGGATCTAAAAGACGCTACTCTACCATTGATCATATGTTTACATGATTAGCCTTATAACAAATGCAGTTTTGCTTTCACCGTAAACTTTACGTTGCTTTATTGATTTCGAGAAAGCTTTTGACTCTACTGAAAGAAACCTATTGTGGTCTTTTTTTTTTAATTAATGGTATTAAAGGAAAACATTTTCGTGTGTTCACAGTATAGTATGTCGCAGTCAGGACTAGGATCGTTCTGACTCAAAAGTGACAAATTATATCAATTGTGCCTGAGGGGTGTAAAACAAGACGACGTTACTAGCCCTGTGTTGTTCACTTTATTTATAAATGAGTTAGCGTCGGAAGTGATCAGAAATGGGAAGCATGGTGCTACGTTCACATATGATTACTTTGATTATATTTATATTACTTTTGGCAGATGATGTGCTCTCTTGTCTGAAGCAATAATTGAGTTACAGACACAATTTAAACAGCCTACATTAGAGCGGCAACAGGATTCCACCTAAAGTTGAATGTGAGTAAAAAGTAATTAGTTGTCTTTAGGAAAGGCGGATATTTGCACCGAGAGAAATTTGGACTTACGATAGAATCCTTATGCCCGTCGTTAATGTCTATAAGTATTTAGGCATTTATTTTTCAACTGGATTTAGTTTCATTGTGGCGTGTCAAAACCTTGCCAGCAGAGCCAAACATGCAATGTTATGTATATTGCAAAAACGGTTTAGATTAAACTGTAATTCCCTTGTTGTACATCTAACATTATTTGACACACAAGTACAACCAATTGTTCAATACGGAGCTGAATTGTGGAGACTAAGTAGCCCAGCACGCCATTGTGAAACGGTACACCTGCTTGCCCTTAAACAGTTTCTAGGTGTTCAAGTACGAACACCAAAGATTTATATAATGGAGAGACAAATAGGTACCCCCATTTACAGAAATTCTGCAGTCAGATGTGTACGATACTAGGTTAAGGTTGACGAGAACGGATGAGACAAAATTACCACGAAAAGCATATTGTGAATTGCTTGATTTAGATTCTCGGTGTAAAGAAACTGGGTATCTGATATTCGTTGTAAATTGTGTATGTTTGGTTTTGGGTATGTATGGTTAAACCACGGTGTTAAAGGAGTGCATCAGTTCCTTGCTGCATTTAAGAAAGGTTGGTTCTTTGGTAGATTGCAAGAATGGTATTTTCATATCAAAAACAGCGAAAGTTTTAGTTTATATAAAACGTTCTACACAATAGCTGCTGATAAAACGCATTTGAAATTGAATCTAGACAACATCTAAAAATAATTACGACAAAATTTAGACTTGGCGTTTCAGAAATTGCTGTTCATAAAGTTTTGGTACTAGAAAACACGACCTTGTTGATTTGAATTGTGTAAACAGGCTAGAGAAGACGAGGTGCATTTTGTGAGTTAAGGATAATGTGCACACATTTAAATTACTATAAATATCCTAGTCTTTTTCGACTTGGTCTACTCCTAGAATCGAATAATGAACTAAAAATCTGTCCATTTACCTATACAAAGCATTAAAGTTACGATTGTGCTTATTTCTGATATGTTAAGCTTGGTCAGTTATATGGTGATATGTTTTCTTCGAATGATTGTTTTGTTGTGCCCTTATGAGGGGCAATGGCCTATTAATGATTAAAATATCCGTATCCAATATCCGTTATCTCCTCTCTCTCTCTCTCTCTCTCTTCCTCTCCTCTCTCTCTCCTCTCTCTCTCTCTCTCTCTCTCTCACACGTCTTACACGGATACGCCCACGGGTAATCCGATCTTGTAAGCATGTCCAGCATTGTGTCTAGACAAAAGGGCCAACGGGCAGTGTTCGTTGCCAAACTATAGCAGTCAGCCGTAAGACAGTGATTCAGTTTTAAAGTCTTGCAGTTAAGGATGACTAGTGTCCTGTCGGTAGAAACGATGTTAATGTGTGTCTGGAACTACAGGGAGAGGGTGGGTAGGGTTGGGGGTCACAGGTGAGGGCAGAGAGAGAGAGAGAGAGAGAGAGAGAGAGAGAGAGAGAGAGAGAGAGAGAGAAGAGAGAGAGAGAGAGAGAGAGCAGACAGTGGAAATAAATTGTTACCAGCTCTGTCCTCAGTTATATATGTCCATGCATCACTGTTGGGCTACTCCACTCCAGGAAACAGGAAGCGGATTGCCGTTTTCTAAAGTTGATATATTTCTGTTGTGGTTTCTTTATTTTCATCAGGTTTTGTTGTTGTTATTGTTGTTGTCGTTTTGTTGTTGTCATGATCTGATTTTGCCTGTCATCAATCTGTTGTTTTTGTTCTTAGCTGAAAATGCATTTACCGTGTCAGAAACAATTGTGAAGAAACAAAGGGCACATGCATAATTTCATCACAACAGATGGGGATAACGGAATGCAAATTAGTGACAAGCTAATGATTTACATTGAAGATGCAGAAAGTAGGTATTAAACTCAAAAGTAAATGTAGGCAACGGAAAATGTAAATGAGGTAGAGAAATATAAGCAGTAGATGATACAGAAAGCAATATTTGTTCACATGACGAGAAACATGAGGGCCAGAGCTACGTCTCTCATTTTTATTTAAAGCAAAAGAAATGCATTGCAATAAATGTACATTTATATCAAGTATTTTCCATTCTCTCTCTCTCTCTCTCTCTCTCTCTCTCTCTCTCTCTCTCTCTCTCTCTCTCTCTCTCTCTCTCTCTCTCTGTGTGTGTGTGTGTGTGTGTGTGTGTGTGTGCGTGTGCGCGCGCGCGCGCGTGTGTGTGTGTGTGTGTGTGTGTGTGTGTGTGTGTGTGTGTGTTGTCAGTACAACCATGAGTTAATCTGACAATAAATTGTTTCAGTCAGTCAGTGTGTGTGTGTGTGTGTGTGTGTGTGTGTGTGTGTGTGTGTGTGTGTGTGTGTGTGTGTGTGTGTTTGTGCCAAACAATAGCAGTCAGCCGTAAGACAGTGATTCAGTTTCAGAGTCTTGCAGTTAACGATGACTTGTGACCTGTCGGTAGAAACGATATCAATGTGTGTCTGGAACTACAGGAAGAGGGGTGGGGGTCACAGGTGAGGGCAGAGAGAGAGAGAGAGAGAGAGAGAGAGAGAGAGAGAGAGAGAGAGAGTGTGGATATAATTGTTACCAGCTCTGTCCTCAGTTATATAATTCCATGCATCTCTGTTGGGCTACAGATTTACAGATCCTCGAAAATCTAATAGATGTTAATTAAGGATGCAGAAAGTAGGTAATTAAACTCATAACTAAATGTAGGCAACGGAAAATGTAAATGAGGTAGAGAAATATAAGCAGTAAATGATACATAAAGCAACATTTGTTCACATGAGGAAAACATGAGG
Source organism: Conus ventricosus (assembly GCA_018398815.1). Lineage (NCBI taxonomy): Eukaryota > Metazoa > Mollusca > Gastropoda > Neogastropoda > Conidae > Conus > Conus ventricosus. The sequence continues at coordinate 53,828,873 of CM031608.1, forward strand.
GCCAGAGCTGCGTCTCGTTTATATTTAAAACAAGAGAAAATACATTGCAATAAATGGACATTTATATCAAGTACTTTCCATTCTCTCTCTCTCTCTCTCTCCTCTCTCTCTCTCTCTCTCTCTCTCTCTCTCTCTCTCTCTCTTATAAGAATATGTATATACTCGATCAAAGAGGTAAGCAAACGTGGGCAAGTAGCGTGCGTAGTTGCTTATGTAATTATGGTTTTTATTACGTATGGATGAATCAGGGTGTCGGGTGTGCAAATAGTTTTTTGACTTGTTTCAAGCAACGTATTATAGATTGTAGGTGGCAGGATTGGGAGTCCCATATTCGGACGAGTGACAGATTTTCATTGTACAGATTGTTTAAAGTCAATCACTTGATTGAACCATACGTTTCATTGTCATTGTGTAGTTTTGTAAGGGCAGCATTAACCAAGTTTAGGTTTGGCGTATCTGACATTGCCGTGCACTCCCAGAGATATAGATATGGAGGAAATGGAACTGCAATTTGTCGCTTATGTCGTTCAGCAATTGAAGATGAAATTCATTTTGTGTTTAGCTGTCCAGTGTTAAATGACCTAAGAAGTAAATTTATTCCATCAAAATTTCATTGTAGACCATCTAGTTTTCGTTTAGTATTGCTATTGTCAACAAAAAATGAAAATACAATAAAATTTTTGCAATTTATCTATATAAGTCATTTCAACGTATCAGAGCCTTTTCTCAATAAGGGCGAGTAGAGTGAACATGTTTGTACATTTTACATTGTTTCAGTGAACTGATTATTTTGATTTTGATGTTCTTACTGTTGTTAACTTCTCATAGATTTGACCCCCTTCAGATGGGCCTTGGCCTTATGAATAAATCATTCATTCATTCATTCATTCTCTCTCTCTCTCTCTCTCTCTCTCTCTCTGATTGCCTATACCTCTGGAAAAGACTATATCTGTTGACAGTGCTAAGGGAGGTGATTTAACTTCATTTCTTTATCAATGACATGTTACATGCCACTTTCGTGTGTATTCTGCCACGGCTGTTCTGCTTCACAACAAGCTGATCAAGACCAGAGAGAGAGAGACAGAGAGAGACAGAGACAGACAGACAGACAGATTATACGTACAAAACATTCGCGTTTCCATACGCTAACCTTCTTCAGTAGCATGAGGGGCGGAGTGAAAAGTGGCCTGTGTTGGGGATGGGAGTGGAGCGGAAACCGTCGTGCTAAAATGAGTCATCTTCAACGTGTATCCAGTGCGAAGTTCTTCCCGGATTCTGAAGAGGCGGTGCAAAATCCCACCATTAGTCAATCCGCACGTGCACACACCAGAGAAATGAGAGATCTACCATTTCTGTGGCACACACTCCCGTCAGCTCCCAGGTGGATGTAGCGGGGGTAAGGCAGGAGCAACTTTTCCCTGAAGGTTGACTGCAGACCCTCCACACGCCTTTAGACTCACTTCTCCTAAGGCACGTTTCAGACGACGCTGCGCGTCAATGCGGTGGCTGTTTTAGCTTTTGTCGAGTGAAGCGTTGTCCATTAGTACGAAAAGTTTCCCGTGTAGGGGACTGCGGGGAAATCGTATCTGGCATGCAGCAGTCCCTTCCAAAAGAAGGTTGTGTGATGGTAGAATTTGGGGATCCCTTTCTTGACATTTTTTTTAACAGTATGGTCTGAAAGAAAACCAGTTTCAAGGTCTAAAAGCTTTCATGGTGAGCTGTATTTTAAAATCACTTTTATGGCCCTTAGCGATTCGGCAGTCAGCAGTATGAATTGAGCTGATCATTTTCGTGACGAATAGGAAGTAGTTCTGTTGCAACGGACATACGAACAGCAGTGTTGATGCTAAACTAATGTTTCTGTTCGATTGTTTGTTTGGCGCGCGCACGTGTGTGTGTGCTCCTCCCTTTCTGTGAGAAACATAAAGAACACACACACACACACACACACACACAACACACACACACACACGCGCGCGCGCGCGCACGCACACGCACACACACACACACACACACACCGCAACGAATAGCACGAATTGTCTAAGGAGGTGGGCGAGGGCCTGAATAGCTTGGCAGGGTGCTGA
>CM031608.1:53840956-53846142 GCA_018398815.1 Conus ventricosus
GTTCAGCGGAAGTTCTGATCCAGATATGCAGGGTACCCAACCGCTAGGTCCTCTGCAGGGGATAACAATTGCGTGCGTGAACATGGCTCTCGGAAATCCTGATTAGCTCAACTGATAGAGCGCAGGACCTGCAAACCTGGTGATCTTGGGGGTTGCTTGTTCGAACCTCCTCTGGACTGATTTTAAAAAAAAAAGGCAATTTTCTCGTCCGAGTTAATGCTGGATATGACTCTATTTTCGGAAAATTCCTTCGAATGCGATTATAAACCAAGGTTCCGTGTAGGTCGCACATATAACATCTTGCGTACACGTCAGATCCCATCGTCAACTGTCGGAAGAGAAGGCCAGTCTGGCCATTGGTCTTGATGACACATACACACATACCATGCATCCTGTGTGAAAACTCTAAGGAATGGATGAAAAACTGAGTGCAGCAGAATGACAAGGGCAGCAACAGATTTCAGCGCCGGCAGGCAGCTCTTCAGTCGGCACTACCCATGAAGACAGCCCGTTATGTAAATGAGACCATGGATTGTGCAAGGCTTAGCGCTTGGCTTTTTACCGAGGCTATGCGATATATGAATACTCACAATGATGATGACGATGATGATGATGAATTAGCAATAATAGCAACAGCAACAGCAACAACAACAATCAACGCTATCCATCGACTTTTACACATATGGGCCGAGACTTCGACATCATCCTACAACAGGGACAGAGATTGTGTGCAATAGACTAGCCCCTCTCCTCCCCTGCCCTCTCCTGTGTATTTTCAGTAAATAACAAACGAGTAGAGTAGCTCTTGTTCCCATTGTGAAATAAGTACTCGCCCATAACAAATGCTGCTTACGACACCAAATCACCTAGCAGATACAACACAGAGCGCACAAAACAAACAAAGAGACCCCCCCCCAAAAAAAAAAAAAAAAAAAAAAAAAAAGGAGTTTCAAGTTTGTCTATATACCCTGTACCTGACACATCTACACAACAACTTAATTTATGTTTGTTCATTTCTCCAGTTGTTGTTGCACAACAACTGGAGAAATGAACAAACATAAATTAACATTCATTCAAGACTGGCACAGCCTTTTCTATCTGGAATATAGTCAAACAAACACATGGACGAACAGTAACAAATACAGGTAACGTCGTTTTGATTGGTATGAAAGAAAACCTGACATGAGACAGGGAAACGTAACAGACAAGTAGGGTAACTGTTGCTTCAATGATGAATACACGCCCATAACTCCAAACAAGTGCTGCTTACGACACCGAATCTCCTAGCTGAAATGAAAACACAGAGCACATAGAACAAACAAGAAGACACACTCCCCCCCCCCCCCCCCCCCAAAAAAAAAAAAAAAAAAAAAAAGAATGTTCCAAGCTTGCCTATATACCCTGTACTTGACACACCTGCACAGCAACAACAACTGGAGAAATAAACAAACATAAATTAACACTCATCCAAGACTGGCACAGCCTTTTCTATCCGGAACATAGTCGAACAAAAACACGTAACCTTGTTTTGATTGGTATCAATTAAAGGAAATCGAAATGAGGCAGGGAAACGGAAACAGTAAATAACAGAGTTTCTGTCGACCCTGTCAGACCCTGTATAGGACGTTAATCTAGCTCGCGATCTGGACGATCTTGTCTTTGTTACTAACTGCCCGATGTTTCGGTTCCCCAGCCAAGAGCGGGAGATTCGCCAACCTCGCCCAACCCAGGTTCCAGGTGAAAAAAGGCTCGCTCTGCGAGTTCTGTGAACTGTTGGATTGGGGCAAAGGGAAGTAATCACATGAAAGCTCTTCCATAACAGAAACCAATTTGTCAAATGTCTGGTGACTGAAATCAGTCTGTGGTTGATTGATCGATTTATTCTCGATTCGTAAGGAAACATTTTCATTCGGTACGACGGAAATAGCCGAGTTCACAATCCTGTGGAAAAGAAATTGAAATTTGGACAAACAGATAGCTAAAACCGACTTCATCCCCAGTTCAGAACAGTTCCAAGTGCAGAAGGCCAAATAATACATCTCAGTCTGCGCCAGCGAGCAGATTGGATTGCCTCCCTTGAGGAAAGCTCTTCAAATTTCAATTAAGAATCCGCAGTGCTTAGTTCTCAGTAATTCTGCGACAAATTCACAGTTCTTGGGCTTCAGTTAAGAGAGGAACTTGGCCTCGTTGTTAGTTAGCTATCTAGATTCGTAAACTTATGTTTCGTTTGATTAAAAACGGTGTTTATACACTCAGTAAAACTGGACTTCTCTCGAGCGAAGCCGAAAAGAAAAACCCCGGAAAAAGAGAGAGAGAGAGAAAAAAGAATACTCTAACCGCCAAAACGAAAGAAACAAACAAATTGCAAGACAAATACGATGCATTTTGTTTGGTCTTCTTCAGGCAAGACAAACAACATTCATGACAATGACAATGGAGAACCAACAGTCAGTCACTGTTATTACTACAATTACTATCATCATATTATTACGAGAAAAAAAAATGGTGGTAGTTATGTTCTCTTTATTTATTTATTTTTTTGCTATTCTAATTTTAATTAGTAATAGTAGTAGTAGTACTTCTACCCGCGCTATCTCCCCATAACCCCCCCCCCACACACACACACACACACACACACACACACACAACCCTCACCCCACCGGCCCCTCGTGTCCATTGCACTCTACATCTATTTTACACCTACTTTGAGGAGATAAGTGACTGTCTGTTCGTGCTTCGTGTTCGTTCTCTTGAATGTTGTTTGTCTTGCCTGAAGAGAAGGAAAGAGGTCGAGACGCGTCGTGTTTGTCTTGTCATTGTTTTGTTCTTTCGCTCGGTGGTATGGTCATTTTCCTTTCGCTCGGTGGTATGGTCATTTTCCTTTCGCTCAGCGGTTTGTTCATTTTCCTTTCGCTCGGCGGTATGGTCATTTTCCTTTCGCTTGGCGTATGGTCATTTTCCTTTCGCTTGGCTGTATGGTCATTTTCCTTTCGCTTGGCAGTATGGTCATTTCCTTTCGCTCGGCGGTATGGTCATTTTCCTTTCGCTTGGCAGTATGGTCATTTTCCTTTCGCTTGGCAGTATGGTCATTTTCCTTTCGCTCGGCGGTATGGTCATTTTCCTTTCGCTCGGCGGTATGGTCATTTTCCTTTCGCTCGGCGGTATGGTCATTTCCTTTCGCTCGCGTATGGTCATTTTCCTTTCGCTCGGCGGTATGGTCATTTTCCTTTCGCTCGGCGGTATGGTCATTTTCCTTTCGCTCGGCGGTATGGTCATTTTCCTTTTGCTCGGCGGTATGGTCATTTTCCTTTCGCTCGGCGGTATGGTCATTTTCCTTTCGCTCGGCGGTATGGTCATTTTCCTTTCGCTCGGCGGTATGGTCATTTCCTTTCGCTCGGCAGTATGGTCATTTTCCTTTTCAGTTTGTCTCCATTTCCACCTGCAGTCACCTCACTTTAAAACAGCTCAGAAACACAGCGTATGTCTCTCTCTGAGGGAACTGGAACCGGCGACCTCCCAGCCAGCAAATCCTGGAGTTTGCCACCATAGCGGCTGGCTCCAGAACAAATCTGTGAAAGAGACACGGGTCTCAACGGCATTCCAAACACGGATCAAGTTCAAGCCTCGCTCCCACCCTAACTCTTACCCCTAGGACATTAAAAAAAAAAAAAAAAAAAAACCTTTTTCGACAGGCTGCTGTGCTGATGCGAGAGTCGTACTGGCTCAACTGAGAAGGGTTGTGTGTTTTATACAAATATTGTTATAAACGAGCGGGTAAGGGTCTCCGCCTCCCAACTTACCCCATCCCCTTTCCTTTCCCAACTTTCTGTTTATCTCATCCCTGCTCTCTGACAAACAATGCAGCACCAACAGTTGTCGCCGTCGATCAAAAGCCGGTTTTGAACTTGATCGCATGTCAACGCACTCGGCACTCGGGGAATGTTGGGGCCTGCGAGGTGCGAGGGCGAGGCGAGCAGAGGGACGTGTTTGAAAGAGAACTGTCTGTCTGTCGGCCTGTCTGCCTGCCTGCCTGCCTGTCTGTCTGTCTGTCTGCCTGTCTGTCTGTCTGTCTGTTTCACAGACTGTAGGTTCGTCATAGTGTGTAGCTGTCTGTATGTAACTCTCATTGTCTTCTTCCTGTCAGACTCTGTGTGTGTGTGTGTGTGGTGTGTGTGTGTGGTGTTGTGTGTGTGTGTGTGGGGTGTGTCTGGCTGGCTGGGTGGCTGGCTGGCTGGCTGTATGTCTGTCTGCATGCATGCATGCCTGCCTACCTGCCTTCCTCTCCTCCTCTCTCTCTCTCTCCCTCTCTCTCTCTCTCTCTCTCTCTCTCTCTCTCTCTCTCTCTCTCTCTCTCTCTCTCTCTCCCTCCCTCTGCGCCTGTGTGTCTGTCTGTCTGACTCTGTTTCTCTATCTTAGTCTCTGTCTGTCTGTCTGTCTGTCTGTCTCGTCTGTCTCTCTCTCTCTCTCTCTCTCTCTCTTCTCTCCTCTCTCTCTCTCTTTTCTCTCCTCTCTCTCTCTCTCATTTGTTGAAAATAATTAAGTGTTGGTTACAATTACTGAGGCTTCTGGAGTAGTAAACGTGAGCAAACTTACAACATACTGCTTTTTGCAGCTAGAGTTAAGATATAAACGGGCTTACAGTTGAAAGAAAGTTCTTTATGAATATGGGTTTGGAATTGTGAAGATGTCTCCGGGAGACAGAAACGAACAGCAGATTATAGCAGAATTCAGAAACAGACTTTTGTTTGTTTAAACAAGATTGGCATGCAGATATGAGAAAACGAAAACTGTAACTGTTTTTTTTTTTAAATTTAAAAAGCGTATTTTAGCCTGAAAATGTCTTACCAGATAAACGTCATAGAGCAGATTATGATAGATGTAGGCTATGTGCACTGGGGTTTAATGTAGATCTTACCGTCATTACAGATAAATGGCCTAGAGCAGATCATGAGAGATGTAGGCTACGTACATTGGGGTTTAAGTAGATCGTCTTGATGGGACATTGTTCTTTTTCTTTTTAATTTTAGTGTTAGCATACGCTGAGATGCGGCAAAAATGGATATTTTCTTGCTTATATATGGCTAAAAGAATGATGTTCCTTCCCTCTTTCTCGTTTGGCGACAACACTGTAATTAATCAGTTGCTAAATTTTAATTTAAAGGCGGACACTTTATGGGTACATCCAA
>CM031608.1:53858957-53861457 GCA_018398815.1 Conus ventricosus
TAGAACAAAGAAGAGAGGAAGAAGTAAGAGGGAAAGAAGGAGAAGAAGAAAAAAGAAGAAGAAGACTACTGCAGGAGAAAGAAAGAGGAAGTGGTGGAGGAGGAATGTTGAGGAGAATAGGAAGGGGGGGGGGGGGCAATCAAAAAGAAGAGCAGGGAAGTGAGAGTGTGCGGTCAGAGAGAGAGAGAGAGAGAGAGAGAGAGAGAGAGAGAGAGAGAGAGAGAGAGAGAGAGAGAGAGAGAGAAGAGAGACAGACAGACAGACAGACAGACAGACTGGCAGACAGACAAACAGATTGAGAAAATGAGACAAACAGAATGATGTGTCGGGGCGGAGGGGGGGGGGGGGGGGGGTTGTAGATAGGGGCGTGGAGGGGTGCGAGGGTGCGGGATAGCTCCCGGAATGCAATGCCGTGACATCATCCATCGCCAAGCGTTACCATCTGCTGTGGCTGATCAGTTAATTAACGGAGTAAGCAGATATCCAGTCGTTGGTCCGACATTCTCTATCTTTTTATTCGGTGTTCAGGTAGAACTACCCGTTTCATATTAGGTCCTAGGATATTTCGACTGTAGCTCAAAGGTATCCCTTACACCGTGAGAAAGCAGTTTTGGCACCCATTGAAGTGATGTTTCTTTGCAGCCATGGGCTGCTGAAATCCCTCTGGCTGGCTCCATCCATACTGCCCTGTCGTCTAGCCAAGTCACTTGTCTAGTGTGCAGGGCAAGCTAAACGGTCAATTTCATATGACAATATAACAATTTATAATTACGTGAAAATGTTAAGCATATACTGAATATGTGGAAACTGAATTGATGCTTTGGGTAGCTCAAATACCCGTCAATTTAACATCGATGAAAAATGATGAAGGAATTGTTTCAACTTTAGGTATATGGTTTCCTGCGGTTTGACACTAGCTCGTTTTACAGCTATAGGTGTTGTGTGTCACCGGATTTGATGAATGGAAGCGCAACATTTGGGGATGGCGTGGAATGCACGTTCGGTTTTTTCTTTCTTTCTTATGAAAAAAAAAACCATGATAACTTCCATTGCCAGAAAAAAATGACTGAATACTGCTTTTTTGTCACTCTCAATACAGAGCAGCTGCCACAATTCAGTACCAACGGATAGTGATCCGGACTTGCCATCCGGACTAATAGACGTGGCCACCACATGGTCAAGAAAACGTGTCTCGTGCTTCGTTTTTGTCACAAGAAGCTTGCCGAGACCTTCCTCTCATACTGAAAAATTCTTGATAAGTCAGCAGTCCAACACTCGAAGTTGTCTTAAGACTAACCACATTTTTTTAAAACCAGGTCAACGAAATCTGGAGCGATCCAAAATATCAATCTTTGTGTTTCAAAAATTTAATGGTATTTGGTAGGACGACTGAAATATCAATTGACAAAAAAAAATACCAGTCGCCACACACACACACACACACACACACACACACACACACACACACACACACACACACACACACCCGCGCGTGCGCATGCATACACGCACACACACGCACGCATACCAATATGCGCCCTTCTGTGAGTTCCAGATTTTGGGTGTGGATCGGTTTTAATTTGACAGTGTCAATGAGCGTGAAACCTCTCACAAAAGGCATTAAACGCTTAGAGGCAAAGGGACGTTGTACGTAGTAATACAAATAGGTAATAGGCCCATTAACCAGGGTACCTTACCCATCACACACAGCCGAACTGTGTCAAGGAGGACGAAGTGGTCAGACGACAGATGGCACCTAAGGTAGTGGAGAGTTCGGACCTGCCCGATAGCGAAAGGGGGAAGGGATGTAACCACTACGAGCGCTGGACACTTAGTCAGCTGAGGTTCTTTTGTAAACAGTCAGGGAAGAGCAGGAGTCTTGGACTCGTTCGGATGGTATTGCCGTGGGTCACTGGGTTGGTTCTATTGTCAGGCTGGTTGAATGCGTGTGGAGGTTGTCGTAGCCCTCTTTAAGATAATTACTGTATTAAGTGACCCCTGAAGTCGGCGGGAAATTTCGATGTCCATCTGGTGCTAAGTGTTTGGTTGCTAATCAATTAGGTAGGGATGTGTGTAAATGCTGATGTGTGGGAGAATGTAGCGAATGGAGAATTCAGGGTACTTGTGAACTAGGGGTTTGAGAAGCAGCATGGACAAAAGGCATGGCCCGAAGGGGGATCCTTTGTTTCCATCCCTATATAAACTGAGGGAGAACAACGTGAGGGAGAACAACACCAGGAGAGAGAGAGAGAACACCACGAGAGGGAGAGAGAAGGCAGAGGAGAGAGAGAGAGAGAGAGAGAGAGAGAGAGAGAGAGAGAGAGAGAGAGAGAGAGAGAGAGGGGAGAGGAGAGGAGAGAGCAGGACAGAGAAAGGGTCGAGAGAAACGTGGTCTGGGAGATAGAAGAGACAGCAAAGTCTTAGAGTTAAAGACAAGCTGGAAGAGAAGGAAACTAAGTTTGAAGCCCAGAGGTGGGTGAAGATAGACAAACTGAAATTG
>CM031608.1:53873957-53881457 GCA_018398815.1 Conus ventricosus
TGGGATGTTCTGAGAGTCTTGAGAGTCTTGAGAGAGACTCGGCTCTCCTGCTAACACGTGGGTGCCAGTCATATGTTTCCGAAAATATTCCAGGTATCCGCTTTTGCAGACCAGGTTCGATTGTGCGCAGTAGGCTCTATTTTCTCCAAACCACCCAAGAAAGCGGAAGGCCAATGACACGGCAAAAGAACATTAAAAGATGTTCTGAAAACAGTCGAGTATTCTGGAGTGAGGGTAGGCAGAACAGACAGCCAAAGAGAGAGAGAGAGAGAGAGAGAGAGAGAGGAAGAGAGAGAGAGAGAGAGAGAGAGGAGAGAGAGAGAGAGAGAGAGAGAGAGAGGAGAGAGAGAGAGAGAGAGAGAGAGAGAGCAGCTATCACGCACAGAACACAAAGCCTGACACCCACAACCCCGTCCCTCCTCGCCACGAACGGATACTGTCTTAATCAAACGGGAGACAGACTGATTGACAGGCAGTCAGATAGACAGACAGGCGGAGACAGATAAAGAGAAACAGAGAGAGATAGACAGACAGGCGGAGACAGATGGAGAGAGAACAGAGAGAGATAGACAGACAAGCGGAGACAGATGGAGAGAGAACAGAGAGAGATAGACAGACAGGCGGAGACAGATGGAGAGAGAACAGAGAGAGAGAAGACTTTAAAGAAAGAGACAACGGCCAATCACATTTAAAACACAAAGCCTAGCGCTCCTTCCACCCCGCTATAATTGGAGCGGTCACTCAACCCACAATGGACAGGTAGAGTATTCTATGGCACCAGATATGTTGCAAAAGGCCAACATCGCCATCTTCACCAAGAAAAAAAGTACTTATGATTTTAAAGAAGAGAAATACGGTAAGTGACAGCCTCTATTTTCATTGAAAAGCACGTAACCATAACGACTAAAAACGTTTTTATTTGAAAAATCGCTATCATGCGAAAATAAATGTTATCAGTTGCTCATCAAGACAGCTACTTACCGTGTTTTCATGTTAAAAACAAACAAACAAACAAAAACCTTTAGTGTTTTCATGAGGTAATTCGTTGTTTTCATGTAAAATGACAGTTTTACGTGACAATTCAAGGAAAAATAAGAAACTTCACCTTTTTATGATATTTACTATTTTATCACGTGAAGATCTGTTAATAAAACGTAGATATTGTCTTCAGAAGCTAGTATGCTGCCATAGACTTATAGCCACACATTAGCACCTCGCATCTCCTCCTTCCCCCTTCCATCCGCTCCATTCTCCCCACCCTTCCCCTCCCCACTCCCCGATCCACCGTTCTCTCTCTCTCTTCTCTCTCTCTCTCTCTCTCTCTCTCTCTCTCTCTCTCTCTCTCTCTCTCTCTCTGGCGCGCGCGCGCGTGTGTGTGTGTGTGTGTGTGTGTGTGTGTGTTGTGTGTGGTGTGTGTGTGTTCCACACAACTTCTCTTCCAATGCGGACAGTAATAACGCCAGTAGATGCGACGCCTTTGAATGTCACATTAAAATGCCCATTTCTTCTCATGCTTCATATTCCTTCTGGAGTATACTCAATCGCTTTTGTATGCAATATTCATTCTTCCTACAAACATACGCATCCATAACTCCAGTGTGAGGGCAGTGGCAACCTGCATGGGTAAGATGAACCAGTACGAACGACCACTGATGTGGCATCATCGACTAAAAAGAAAGGCACTCGCTTACTTGCCACTTGCTGTGAAAGTACAACTTTTGAAATGTTCAGCTGAGAGGCAATACTGGTATGTTGTTAGCGAATGCAATGTACACTACAACAACAACAACAAATGGCACACCTTGTCTGCCATCTATGAGGTCTATTATATAGCGCCCAAATTCTCTCTCCCTCCCTCCCTCCCTCCTTCCGTCTCTCTCTCTCTCTCTCTCTCTCTCTCTCTCTCTCTCTCTCTCTCTCTCTCTCTCTCTTCTTCTCTCTCTGTGTTGCCATGCTTCTGGCGAATAAGAACAAAACAGTGTTGAAAATGCATAATTTTGCTCAAAGCCTCCAAACCATTAAATAAGCTTTTCATGATTCCGCTGGAAATACTCATAATTGCTACACCGCTCAACTGTCAATATAGTGTGATATCCTTGATCAAGTTAACATCTCCTAAACTCGGTTTGCGTTGTCATGAAATTGTACGCTACACAGTTCATTGCCCACACTAAATGAATATCTGTTCTGCTTTACCCCCCCCCCCCCCCCCCCCCCCCCCCCCTCCCTTCTATCCCAAACCCTCCCGGACACACATAGAGAAATATGGTGGGACAGACTGGAAGAAGGAGCAAGTCGCCTTTCAACACACCACTGGAAATCGAGAACCGATCGAATGAAATAAAAAAAAGGAGAGGTAGAAGAAGAAGAAGAAAAGAAAGGCACAAAACACTTCCTGTAGCGGCTGCTACAACAGCGATCGAGCAACTCTCAAAGGACACAATTACATGAACGAAGTCTAGACTGCACCATGAATACAAAGAAGCTCTCCGCGCGAGTTAACTGTTTCCCCTGGCGATTCGCGCGTCTTCAGTGGCGCTTCAAGTTCTTCTCTCGTCTACAGGTCGCACTATCAGTTGGGGGGAAATTCCTCGGGAGAAGAAGAAGGAGAAGAAGAAAGGGGTGATGCCAGAGTGATCGATTCCTCAGGGGAACAAAGAAGCGTTTTGTTGGTGGTTTGCGTGTGTTGTTGCCAGCCGCCATTCGTTCCTTGAAGTGCTTGTCTCGTCGTCATCCTTCCTCTGTACGTCTCCACTTGTGCCGGGTGTTTTCAGCTGTCATCGGGTGTAATCGGATGTTATCGTTTTTTTTTTTTTTTTTTTTTTTTTTTTTTTTTTGTTTTTTTTAATAATCGAACAATTGGAGCTTACAGATGCGCAGAAAGAGAACAGTGCGCAAAATCAGGTACATAACCATCATTTCTGCATGTCTTGCTCACAAATAAACTCCTGTTAAACAAAATTAAACAAGAAAAAAAAAGACAAAGAAAAAAAATCGAAGCATAAAAAGCAAATCAAGCAAAATGCATCTTTGACTAATTTGTCAGCATGTAACTTTCACAGTGCAATATGAAACAGTACAATATAATACAATGCAATGCAAAACAACACAACACAACACAATACAATACCATACAATACAATGCTAAACAACACAACACAATACAAACCATACAACACAATACAACATAATACAATACAACACAATACAATACAAAGAGATCTGCTAGGTGGAGTGCTCCTTCAATATTACCTGACATCTACCTCGACAGGCCCTGACCCAGACCTTCACATATTGTTGGTTCGACCCGAGGTAACTTCAGCCCTAAATATCTTCAACTTGAACTTGACCTTAAGCTAAAACCTATCTTTCATTTCTGTAAGAATGTTGCTTTAATCCATATTTATTTAATTTCATTGTCTGATCTTAACCCAGATCTTAATACAATTTTATATGAACTTACATTCATCTCAAACGTAAACTGACATTCGGCCTACGTCTAATATATAGCAGACGTAAAACTCTTTTTCTAAGTCAAAATTGTTTTTATGTTTAATAAGTTTAACTATTTCCCCTCCTTTTTCTTCTTTTTTTAAACAAAGAAGAGTCTTAATGGGGATCACTGACAGTGATTCAGGATCATAAATTGGTGTACTGACACCAAGTCTTTTCCAAGTCAAGATGTCTCATTTCCAGATTGTGAGTATATTTGTCGATTTGGTATTTCGATCTTACTTCTTTCAAGAATGTTTGCAATGGGGGTCTTGTTTTGTTCAGTCTGCATTTATACAAATATAATTTTCCCAATAAGATTATATGGTCAAGAACTTCATCTGTTTTTATGTTATCTTCAATGCCAAAGAGAACAAGTTGGATGTTAAATGACAGCCTGTGACAAGCTGCACATTTTTCTCTCAAGATTACTTGCAGCTCCATCCAAAAGGAACGAGAAGTCACAGTTATATGAATAGTGTTGCATTGTGTCCTTTTCCTGATTACAAAAATTGCACATGTCACTGTTAACTATTCCATTTTTCCTCAAGACGGTATTCGTCACTAAAATTCTATAACATATTTCAATTTGAAACCATTTTAGTTTTATTTCCGATATTCCTTTAATTTTTCTTTAGGACTTTCCCCCAGTCAGCTGGTATATTTAATTTTTCTTCCCAATGCACAAAAGGCTTGGTATTAGGAATCTCTATTTCATTAAGTAGGATATTGTAATATCTTTTAGATCCTTTACATACAGGAATGATCGAACGTATTGCCTTTGTACAGGAGTCGCCGACATTGTCGTTAATTACAATTCGTCTTGTTCTTTCGTATTTTTTAATTGCTTGTAAACAACTCACATATTTCAAGAAATTTATTTTAGTACCAATCTTGTATGAGAAAGCTCTGTAAGTTATGAATTCTCCATTATTGTCTACAAGGTCTTTAATGAATACAATATTCTTCGATGCCCGGTCTTTGTAAAAAAAAAAGACTTTATCGGCAATCTATTGGCCCCGTTGTCATTTGTTTCTGAAGATTGGGGGAATAGTTTGTCCCCCCCCCCCCCCCCCCCCCCCCCCCCCCCCCCCCCCCCCCCCCCCCCCCCCCCCCCGTCAACCCCAACCCCAACCCCGGCCACCAACGCCTACTAATGTCTATGACCGAAAACAACAACAACAAGCAAACAAACACACAAGCAAACAAGCCTCCTATTCTTCTACGGTTACCTTCAGACTGAGAAAGGATTGGTGAAGAAAGATAAAGCAGTGATGAACAAAAGTATTAGGCTTACAGAAAAGAAACCAAAGAAAACTCTTAAATCTGCAACCATCGATTTAATAATTAGTTTGTAATACAGAGAGGGAAATGGAGGGGGCTTATACCGGAAGTCTGTCCTTCATACATTTGAGTAACCAGGGGAGGAAAGAGCGAGGAGGGAGTGAGGGGGGGGGGGGGGGGGAAACAACCGATGGGAAGGATGGCCGGGCGCCGGAAAAGGGAAAAGAAAGCCTAAAAACCAAATCAACGAGTTCAATAAATCAGCCACCTTGACCAGGTCACTGTCAGGACAATTGTTTGTATGATTTATACATACATATGAAGGGAGAAAAAGTATATAAAAAAACGGACAAGATATAGGGTACGTGTTATGTAGGAGCATATTTATAGGCCAGATTTCTCTTCCCTTCCTTCCCGCCATTCTCATCCCCTAATGGGAGGGCGGCTGAGAACGGCGTATGTTTTCCAATTCAAATATCAAGCAAAACAAGCTACCTGATAAAAAAAAAAAGATATAAATCAAATCAAAACTCTTTGGCAGACACATGTAAGCAGAACAACTAGACAACATAATTAGACTTTGAAACTTACAATCAAAAATACAAACCAGAGACGCAGAAGATAAAAAAAAGGCAACACCAATAAGCGAGAAAAACATGTAAATCATTGCCTTGTCTTCATATATGTCATAGTTCATTTTCAAATATGATGATAACACATCTTCAACATTCACAATTATATATGACCTTAAAGTCTGTCCATTTTTCAGCTTAGTAAGGATCTTCCCGTTTGAAGACCATGCAGCCATGGTCGCGGAGTGTTCTGAGGCTTTTTTTAACAGTGTTATTCAGCTGTGTAAGATCCTCACCCACAGATACCCCTGCCTGTTTCAGCCTGCGCCTGTCGGCGAGCACTCGACTCTAAGTATCTTTGAAAACAAAAACGTGCAATGACGGGGCGTGGTCTGGTTCCTCCTGGCTTGCCGACACGGTGGGCCATCTCGATGTCTTCCCGTGATACCTTAACTCCCACATTTTCGCTGAAAATGTTCACACAATGTTGGACACAATCGTCAATCGTTTCATTTCAACACGAACTGCTGTCGAAGCCCATCTGCACACCGTTCGCCATTGTGATACACTTCAGTGTGTTATTTCCACTGCACGGACTTCTCCCCGACGTTGAATTCTCCACGTTCAAGTTTTAGGAGAGAAGGGAGAGAGAAGGGAAGAACACGTCCTCTCTGTTCCGTGAGCACTGGTCCTGGTTATCGGGGTTTATTGCCTGTTTTCGGGTGTTATCGGGTATTACCGGGTGTTATCGGGGTGTTATCGGGTGTTGTCGGCTGCTATCGGGTGTTATCGGCTGTTATCGAGTGTTAGTTGCTGTTATGGGGTGTTCTGGCCTATTTTCGGGTGTTATCGCCTATTTTCGAGTGTTATCGGGTGTTACCGGGTGTTATCGGCCGTTGTCGGTGTTTTCGGCTCTTATCGGCTATTTTCGGGTGTCACCAGGTGTTATTATTTGTTACCGGATGTCACAGCTAAAAGAGCTCACAGCTGTTATTACCCCCTGCTTCAGGGTTAGGAAAGAATCAGGAGATTTTGCTTCAGTTGTTTTATTTGCTCGTTTTGTTTGGTTTTCGTCTGGTATTTAGACAGCTTTGGACTAAACTGAGTTCAGATTCCCAAAGATTTTAAATGCACAGTATGAAGATGTAGGTATGTGCGTATGTATGAAAATATGTATGTAGCGAGCATGTGTGTATGTTGTATATATGTATGTGTATATGTATGTGTGTATGTATGTATGTGTGTGTGTACGTATGTATGTATGTATGTATGATGTATCTATGTATGTATGTGTGCATATAATTAAGTACATACATCATTATTCACTTATTTTCGGTGTACTGAATCATTAGAATATTTAGAGGCAGTCAACTCAGCAAAACAGAGCTTGACTACTATCTGCAGCTTAATAGGACATTGAAATCGACTACTTTGATTTGGACCAAAGTAATATTTGAAATAATAGTATAAATATAGAGCTTGCAGGTTCATACAGATCAATATAAGACATACCAAACATGTTAAAAGCGCTTTGATACGCTGGGACCAGTCAACCGAGACGGGAAAACGCTACTGACCTTTTATGTTAGCACTGGACTACGTTACAGTCATCCACAACTATGTGAAAAGATGGTTGGATTCTACAGGAAAAGTGTGTGCGTGCGTGCGTGCGTGCGTGCGTGTGTGTGATTTTCTTCTTCAGAGTCAAATACCTAATTCTTACCAGTTGTCAACTCCACCTCTGAGTCTTAGAAGGCAATACAATTAAGGATTAACACAGAAAATGAAATAGGTTTGCTCTGTTAAAATGATAACGGGTACTTCTCTTCCATACATGGATTTATTTGAGGTTCGGATGTTGGACGCCTGACCGACTGCTTTTTGAAAATGACGGAAACATCGATCGAATCAGCACCTCGTCTATCGACTTTTCGCCGATTAGGACACAACAGTCAATGTCTATGACTAAGCTGTGTCTACTCCTCTGGTTTCATGAACTTGACAAACTCAGCTGACATTATTTCATGCCAACATGTTAGCAGCCTGGTGCTCCGTGACAATGTTAACTGGGGCACTGTGAAAGGCCACTCCCGTTCAAGGGAAAGAACTCTGATGGTCTTTCCCAAACACGCGTTGGAGGGGCGGGCAAGAC
>CM031608.1:53886457-53888957 GCA_018398815.1 Conus ventricosus
TGTGTGTGTGTGTGTGTGTGTCTGTGAGCCTGTGTGTCCGTCTGCTCTCTATCATATATCCATATATCCATGTATCCATATATCCATATATTTGTGTGTGTGTGTGTGTGTGGGGGGGGGGGGGGCGCGCGCGCGATGTGCGTGCGTGCGTGCGTGCGTGGTGTGTTGTGTGTGCGCGTGCGCGCGTGTGTGTGTATGTGTGTGTGTGTGTGTGTGTGTGTGTGTGTGGTGTGTGTGTCTGTGTGTCTGTGTGTCTCTGTGTGTGTGTCTGTGTATGTCTGTGTCTGTGTGTCTGTGTGTTTCTGTGTCTGTGTCTGTGAGCGCAAGGAACCACGCTTCCACAATTCCACACAGTACCCAATTCTTGCGGTGATTTGCTCGATCGTTCGCGCGTAAAACCAGCCGTTGTCTGCTAATGACACGGCACTACTTGGGGTAATTTGCAGGCCCTCGTTTGGACAGAGCTGGTCGTCTACTCCGGATACTGCCAAGAGGTCCAGTGAGAGCAATGATTGCAAGGCCAACAACAGGCTGAGAGAAGCAACGAACCCCCCCCTACTTTTAACACCCCTCCAAGTTTCACTGACCACCGTCCGGTTTTGAATGTCCGGTTTCCGACCGAAGTCACCTGCTGTCATCTGACCCTCCCCTCGTCTCTCCTCCTCTCCCGCCACCCCCTCCCCTCCACCTCTACTCTAGAACAATATTCGCGAAATGGGAAGGCTGTTGGAGTGATGCTTGGGAAGGCTGTTGGAGTGATGGGAAGGCTGTTGGAGTGATGGGAAGGCTGTTGGAGTGATGCTTGCGTAGTAAAGTAGACTGCGCTGTTTCATGACATCTACAGAACCATCTAAGATTATGTCGACTGCTTGTTAGCTTTCTTTAATTAAGTATCCCCTTTCCCCTTATTTGTAACAAAACGATTTTCACAAAACCATAGTTGCAGCAGATTTATCATTAACGTAAAATATTCATTCTCATAAAGTATTTGTTCGGGTACAGAGCCAAAAATGCATCCACACCCACTGGCGCTCATACATATATTTCCCGGGCTATAGATTTTACACACACAGACACACACACGCGCGCGCGCGCGCTCGCGCGCACGAACACACACACACGCACAACACACACACACACACACACACACACACACACACACACACACACACACACACACACACACACACACACACACA
The DNA here is from genome assembly GCA_018398815.1 of Conus ventricosus. NCBI lineage: Eukaryota > Metazoa > Mollusca > Gastropoda > Neogastropoda > Conidae > Conus > Conus ventricosus. The sequence continues at coordinate 53,887,657 of CM031608.1, forward strand.
CACAACACACACACACACACACACACACACACACATGAGAATGATATTTGTCTAATATCACGAATAGTGGATAGACGTTAAATGAAGGACACACACACACACACACACACACACACACACACACACACACACACACACACACACACACACACACACACACACTCATAAGCTGGACATACTATTTCACTGGGATGCGGCGTACATATGGACAGCGTATTGATAACAGGACCAGCTTCTCTCAGATGCCAGAATAGATTAAGAGCACACACACTTTCCTCCCCGCCCATGGCTCCAAGTGTCCCACGTCTCCCCATCGTCCCGCTGATTCTTATCGTCCACAAGTATTCAGCCCTTCCACTCAGTTCTCCTATCTTTCAGCAAACTTAGCCAGAGTGGAAGAATTTGGGAACCAAGGTTTAAAGGGTTAAACGAAGATCTATGGGAGAGAGAGAGAGAGAGAGAGAGAGAGAGAGAGAGAGAGAGAGAGAGAGAGAGCAGAGAGAGAGAGAGAGAGAGAGAGAGAGAGAGAGGAGAGAGAGAGAGAGAGAGAGAGAGAGAGAGAGTGAGAGTACTGGGGGAAGGAAAAGAGTGCTCCGTCCTTGTCTGTTGCTCGACAGTAATGATTAGTCAACATGTCCATCTCTTTGTCCAAGCACTGTTCGCGTTCCTGTCTGTGCATGTGTGGCCTGGGACTTGTGGAGCTGACAGCAGACCCAATGATGGCGCACCACGACAGTCATTCCACGCACGAGGTAGGCCACAGTCAATATGGCGTTCGGCCGCCTACGACCTGAATAACTACCGTATTACCTGTGGTTGCACACCAAAAATGAATGCGCCAAGACCTCGCTTAAGGAATCGAGTATGTGTAGACGCGCACTTACATTTTGAGAATTTTTCTTGTGTCTGAAAGTTGATTCTCCTCATTCTCTTTCATATTGCAATCAAGGTACAAACCAGGTAGTTGCAAGCAGACAGATCAAAATCAAAGGAATGGGATTATTTGGGTGCTTCCAGCCGGGGCAAATATAGGGTCACGGTGAGTGCCAAGGCCTGAAATGTGACGTCAACTATGGGGAACTTTATGTATTTGGAGACTGTGATTTCATTGGTGAAAATGCCCCAAGAAGAGGGAATTGGTTTGAAGGGAGTTGTTCTTTAGATCAATTACCAGTTCAACATTACATGCTGGCTCAAATTCATGGTAGGCCACAAAACACTCATTATATAGTGTTTTAGTGCAAAATCCTAATTGTGGCGTGTGGGCTGTGGCGCACTTCGTAAACACGACTGTCGTTACA
>CM031608.1:53893957-53941457 GCA_018398815.1 Conus ventricosus
ACCAGTCTTTGCCTAAAAATTGCCAAGAATCCGCGAACATCACCCACACACTGTTGTAACCATATAAGTTAAACCCAGTCTCGCATAACAATTCTCTTATTTTTGTCACCAACATTCTTTACGTTTTGATCTAGAGTTAACTGCATTTCGTATGCTTGATGAGGAAGCCGTTGTTGGTCCATTCTAAGCAGCTTAAACCAATATCTCATTGCACATATATAGGAGTTGATATATAACGGATATCTTCCCAGTTCCCCATATACCGTTTTGTTTGGTGTCTTACTTGGGACACTCAAGAAACGTTTGCATGCAATCAATGAATCTTTTCTAGGCATTCCAACGGTTAAGGCCCCAAACTTCAGATGAATATAATAAGATTGGTTTAATTTTGGCATCAAAAATCTTAAAGTAGATCTGATAACTAATATCCTTATTTTTCTGGAAAGCCCTTACTAGATTAAACATAGCTTTTCCCCCTTGACAACCAAATGTTCAGTGCCGATCCTCGGGCTGATTTTCAGTGGAAAAAATGAAACCCAGATAACAGTACTTGTTTACTACTTCTAATTTGATATGCCAATAACCAGTGTTCACTTTTACCCAGAAAACCCCCTTTTCTAAAGACCATGACCTTAGTTTTGTCCGTGTTAACTTTCATTTTCATATTGGTGCAACATGTCGAAGTACGTGTAGCTGGTTTTGCAGACCAACAGGAGTAGATGCTAATAGAACAATGTCATCTGCAAACAGCAGCAATAAACAGTTCCATCATGCCAGGTACCAATTTAATGCCATGTCTACCTTTTTCAGATAGGTGATTCGCTAACTGGTTAATAAACATTTCAAATAGCGTTGGACTCAACACACACCCTGTCTGACTCCCATTGGGCAGTCAAGAAGTCTGAATATTCAAAGTTGGATCTTACACAAGATACTAATGAGTTATACATTGCTTTTAAAGAACAGAAGAATTTCCCCTTAATAACTTGGTTTCTAATACACTGCAATAACGTATCGTATCTTACGGAATCAAAAGCTTTTCTGAAGTCTACAAAGCAACATAAACCTCTTTACCACGCTGAGACAAGCATTTTTGAACCATAGAATAAAGACAGTAGATTTGGTCTATTGTAGAATGGTTTTTCCTAAAAACCAGCTTGACTTTCAGAGATCAGGTTGTTATCTTCAAGCCATGCGTATAGACGATTATTTAGAATAGTGCTATAGCATTTTGAAATTGAGCTTAATAAGGATACACCTCTATAGTTATCTACATTCTCCGTATCTCCCTTTTTGTGGACTGGGATAATGATAGCCTTTGCCCAAACTTTAGGATAAATGGCCTTTTGCAAATATAATGTTAAAAAGCCTTTTCAAAAAGGGAACAGTAACTGCACTTCCAGCCTTCAGCATTTCAGAAATGACTCCATCTGATCCACATGCCTTACCTGACTTTAATTTGTTCACAGCAATTGAAATTTCACTTTCGGTGATTTCAGCATTTAGCACGTGCTCTTCGTGCTCAGTCAAATCAATGTTGTCACAATGTTCACCATCCGAATTACTATCATCCATTGAAAATACATTTTTTTTAAATGATCGTACCATTTATCAATTGAAATGTCATTTGTATTTTTTGTTCTTTGCTTCCTACACCCCATTTCGGTTAACTGTTTCCAAAATGTGGATGAATCAGAAATATCTGACGCTAACATTTCGGCCTTCCTTCGTTTAAAACTTCTTTTTATAAACTTCAGCAAATTTTTGTACTTTTTCTTTGCTTGTACATGCTGTAATCTGTGTTCTATTTTTCTAGTTCTTCTGAAAAATTCTGAGTGTACGCTTACTGTAACGTTTGGCTTGTCGACACTCCTCCGGTGAGGCAACCAAACAGGCTTTCTTTACTATGAAACTGCTAGCCGATAGCAGGCAACTTACAAAAAGATCTATTGCACCATCAACATCATGTTCCAAAATGGCGTCCGCCCGTTGTAATCTATCATGAATGTCTGTTTTTCTCAGATTCTCTAGAAAGTCTTGTTCACCTTGTTTATCCCAAACATGTTTTTCGATAAAAGAATTGCTCTTACGTTCATGTTTGCCGCTTTTGCTCGGGATAGTCAAAGGAAACGAAAGTACAACTGGCAAGTAATCAGATTCGATAGAATGTTCAACAACGAGTGACATGCATATTGTGCATTAAGTACGTTTTGAGACATAACAAAATAATCAACAGTACTGCATCCTAAACTGGATATAAAGGTGTAACTACCATCCAAACCATGTTCACAAAGCCCAGTCAAAATAACAGGGTCCAAAGAGTCGCATAGTTCTAACAACTGATCACCAAATACATTTTCATATTCATCGTGTGAAGTCCTACAATATGGCGACTGGTCATAGTTCTCTATAAAAACTGTCATCAACATCGATGCCGGCATTATTTTTCGAGGCTGTTCTTGCGTTAAAGTCCACAGATATTAAACAATAAAATTGTATGATTCATACAAATCCAACACTTAAGCAAATACCATCACGATTTCCCCTGTCCTGGACAGAAAGAGGAGAGAGAGAGAGAGAGAGAGAGAGAGAGAGAGGAGTGAAGAGGGAGAGAGAGAGAGAGAGAGAGACAGAGAGACAGAGAGTGAGAGAGAGAGAGAGAGAGAGAGGAGAGAGAGAGAGAGAGAGAGAGAGAGAGAGAGAGAGAGACGGATACCGATACGGATGATTTATTCATTATATTCTATGGCCCCTTTTGAAGGGGCGGATTAGATACTGACAAAAACGGATATTATACAGGATATTTATTCAACAAAATGAGAAAAAAACACAGCACATACTCAAGAACACGCGGTGCTCCGGAATTTAACAGCTTTGTGTCGGTACAACGCAAACTTCTTTCCAATATACTCTTTAGTGCAAGCCATAAGTAAGATGAGTCTAAACACAGATGATGGTCTATAAGATCCAGGAGGAATCAACTCATCTCTAAGACCACACAAGGCAAAATGAACATCTTCACATGCATTTTGACATAATAGACAGGTGAGAAAAGAATTGTAATTTTGCCCATAACGAAAATGATGAACAAAGATATCCAATAATCCAAATCTAAATCTTGTCATGATCAATCATAGATGTCTGTCATTTTCATTGACAAGTAAGTCGGGATATGGTGCAAGGAGTTATACTGTCTACACAGATCAAATCTAGTACAATCATTTATGTGAGAATTCCATTCTTGCCATCTGCTACCAACCAGCCAGAAAAGAGAGAGAGAGAGAGAGAGAGAGAGAGGAGAGAACGAGAAGAGAGGAGAGAGAGAGAGACAGACAGGACAGAGAGACAGAGAGAGAGAGAGAACAGGACAGACAGTAGACAGAGAGACACAGAGAGAATCATGATACTCTAGTGTGTAAGATGTCCACGTAATGCACAGCACAAAAAGAGATAACTGACAGGTGACGGGACATTTGGAATCCGTCACATGACTTGAGTTGATTAAGGTATCGCCCAAACAGTGACCAGAGGCTGCTATCATTTTGTGGACACATCTTGAAGCGACAGAAAAAGGCTGAAACAAAACATCATCTGTTTTGGAAAAAAGAGAGACATGGATTAGATTAGACGACGAACTTCGCTTCACTTGCCCTAGAATATGGATATGATTTTTAAAATCTCTCTCTCTCTCTCTCTCTCTCTCTCTCTCTCTCTCTCTCTCTCTCTCTCTCTCTCTCTCTCTCTCTCCCCACATCTGTCGCTCGGGGCGTGAGAAAGCACGGTTCCACACGTCTGCAGAGAACCTCATTTCCGTGAGTGATTTTGGAATCGTTTGTGTATAAACAACGGCAACAAACTGAGGAAAAGCTTGGCGCTGTTCGATCCCGTCTGTTGGCGCTCCTTCCTACACTTCTGCCCCTCACTCGGGATGTTGTCTGGGGCCCCTTCTATCTGAGGAAGAAAAGAAAGGGAGTAACGATTGCTGGAAGTAGAGCAGACAGCGAGGAGTACCATACACACCCCTGCACCTGCACTACGCCTAGTCGTGATACAGTCTGGTTCGGGGTGTCTGGTTACCGTGGTTTCCCCTCTGTTATCAGCGCCTAGACAATACCGTGGCGGCAGAACAGCTTTTCATTTGGGACTAATGGCCGACTGCATGCTATCCAGCTGTCACAGTGTGATCTTCACAAAAGGTTACCAAGCTTCTGGTGTGACAGAGTAGGTGTTGGAACAATGGCCAGGGATACACTCGTGCTGGCTTACACGCGAGTGTGTTTACAAGAGTACATAATTGGATAAGTATAAAAGACATGTATCATGACATTCTGAAAACGCCCAGCAATATTATGTATTCCCCCTTTCCTCCTCCCATCCACCCCTGACTGCCTGCCCTCACCTTTCATAATTTCATAAAACCCCTACAACATCACCATCAGTTTTTTCCAGTGATATCATAAAGAGCTCCAACATTCTGATAAAAAAAATAACATGTACACGTGCACCCACAATGCACATATACGCACGCATGCGTATGAAACAAAATGCTCATACACTACTCTCCGTCGGTCTGACTTATTGTCTGTCTCTGTCTATCTTTCCGTCTGTCTCTGTCTGTCTGTTTCTCTCTCTCAACACTCTGCCTAACAATCCAACCCTTTGAAGACGTACTTTGGCTGGAAGCAGAGCTGACCTGACACTGATAACATTAAGAAACACTGCCTCGCAAACTTTGACAGAACACACACTGTTTTCCATCTTTCGACACCCCCCCCCCCCCTCTCACAACACACACACACACACACACACACACACCCCACACACTCACACACACACATTCACACACACACACACCACACACACATTCTCTCTCACACACACACACACACACATTCTCTCACACATACACACACACACACACACACACACACACACACACACACACACACACACACACACACACACACACACACTTATCGTACACAATTACACACACACCTCTCCCTGTCTCCCCGGCTATCGTTTCTCTCGCCAAACTGGACCCCCAGCGCTGGGAGAATCACAGAACAAAGGTATTAAAACTGGGAAGCGATTGTATGAGGAGGGGAAAGAGCGGTGGTACTTGGAGTGAGTGGGGAGGGGCGGGTGGACGGAAAAAGTGAGGAACGCATTCGTTGTTGTGTACAGATTCAATTGGCATGGGGGTCGATGGGGTCTGCCCTTCTCCAGCCACTGGCCTAAGTTTCAGCCCAACTCGTTCAGTGTCTGATTCCCTCTGCCAGTCTTTTTTCAGGACACTCGGGGAGAAATGTAGGGGCTAGATGTATGTCTGACCCAAAGAAACCTTCCTTCCGTCTTCTGGTTGAAAGACAATGGTGAACGTCTCTAGGATCTTGAGTATTACGTTATCAGAGGTTGTTTTTGTTTTCCATTTCAACAAACGAGGAGAACCGAGTGAGGAGGGGGGGGGGGGGAGAGGGGGGGAGGGAGGGATGAGGGAAAGGGAGGAGAAAGAGAGACAGGTCAGAGACAGACAGAGACAGAGAGACAGACAGACAAACAGACCGACAGACAGGAAGTGACGAGAGAGACACAGAGAGAGAGAGAGAGAGAGAAGAGGAAAGAGGAGAGAGAGAGAGAGAGCAAGAGTGAGGCTAGAGAGGATGAGAGAGAGACTGAGAGAGGGGATAAGGGTCGTGGGGAAGGGTGTGGGGTGGGGAGATAACGGGGGACAAGCAGGGAAGTCTGAAATTCAATAATCTCTTTCTCCACAGACCCAACACATTTTTTTCTTTGGCTTAAAGATCGAATCCCATTCTGTTCTCTATGCTGGAGGCGAAGTTTCCGTGGTGTTGGTGGTGAATGACTTTATTGTGGTGAAAAACAATGTAAACATTATTTTCTTTTCTTTATCAATCCACGTCCCCCTCTATATATCACTCTCCCCTTTGTCCTCCTCATTTAATTGATACCTTCTATTCTCCACAATGTGACCCTCTGCCAAACAAATACTGACATTGTAATTTCCACACCGTGAGATGAATTCATTTTATCAGCAAGATTCTTCGTTAGGGAGTTTCTGATCAATGGCCAAAGGAAGTTTTTTTTCAATAACAATGAAGGATAGTTCATTTCAACAATGATGATGATTGTTTGGTTGCAGGTTGATAAGCCAAACGCTCCTTTTGCCTTGGACGAAAAGGAAAAGAATGTATCAGGGAAAAACCGCACGGATTTAAAAAGGAGGACTCTCTGAATGGCAGTTTCTCAAACTGACGTAGGCTTCAAGTACTAGTCGTTTTAAAAACGGGGCCTTACATGTGCATGCGTTTCCACATGACCCTCCCCAAATTCGTTACAAAATGATTTACAGATAGAGGATAACTGTCAAAAACAGCCTTGAGCTAACGAAACATTTATCTGTATTTGACATTCCTAATCTGGCCACATGCGTCTGCCCTTTTTTATCTGTCCCGTTCTTTTCTTAAGGTAAATAACCAAACAACAGTTCTGTCCTGTCCAACGTGTCCTTCGGCGATCAATGCGAGAAAGATCCATACAGGAGACCGAGAGATAAACCTGCTATTACGCTGACGGTTATTTTAGAAAAGACCCTCTGTAGTTGCACAATTTTTACATTCTATCATCGAGTCTCATTTACCTGCTGCCTCCTACCCATCCGTCCATTCATTCCCTTGTTCCTCCCAACTCAGCTCACACAGGGCTATGTCGCCCGCTCTGGGGACCGTTTACAAGACATTTAGATTCACAAAGGTCTATGTCGGCTCTGGGGAAAGTACAAGACAGATGATGGTCCAGCCGGAACTGATCCGTTTTGCTCTTTATCCTGCCCTCCCCCACCCCTCCCTCCGTCTATTCCTCCTCCTTCCCGGCCATCTTCTCCTCTACCCGTGTCACCTCCATCAACTAACAGAGAGAGAGAGAGAGAGAGAGAAAGAGAAGAGAGAGGAGAGAGAGAGAGAGAGATTCAGATGATTTCTTCAGTTAGGCCGAAGTCCCTGTTGAACGACGGGTAGTCATAATGTTTAAGCAGGCATTTTAATCCATATTAAAGAAACATTCTTTTTCCTTTATAAGCTTTTATCGATAGAACTAAAACAAAATAATACTTTGTGTTAACTAAAAGGCAAGTACAATGTGATTTGTTGTATTGTTCCTTAATCTTTCAATGCCATATGTAAACAAAATTTAATTAAACATGGATTCACATTTCTCTGGATTAATTTCACAGAAAGATCGTTCATTATAGAAACGCTCTTAAAACACAAAGTGAACTAGTTCTCATTTGACCCTGGCAACAAAAAGAACATGGGAGTCATTCATGTGTGTTTTTATAAAAACCGCGATGCGAATGTACAAGAATTTAGAATACACCAAACACTAATTTAGTAACCCAAATAAATCGCAAGATATACCTATATCAAATGTGAGATATGCTTTCACCAAATGACTTAGAGGATAAAACTCTGTACATTTTATACCTTCCTGAGGATCGTCATTTTTTTTGTCCTGCCATCTACAGTCAGATAATCGCTGCGTAGAGTTTGCATCTAAATTTATTTTCTTGCCACACACCTTGGCGCTCCCAAATATAACCAAACCAAATTCATAAAGAAAACAATCGAGAATGCTTGATACAAGTTTGATATTCCCTTTTGAGTCTAATCGTACAACACAGTGTACATTTCCTTGGTAGTCGTTCAATGGCTTCATTTTGCTCATTTGAATCGGTAACAAATGAACTTAATCGACCAGTATTTATTTAGATGGATCACCTGTTGGTCTCTCAATATACTAGAGAGTTCTGGGAGTTTACATTATCCCCTCAAAACACACGTTAAGGCCAATAAAGTTAAATGACTTACCAAGCCATACTTACTTTTCTGTCCAGCCACCCCACCCCCCTTCCTGATTCGGACCCTTATAGAGTAATCGGTTAAAAAGTTCTAGAAAAATTGTTATTCACAAAGTTTAGCTTTCATCAAAATAAATATGTAACAAACGGATTGTCCATATCACGTGCATATATAAATTAGAATGCAAACCATTGACATTCGACGCTTAAAACAAAACAAATAAATTAAAATGAAAATTAAAAAATAGAGGATCCTGACACGTAACATACAAAAAGAGAATGTAATTTCAGGCTGCGAAAGGCAACGCTTTATTTACAGAACTGGAGACATGTCTTTCATTTTATACCAGAAGATTTCCTCATCCACCTCTTCACATACTGTTTGAGGATCGAGTATGTTCACTGAAAATAAGGACCGGACTGTCCCAGTTTCCACATCTTACCTGACCGGGACAGATCTTAAAATCTGCACTTGCAAAATGTGTGGTCCCAAAAGGGTTTATGTGAATCAACTTGGGAAGATTCTCGGTGTTACTCTTGTTTGTCTCTCTCTCATATTCTGTCTCTGCTACTTATACTCGAATTTCGGGCCGCCAGTTTCCTTTCTTATTCTCTCAAGGAATCGTGGTCTTCAAGCCATAGTTTTTTACCTTAAAAGATAGATGATTAGTCTACTACTATACGAACTTGTTTGCCTCAGACTTAGACTTTTCGTTCGTGGGCCCAACATAAGCTTAATGTCACGCACCGCCTCGAGTTAATGTTCCTCCAACAAATACGTTTGCTCCTTCAGTTTTCGTAATAATAAACCATTTTCAATTTATTCTATTCATTCATTTATTCATTCTCGTTTGTACTTATATACAGAAGAACATCGAGCGATAATGGAGAATTAAAGCATGCTTTTTCATCGTGATCCTTTCCTGGACTAAACTTCCCACCCCTCACTTGTTTACCCTTCCCTTTCTCCATTTACCACAGAAAATTAGGGTAATTCGTCTAGACGCTGCCCTCTAGACCTTACTATTGTTCTTTCATGATCCTCCACCTAGCAGATGGATTCCCACTGTCTTTTCTTTTAACAATGTTATTTGTATGGCCGCCATGTTCCTGTTGTAGTTGACTCAGCTCATGCATTTACGCTAGCCGCTTGCCGTTAATCAGGAGTCTCTCCACATCTTGCATCAGGTCAGCATAGAGGTTCTTCCCTGGTCGAGAGTGCAGGAAGAAGGGCAGGTCTCTCTGACGTGCGTTCTCAGAAGAACCGGAGATGTCGTTGTACGGATTGGCGCCGGGGTTCGATCCAGTATCCCCATCGTGTGAAGCAGACTCCCTCACCCATGGACCATTAAACACATTGTCCGTTACAACACGAGCGTTAGTCGGTTCGCCGCAAACGAATGCTGAATGGTGGTCCACGCACGGTGGGAGAAGGTGAGGACTGGGAACAAACGGATAGTTGTGTGTGGTCGGTGGGAGGGGTGGAGATGGGGGGAGGGGCTCTGGCGTGGGACTCTGGTTTGTCACCACAGTTATAGTAGGTATACAAATCCGTTGGGGTATGGAGTGCACCTGAAGCTATTATGGTCGATTGGTGGATGCACAGGATTGACCACTACGCTTACTCTCTCTTCTCGGCACTTTATATACCCATGGAACCTTTAATGAAGGCTATCTTTCAACAGGGCTTGTATTCAAAGCGGACATTACCAATCCTCTTTCTGTCTGCCTCTGTCTCTGCTTCGTTTTTTCGTTACCCTGCCGACACTATCTCTCTCTCTCTTCTCTCTCTCTCTCTCCTCTCTCTCTCTCTGTGTATCTATTTATATAATATATATATAATATATATATCTATATATCTTTTATATATATATATATATATATATATTAGCGCGCGTTGTGTGTGTGCGTGTGTGTGTCGTGTGTGTGTGTCGGTGTGTGTGTGTGTGTATAGTGAGCGCGCGCGGCGCGTGCGTGTCGTGCGTGCGTGTGACCGTGGGTGTGTTGTGTGTGTGTGTGTGTGTGTGTGTGTGTGTGTGTGTGATGTGTTATGTGTGTGTGTGTGTGTGTGTTTGACGTTGCGGGCGTGCTGTCTAGCGAGACACAGCCACAGAGTACGTCACCATATTCAATGAAGGCCAACGATCAAGTTTAGAAAATACACCTTATCTTTATAAACAACCTCCTGGGCATAATACGTACCACACGCAACGTCATACATTAACTCTCCTAACAAATGTGATTCTTGCACATACACCACCACACACACACACACACACACAACATATCTTTTATTTATATATGTATTTTATCCTATATATATATATATATAATATATATATATATATATATTATATATATATATACTATTTGTTATAATTATTTCTAAAATGAGTGCACTTTTAGCACTTCATTTTAGAAATGATTTTAACAGATGTTGATCTAGACGGTTGAGCTCTTTCGGATTTTTTAAAGGACAGTTTTATTTACTGTTCGTGATATTTTAGTATTATATATATATTTATATATATATATATATTACTATCATCTTTAAATGTGACGTTAAGACCACCAAATTCTAAAAATGCTAACCAATAGGGAGTCGAATAACCAGTTTAAAATTGTATTTTAAATGGAAGTGTAAAAAACCCACCCTACAAAGTTGTTTGAGCCACGTGCTCCTCAGGGTTTGTTATATTCTGAGGCACGCCACCAGTGGTTATAGTCTTAGTGTGTGGGCGTGTGAGCTCTGCGCGTGCGGCCACGTGCACGTGGCCTGTAGATTTTTTTCCTTTTTTGGGGCCGCGTTCAGGGAGGGAGACGGCGCCAGAGGAATGGTGCATTGACAAAGATTTCCCATTTTGTGCTGCAAACGTATTAATAATTTCACTTTAGAGTTCCGGTGATGCTAGATGGCGGTTGTACATAATACAGCAGTTTCTGTATTACATAAGTTGCATTTTTTAGTAATGTTGTGGTATGGTTGCTAGCTCCTTTATAATTTTCCTCGGATTTGTTGTAATCTATTTTCTTTTCTCATTAAGCTTCCTAAGATATATATACTTAGTTCCGTTTGGTTTTTATAATTTTCCTTTTGAAGGACTGTTTATGGTTGCATATCTGGTTTTAAAATGGGTTTTGCGTGTCCCTAGGGATGGTTCTTTATCACTGTCTGTTGTTACAGTTGCTTGGTAACACAATGTTGCTGTAGGACATTTGTTATCTCAGGGGCCTGGCTCTTTTTTGTGCAATTACAAGATATCCATTCGCTCCCCTCTTGGTTGCATTGTTTTGGTTTTATTGGGAAGAATCCATGATGTGTTTACGGTTTGGGGCTTACACGAGTACGATAGCTTGTGGTGTTTTTATTTGAATATTTTAGATAGTTACATGTTCTTTGGGGGAAATGATGTTTAAGGATTCTGAGGTATTTCTTTTCCTACGTTGGTTTTTGTTCTTCCATTCATATGGTGGGGGTTATACCATATAAATTTTTCTTTTCTGTTTTCTTCTATGCTGTCATGTTACTGATCGGGGTTATATTGTAATTTGTAGTTGTAGCCATCTTTTTTCAGCGCCTCTTGGTTTTCGGCTGCTGCACTGTTTAATTCGTTCTCATTGCATGACGTGTAGGATAATCTTTTGTTAATGCAATTAGGTTATGGTTTTAAAATGGAGGGTGGCATTGGTTACTTTGGTTGTCTACGTAGTAAGGTGTGTGTCATTGGGTTTTTTGTCATGGTTCGTATGTTGTGGTCCTTTAGGTCTAATGTTATGTTCTAAATAAATTTACTATTTTTTTGTTGGCTGATACTGTGTTTGTAGCGTTCGTAGCTTTGAATGATTTTACAAAGTTCTTTTTTTTGTTTTCAATTATTTTTGGTTTATTGTTAATGCGGCGAGGCGGCCGTCATCTCCTGTATAAGCCAAATCTGTTTACCATGTAACTTTCTGTATTTGAGCACAACATGAAATGATCCAACTATTCACAGTTTCAGCTCCATCATATAGATCAATGTGACATCAGAACGTGGAATTTCTGCTGGGTTTTTTAAATCCAAGTTTCATTGTTGCTATGGAGAATGGGCTTCTTCGTGTGGAGAATGATTTCCATCTCAGAATCTTATATTTGTATATTTGGTGGCCGAATCTATAAGTGCTTTAGTAAGTAATTTCCTCATCGAGCGAAGGAAGAAATCCACTTGTCAAAAGCAATGAACACTGTATTTTTCTGTTTGTTCAATTCTTTAAACCATTGGATAACTTCATAACTATTTTTCCAGAGTTTTGTATTCAGTGTTTGTTTTATGCCCTCTATTGCTTTTTCCAGGTTTTTTTAAAAACTATTTTGCCTAATTCAGGATTTTGAGGGGTTTTTATTAGTCTACAAGTAGGGTTGTTGTGAAAGTTAGGTTTGTGATCTTTGAGAGTTATAAAAGCTTCTTTTATTGCTGTTGCTTCTATCCTATCACCTAAATCCATCTGGTGCACAAGTTTTTTTTTCTTTTTTTGCTGATGTTGTCATATGTAGTCTTATCAGCTTTTTTAAAATAATTTTTCTGAATATTTTTGTTGAGGAGTTGAGAGTACTCATTAGGTGCATTTTATAAAAAATTGCTTGTCTTATTGTCTTATCAGCCTTTATAACTTTTTTTTGTCATTTTGGATTTGTTTTTATGTTATTATTCAATGTTGTTTGGAAGTTATTGTGTGATTTTCTAAATTTTAATATTAGCTATTAGTTTTTTCATACTTTCTTCAAAAGGTTTCATTTCCTCTATTACCCGTATTACAACTTTGTAGGGTGGTTTTTACACTTCCATTTTAAAATTTTATTTTAAAAATATATATATATATATATTATATATATATATATAATATATATATTTTATATATATATATATTATATATATATATTTTTAGATCAGTGTGGTTAAAAAAGCCTAGGGTAATTTTAAAAGTGCTCGACCCTTGGGTGAGCAACATTAGATAAGACAAGTATTAAAGAGGTTACTTTTTTAAAAGAGATACTTCTTTCAATACTTGTCTTATCTATATTTATAATATTTATCTATCTATACAAATAACTAATAAAATTCCAAGGATAAGTACGAGCACCGTTCCAGCAACTTACAGAGCAGCTTGGTGTTGCAATGACTGCAAGAAAGATTGAATTATAAACAAAGCTTGCTCTTATGTCTTATATTATAGCTTGCTGAAGGCTCATTTTGAGAAGCATTTATTTTATTTTTCCCCATTCACCCACTCAAGCACATACTGTTTGTTAGTTAGGCAGAATCATCTACCACTGCAGATATGAATGCGTATCTCCCCCTATTTCTTCAATCTAAGACATAAGAGCAAGCTTTGTTTATAATTGAATATTCCTTGAGTCATTGCAACACCAAGCTGCTCTGTAAGTTGCTGGAATGGTGCTCGGTACTTATCCTTGGAATTTATTAGTTCATTGTATTATATATATATAATATAGAGAGAGAGAGAGAGAGAGAGAGAGAGAGAGAGAGAGAGAGAGAGAGAGAGAGAACACACCACACACACACAGAGTTTCGCGAAAAATATCCTTGTAACTCATCACCCCCCCCCCCCCCCCCCCCCCTCCCCCCTTCCTAGAATCGCAAAACGCAGCAAGTCAACACCCTTGTATTGACATTGCAGACAGTCATTTGAAATCCCACGTGTTGCAGCTGGCCAAGAAACGCCCCCTCCCAAAACACTAAAGTGGTGTGCTGTCATTTTAGCCGTCACGTCTTGAAGGGGAGGTAAGGACAAGAGAGCAAGTTGCCTGTGTTTTGGAAACGTGGATCGTACGAAGATAAGCTGACGGAACTTCACTTTGGGTTGCATGCCATCATGCACGTTCTCTCTCTCTCTCTCTCTCTCTCCTCCTCTCTCTCTCTCTCTCTCTCTCTCCATAAAGCTTAAGTTTTATAGGCGACCATATTTGTGTAAAGTTTAGCTGACTGATGTCCTCATCAGTTACTGAATTGGCAAGGAGTTCCTCGTTGTGTTTAACATAAAACTATAAAAATGAAGGAAATTGCAATTTCATATTTTGTTTTTGACCCGGATATTTTTGTCTTTAATGCTTGTCGTATTTTTTCTCTGTTTGGTATTGATGTACATATCATGATGTTCACTCTCCCTTCATCAGGGACCAAGGCCTACATCCGAATTCGAATCTCTCTGCGCGTGCATGAGTGCGTGCATGCTGCGGGCTTGCGCGTACATGTGTGTGTGTGTGTGTGTGTGTGTGTGTGTGTGTGTGTGTGTGTGTGTGTGTGTGTTGTGTGTGTGTATGTGTGTGTGTGTGTGTGTGTGTGTGTGTGTGTGTGTGTGTGTGTGTGTGTGTGTGCGTGCGTGTGTGTGAACCTACTTTCTTAATTACATGTTACCTCCACCAAAAAGGGTACGTTTTGCACCTGCGCTTCTTGGTTTGTTGGTCTAATGGTTTATTTGGTTCTTCTTTGTCCGGTAGTAGGATCACACAAAAACAGCAGAACCTATTGAAACCAAACGCTGCAAACAAGAAAAGATAAAAACCAAAGAAGGAACGAACGTACTTAATGTTGTGGGCAGACCGTTGATAATGATTCAGATCAAACGGAGTAATCAGGATCGTTCAGTAAGTTTCGCAAGTGCATGGGGAGTAACTTCTTGAGTCTGCGTCAACAATTGCTTCCACGGCCACAATAGGTGACCTAGGTTCTATTCAGATTGTTAATAAAATAATTACAAATTTTACATTTAAGATTAACACTCTTAAGTTACGGTGTTGAATCAACCACTGTAGACAAAGTAACATTTTTCTATTGGAATATTGAATGTCGCGATATAAACGTTGATATTTCGCGTTTTTTGCTTGCAAACACACACACACACACACACACACACACACACACACACACACACACACACACACACACACACACACACACACACGCTCTCTCTCTCTCATGCACACACACACTAACTCACAAATACACACGCACGCACGCGCACGTGCGCTCACAGAAAAGAAGCTAAAACACACACACACACACACACCACACACACACACACACCACACACACACACACACACACACATTCATATTACACCTCAACATATCTGTTTAGTCTTCATGAGAATCTCCTCCCCACCAGGAAGCACTCCCAGTGGAAGCAGTATTGACAGTGCACTGATAACGCAGCGGCGGCTCCTGAACGACAGCTGTAACGGAGAACGGCACAACCCGCCTTTCCACCTTTCTCCCCTCCCCCTCCCCACCCCCTCCCTTCTCCTTCCTCCACGCTTCTACCCTACAAACGTTTGTTGCAGCACCTTAACGGTGTTTATTCGACACACGTGTATACCTCTAGCACGCCATGAAGGCCCCACACCAACACATCGTATACACTTTCAACACTCCACGAGGGTTCGTACTCACCGACATGCCTTCAATACTCCATGTACCCTCTCCCTTCTCCTCTAAGGCTCTTACCCTACACACATAGACATGTTACCACCAATTGTTGGCTTTCACCTTAAACACACTTGCATGCCTCCGCCTAGTAAACTCCTTCAAGGTTCTTACATATTGCTTCCACCACTCCATGTAACCTCCACTGAAGGTCCTCACCCTTCACACCTGCACACCTCCACCACTCCCTGTAACCCCCTTTTAAGGCTCTTACTCTACGTTTGTCTGTACATCTACCACGCAACAGAACCTTCACAGGAAGAGTCTTATCTATAAAATAGTGCATGCCGTGAAACCAACCCCCCTCCCCCTTCTCTCCCCTCCTACCACTCCACTGGTGTACCTCATGCTTTCCATGCAACCCTACCTCTCTCTCCTTCAACAGACTGTTTTACTGTACGCTGTCGGATGTCCATGCACGCACACGATGGAACATCGATGTTAAGGATTCTGCGTCCCTTGCCAGCACGGGGTATGTCCCGACAGCACAACAAAAGTACCCGCCATCACCAAGATGGTAAGAAAGGAGCACAGGTGAGCACTCCATTGCTCATTACACTGCTTGATGAACAGTCCAATAGGGACAACTTTCCGCCTGCGTTTGTTAGGGCTCCCACACGACATGTCTGTCATGGGGTTGAAAAAAAAGCAAAGGAAGAAACAGTTGAAAGGTCACTGGTGAGAGTGAAGCCTTCAGCCAACCTGAAAGGTCACTGGTGAGAGTGAAGCCTTCAGCCAACCTGAAAGGTCACTGGTGAGAGTGAAGCCTTCAGCCAACCTGAAAGGTCACTGGTGAGAGTGAAGCCTTCAGCCAACCTGAAAGGTCACAGGTGAGAGTGAAGCCTTCAGCCAACCTGAAAGGTCACGGGTGAGAGTGAAGCCTTCAGCCAACCTGAAAGGTCACGGGTGAGAGTGAAGCCTTCAGCCAACCTGAAAGGTCACTGGTGAGAGTGAAGCCTTCAGCCCAGGATCGAGGGTGCTATGTCCACCCTTTGATTCACATCGGCACCAACACGAAAGGCAAACAAAATGGGTATATAGTAACATGGAAGAAAAATGGAGTCGGTGTTTAGGCTTTCATTCATTTCTGTCTTTTTTTTACTTCTCTGATCTCTTCAGTTCATGAAAAACAAAGGTTTGAATCACCAGGGATACTTCCACTACATACGGGAAAGTACCAGCACATACAGACTGGTAAAAAACAAAAACAAAAAACAACCAAAAAACCTTCAAGTGTTCGGTTTGTTGTGTTTTGAAGTATACAAATATACGAAACAAGAACGCTTATATGACTACAGAAAAATGTTACTGTTCCATGTACAAAATTCAATAGTATTTCATTGGTAGCTAGTACGCAGTGACTTCGCAGTGCGCATGTTTAGTGGAATTTGCATAATGAGCTGCTGCCGGCATCTACTATCCAACGTGTAATCCGGATCAGCACTGACTGTACGTAGTTCGTTTAAGAGCTACGTTTTTCCTGTGAGACAAGTTCAGTACTTTTCGCATAATCCTGCTGACCAACAAACAAATCACAGGTACATGTGAAAATATGACCTCACTGGCCATGGTTACAAGAACAAAGTGAAAGAAAAACACACACAAAACCAACACACACACACTGTCAACCTCGGGTGATGTCGATGGAGGAAGGACTAGCGCACAGCCCAAACACACTCACAGCTTGCTTACGATCTCATTCATATATCATGCATTCGTCACATCAAACCACTAGTAAAGTCTATAACTTTACTACACATGATCATAGAACGAAACATCAATGCATATGGAATCAAACAAAATGAAACATTCTCTCTTTCCTGAACTTCACAAAATCATTTATCTAAAACATCATTAACTAACCCGGGTATAAACAGATTTCTACTTTACCTGGCCAGGTGATCTTAACTATTCACGAATCACTGTCTTTTCTTTTCTTTTTTTTCTTTTCACTGTCACTTTCACAAGCACGACACAACTGCTGGCACTGGTCTTGGTCTGCTGGCGCCTGGTCAGGTTAGACTGCTGGCACTGGCGTTGGTCTGTGGTTCTGCTTGACGAAGTGACGCTGCCAGGTATGAGGTCGAACCCCGGTTAAGATGGAACAGTGACTATCAACATCGATCTGTTCTCCTTTCTTCCTTCCTGCATTAACGCATTGCACTCTCTCTCTCTCTTCTAGTCTGCTCTATCAAATGGACATGGTTGCTTTTCTTTTCTTTTTCTTTTCTTTCTTTTCCTCTTCATTAGTTAGCAACTCTCTCTCTCCACATCTCTCCTAAGTCCTTCCTCTGCAGACTATCTCCTGCTAATCTCTCAACTTGGTTCTCTTCTCTCCTCCCCTCATCTCTCTGCTTCTCTCTCGAGCAGACCTAGAACCTCTTCCTCTCTCTGTCTCTCTCTTCGTTCTTCCTCTGTTCGTTCTCCCTTCTCTCACTCACGCATTACTTTATCACCTCACTCCGTGTCCAAGGGCCAGTACCATTGGTCAGTATTTTTACCACCTCGTACCCGAAGTTATCTCCCTCTAATTCCATTGGATATTCAAATCATGACAGTCACGCCTACACGCCTTACTCTCTGTGGTGGTCAACTGGTCATTTAATTGATTAGCTTGATTTTCACCCCCACCACCTACTACCTTCTCCCTCTCCCTTTCCGGCGTCGTCGACCTAATGGTGGGCATTGGTCGTAAATTGGCTAGATGAGTCTGGGTAGGCGCCGAGACGTCTGACCAGACCTATCGAGACCTGTCGGTCCAGCCACTCCGACTGTCTACGTGGAAGATTAGGATCAGCCTCTCGCTGTGCTTAATTGGCTGGACCCGCCATATGGGGCTGTCTGCCGGCGCCCAGAGTATTTGCGTTAGAGCTTATGTCCAACCAACCTAGCTGGCGACGGACCACGACTCTGGTTGTGTTTATTTTTGACCGTGACACACACACACACACACACACACACACACCACCACATACACACATGCGCGCGCGCGCACACACACACACACACACTCACTTACACACACACGTGCGGGCGCGTACCGGTAAACCTGCCCTCCCTCTTTTGAATATTCCGTGCATCTCTGTCTTTATCCAGCAAGGCCTGCTCGGAGGATGACCCCAATAGGCGAAAGGCTACTATAGCCAGGCTGGTGGCCGGAAGGGCTGACCTTGTCCCTGGATGGACGTGATGGACCGTTGAGGTCAACATGTGGTCTGTTGCATGAAGGGAACCAGTGCTCGTCTTAGTCTGTGTGTCTGATGTCTTCCTCTGACCGTTTCGTGATTCAGCAGGTTAGGCTCAACACCGCCAAACAAACCCAGCTTTGGTGAGTGATGGAGAAGGTCTGATGATTGCTTATTTTTCCCTTTTTCTTTGTTTGTTTGTTTTTTTAATTCTTATTTACTCATTTTATGTAACTAGTCAATTAGTTAATTAGTTACCCAGTTAGCTAGCTAGCTAGCTGGTTAGCTACTCACTTTTGTCCTGTTCTTTACTTCTTTTATTCTTATTTCATTTATTTATTCACTCAGTTATTTAATTAATTAGTTAGTTAGTTTTATTAGCTTTTCAGGCGTTTTGCTTGAACAATTATTTGAGGTTGCCGAGTTCAAGTTTTGTTAAACTCTGACACTTAGTGCCGCCAAAGTCCCACAACAACGACGTCACGCGAATATTGCAAAACGTGAGCCCTGATAGCTAGGTTTCGGGAGAAAGGCAAGGCAAGATGGGAATATAGTAAGTGAGGTATATGTGTGAACAAAACAGAGTGAAGGCAGAAGGCGGTTCAAGACTAATCTTTTTCTCAGAGATCTTACAAAACACGCATTTTCCCGCTTAATTTCGTTTATGAACAGGGTCTTAACCTATATTCAAGTAGAACTATTCCTGCCTCCTCCCGTTCACGCTCGAGCTCTTTCTCCTCCTGTTTTTAAGAGCTTTCTCATTGGATGCAAAGTGTGTATTGCCAGGTATTAAAGTTGCGGCCATCTCAGCAGACGACGTGAGTCGGCGTCCCATTTCACCACCACGGATCTCGGTAGGATACGACTCCAACAGAAACACAGTTCCATATTTTTTCACATAAAACATTCATCTTTGTTTCAAAGTGTAATGTGCTTTCAGCTAATGATTTTTCCACATCTAAAATGTATGTGAATCCTGCTTGGAAAAAAGTAGCCTGCTTTTAATTAATTAATTAACTGCTTTTAATATAGATAGAACCGTGTTCAATCAAAGAAAAACATTTCCGTGTACACCTAAGATCAGTTAGCAGCGACTGACCTGATCACACAAAGTGGCCGTTTTTTTCCTTCAAAAAGAAAAAAAAAACACACACACACCTAAATTTAACCAGATCTATTTGCAAAGTGAGGCAACCGCAGGCAGAAATCTAAACAAATTTTAAATGTGATTAATAGCGCACCGCAAAAAACAACAACAACAAAACAAACAAACAAACAAACAAAAAACCCGTAGACAAACGAATCACAAGACAAAACATGACTCGTTTCGACCTCTCAGGTCTTCTTCAGGTAAGACACAAAACACTCAGGACAACGAAAATGAACGAGCAATCACTTATCTTCATCTACTTCAGCGCAAGATGGCGTTGAATGAAAACGAGGCTGTCAAGAAGGAGACAATGTGTGAGTCGAGGTAGTAATGATGATAATTATATCACTGATTGGAATAATAATAGTGGCAATGACGATGATAAAAAAAATATTAGAAAAATAGATAAAGACAGGATTACTACCACCTTTGATGATAATATGGCAACAGCAGTTGTAGTATGGGAGAAAGGAGAATGGGTTAGAGGATTCTTAAACAGCATGGTTGCCGTGGCAACGGTCTTAGCGGTGATGGCGATAGTGATGTTAATGGTAATATTAATAATTGCAATCGTATCAAAACAATGATGATAATGCTAACCATAGCTACGGTAATGGTAATAATAGTAGTTATAATAAAAGCATGATACAGAAATGTGATTTTTTAAAAACCAATAATATTGATAACAGTAATATAAAATAATAATAATAATAATATACTAAGTACATATAAGGGAAGGGAGGCAAAAAAGGGAAAAAACAAGAAAAAAAGGAGGAGGGGAGGGGAGGACAGGAAGACAAAGAGGAGAAGGAAGGTATAAATTATGGGAAGGATGGAATCTAATAGGTATATTAATCATAATATGTATATTAATAGTTCCAATAATAATCATGATTGTAACCATATAATAATGATAATGATGCTATATGAGGCTGGAAAAGTGGTAAGCTGGAAAGTCAGAAATATTGTAAAGAATAATAATTATATTAATGACAGTTGTAAAACAATATTTGTAACAGTTATTAAGTAGTAACAAAAGGTATGCTGATTATTTAAAAAATATGTATATATAATTGGTAATAATAATAGTGATCATAATAGTGATGAAGATAATGATGATGTTAACACTAATCAAGGTAATAAGAATAATGAAGTTAGTTGTTTTTGTTGGTAGTGGAGTTTTTTGTGTGTGTGTGTGTGTGTGTGTGTGTGTGTGTGTGTGTGTGTGTGTGTGTGTGTGTGTGTGTGTGTTTGAAGGTGATGATGATAGTGCTAATAATGATGGTGTGATGAGATTGCTACTGAGAGCAATAGTAATAAAAGTAATGTTAGTACCAGTAACAGTAGGGGGAAAGGAACGGAGATGGTCAATGAGTAAACGTTAACAGTGCTACTGGAGTACGGAGGTCGTGAGGATAAATATTGCAATGTTATTAATATCAACGGTAGGTGAACTGAAAGGGACTAGGGATGATCCAAGAGTGAAAGGTTAACAGTAGTATTGGAGCAGAGGAGAGGGAGAGGGTTGGAAGAAAAAAGAAAGAAAGAAAGAAAGAAAGAGAGAGAAGAGAGAGAGAGAGAGAGAGAGAGAGAGAGAGAGAGAGAGAGAGAGAGAGAGAGAGAGAGAGAGAGAGGGAAGAAGGAGATGGGTTTACATACTAACTGGGGGAGGGCAACATACTAACACCTATACACAATATTTCACTCTCTCTCTCTCTCTCTCTCTCTCTCTCTCTCTCTCTCTCTCTCTCTTTAAAATAAATAAGTTATTGTATCTAAGTATTACTACTATTTTTAATCCTACAGTTATTGCTGGCAATGGGATTAGTGACAATATGGCATAATGATTACATGTATAATGGTAAAAATGATAGTGATGGTAATAATAAAAACAATGACATCAGTATTGTTGTAATGATGTAATGATGGTGATGATGATGACAGTAATGATAATAATGATATGATGATGATAGTAATGACAGTAATAATGGTGTTAGGTAATACTGGTAACGATGATATTAAGTGGAAAGGAATTGAAATGCTCAATGAATTACAGTAGACAGTACTGTTGGATGACGATAATAATGATAGTAGCAATGGTAAGTGCAGCAACATTAGCAAAAACAGCAGCAACCGGAGAGAGATGTAAAAACGATCAACGATAAACGAGCTAGCACTTCTATTTCTTATGTTTGATAAAGTGTGTGTGTGTGTGTGTGTGTGTGTGTGTGTGTGTGTGTGTGTGTGTGTGTGTGTGTGTGTGTGTGTGTGTGCGTGCGTGCGTGCGTGCGTGCGGTGCGTGCGTGCGTGTTCCATTTGTAATGTCAGCATCACTCATTGATCACCCCCACCCCCACCCCAGCCACCGCCATCCCAACCAACACCTATCATTACTAGGGGAGGCGGGCGGGGGGCCGGAGGGTGGTGGTGGTGAGTAGACTGATGTAGCAAGTGGAGAGACTCAGAGAGTATAGGGAAAGGGAAAAGATGATAACTGTGACTTATGTCTGAGGTAAACAGTGGGATGTATGGTAGTATGTGTGTGTGTGTGGGTGGGGTGGAGGATATTGCAGGCTGGTGCTGCAGAGGTGGAATAGTACATACTACATTGAGATGTTGATGCCATGAGGATGGAGGGTGCCAAGCTTGGCAATAAGATGAGATGCCTGCATAAGGCGCTCCAAGTTGTCACTCTATGGTTGCCAAAGTGCCAGAACTTAGACATGGTTGATGTTATGTTGGGCGTGGTTGAAGTGTAGAGCGACTGATTTGGGCCGATGGTGGCGAGTGTCAGCCAGATGTTCAGAGATGCGCATCTCAAGTGTGCGAGATGTCTCACCTACATAGATCTTACCACACAGCTGGCAGTGGATGGCGTACACAATGTTGTGGCTCTGGCAGGAGAAAAAGCGTTTAATAGTGAATAAGCCTTTCGGGCCATGTAGGATGGTGTCTGGTTTGGTTTAAATAACTTTTATTTCAGAAACAAACAAAAAAAACAGAATACCTTCATAATTGACAGGACGAATGAGCAAACAACAAGTCCTAGGCTTATACTTATTGTGTCTGGTTTGGTGAGAGGGCAGATTTGGCAGTTGAGTTTTGAGCAGGGGAAAGTACATGGCGGCTTAGGTGTGGAGAATTTGTTCAGCTTAGAGCTGGTGTGCTCTTTGAGGTCTTTGAGGTTTTTGTCATGTTCGAAAGTGATCAGTGGTTTGGTCTCAAAGGCAGGTTTATGATTTTCTACTATGTGCCAATTAGACTCCAGGATCCTGCAGACGGGCAGAGTGTGAGGATGGAAGTGAAGGCAGGCGGTGAGTCGGTCTGTCTGTCTCTTTGGGAGGCTTAGTTTCCAGAGCAGACGTTCTGGATTTAGCTGCGGTGCGGCTGAGAGCATCCTTAATGACGGCACTGGAGTAGCCACGGTTAGTGAAAAACTCAGACATTTTGGCTGCTTGTACAGTAAAATCTTCTTTGCTGGAGCAGAGTCTGCATAGGCGAAGGAATTCAGAATATGGAATGCTGTCTTTAGTGGATTGGTGGTGGGAGATGTGTAGTCCAGGTATGAGTGCGCACCAGCGGATTTATAGAAGACTGAAGTTTTAAGCAGTCCATCTTTGAGGGAGATAGTGATGTCCAGGAAGTTAACTGACTGTGAAATTGTGTAGGTCAATTTGATGGACGGATGGAAGGTCTGAGCAAAGTTGAGGAAATTGCAGAGGTCATGTTCTGCTATGGATGTGGCTCCCTGTCCATCATCCCTGAGTGTTTTGCATCTCGCCTGAAGAAGACCTAAGAGGTCAAAACGCGTCGTGTTTTGTCTTGTGATTTGTTTGTCTACGTTTTTTTTTTTTTTTTTTTTTTTTTTTTGCGGTGCGCTATTAATCACATTTGAAATAAAATTAACAAATCTAAATAGTTTCTTAACGCCAGGGTTCTGTGTTGAACTTTTTTTTTCATGTTTTTTTTCATCGGGTAGGCAAGTTGGACAAACGCCCTAAGGGCATAAATTCTGCTTATTTTTAACGATCCCCATCCATCAAGTTTAATAACAACCACCTCCCGATTCCTCCCATCCCATCCCACTCCAGCCTCCACCTGCTATGGAAAAAATCACTAAAGATCCAAACTGGCCTGAGGGCCAAGAAGAGGTACCCACACACTGGCAGCCCAGATATACTACCTCCTTTCACCCATGCCACCCACGCCCCACACTGTATCCAACAATAACAGTCTTTGAAGTACTAAGGGTGTTATTTAGTTTACAAGACTGTCCTGAGTTTAGAGGGACACAGACAAACAAAATTCAACATTAACTTCGAGTGCAGAAAAATAATACACATTTGCCGCCAAGCGATCTTCAGCTTCCCATTACCCTGGCCCCTAATCTCTTACAATTACCCAACAATAAATACCGTTCCCTGGCTTCCCTCCCTTGTCCTTCATATAACGACCAGGGCAAAGGAATCAGATGAAGGGAGCAAAAGGGTTAATTACACCCAAACCGATAGTGAAGAAAGACCACGCTCTGCCAGGCTGCATACACTATCTGCTGACTACCCTCCACTCCCAACGCCCCCTCCCACCATCATCCCCACTACTACACCCTGTCTGCTGACTACCTTCCACTCCCATCCACCCCCTCCAACCATCATCCTCTCTACTACATCCCTGTCTGCTGACTACCTTCCACTCCCATCCACCCCCTCCCACCGTCATCCCCACTACTACACCCCTGTCTGCCGCATCTCTCGCTTGACCCTCTCTTTCAGACAGTTGGTTTCCACTCAAGTCTCCTGAGATTCAGGGATGGAGAAAGTGCATGACAAAGGACATGGAGAGAGGACAGGTCCGGATCTGGAAGGTTCGGCTTTAGGTCTGAATTCAGTTTACAGGCGGATTCCAAAAGTAACTTTGCTGCTTGACTAAACTAGAATTGCCTTACTTTTCTGATTGCTCCCCTCAAGGATCTCGTCACCCCTCCATTTTACAAGGGTGGTGTTTTCCAGACTGGCATTATGTAGTGGCCAAGATTTTCTCTGTTGAAAAGACGGAGTGTGTCCTGGAGAGCGTGGAGCCATGATAAAGGTAGGATGATGCCAACAGCTGGTCATGTTCTGTGCATGGTTCTTTCTTTCGATTCTTCCACAGCCACGTAAACCAGAAACCAAAGAAATACAAAAAGAATTTCACAGGTCAAAAGTCGTCATCGTCATCATTTTCATAATCATCGTCATCGTCATCTTCATCATCATAATCATCGTCATCATCATCATCATCATCATCATCATCATCATCATCATCATCATCACATCATCATCACGACTCTCTCTCTCTCTCTCTCTCTCTCTCTCTCTCTCTCTCTCTCTCTCTCTCTCTCTCTGAGAATGAAAGAAAGAAAAGAAAGAAAGATGGAAAGAAAAAAAAACAGACAGGAAACTACACAGAGAGAAAGAAAGAATCATAGGTAGAAAGAAAGAAAAACAGACAGGAAACTACACAGAGAGAAAGAAAGAATCATAGGTAGAAAGAAAGAAAAACAGACAGGATGGAAAGAAACAAACAAAGAAAGAACGAACAAAAAAGAGACAGGAAAGTATAAAGAAAGACAGAAAGACACACACACACACACACACACACACACACACACACACACACACACACACACACACAGAGAGAGAGAGAGAGAGAGAGAGAGAGAGAGAGAGAGAGAGAGAGAGAGAGAGAGAGAGAGAGAGAGAGAGAGAGAGAGAAAGACAGAGAAGAAAGAAAGAAAGAAAGAGAAAATGACGACAGAAAGAGCAAACGAAGACTCAGAACTCGACCCTCCAGTCAACGGGCTAACAAATGATTACGGGGTAAAACAAGTGTTAATATCACAATTAGTGACATGGAAACTACTTGCTAAACAAATTTGTTGTTTCTTCATTCACACAGATTTGCATTTGTTTGCAACCCATAATTATTTATTGAAGGTTATTTAATCACCATCTGAAAGTCACGATAGATTACATGAGCAACACAAGTATTTTGTTTTATCTATTTTACAAGGAATGTGAAGCTATGATTTTTTGTCATCTCTTCGACACGTATTGTACTGATGCTGCTGATACAACTTCTGCCACTGCTGCTATTGTCACTGCTGCTGTTGTCAATACTGCTGTTGTCACTGCTGCTGTTGTTATTACTGCTGTTGTCACTGCTGCTGTTGTTATTACTAATGTTGTCAATGCTGCTGTTGTTATCACTGCTGTTGTCACAGCTGCTGTTGTTATTACTAATGTTGTCACTGCTGCTGTTATTACTAATGTTGTCACTGCTGCTGCTATTACTAATGTTGTCACTGCTGCTGTTATTACTAATGTTGTCACTGCTGCTTGTACCACTACCAGCCATCTGTTACATTGTTTATGTTACTACTACTACTACTACTACTACTACTACTACTATCTTCTTCTACTACTACTACTATAAAGATTACTACTATAGAGACTACTACTACATTTGCTTTATATAACTTTTATGTACAAGTCTGTATGTTGATCAGCTTTATTCCTTTTGTTCTTCTGTGGTGGTAAGGCTGTTGCTGTTGTTGTTGTTGCTGCTGCTGCTGTTGCTACTACTACTATTACTGCTACCACTACTATTACTACTAGTTCTACTTGTAAATTCTGCTGCAGCTGTTACTACTACTACTACTTTCATCGTGACTGCTGCTGCTGTTGCTACCACTACTGTTGTAACACCGCCGTGGGTGTGCTGCCGCTCTGACAAATACTACTTCCTCTGATGCTACTGTAGCTGATACCACTACATCAGGTCTGATTTCCTTCAGATGTCTGAATGGTCTCCGCTACACACTGTGGTGATAATGAACACAAGCACATGCAGGTTTGGAAGCGTCACCTGCTACCAGAGAACGCCACATCCTATGAAAGCAACATAATAACGCCACATCCTCTGGAGGCAACATAATAACGCCACATCCTATGGAGGCAACATAATAACGTCACATCCTATGGAGGCAACATAAAAACGTCACATCCTATGGAGGCAACATAATATCGTCATATCCTATGGAGGCAACATAATAACGTCACATCCTATGGAGGCAACATAATAACGCCACATCCTATGGAGGCAACATAATAACGCCACATCCTATGGAGGCAACATAATAACGCCACATCCTATATCCTATGGAGGCAACATACAACGCCACATCCTATATCCTATGGAGGCAACATAAAAACGCCACATCCTATGGAGGCAACATAATAACGTCACATCCTATGGAGGCAACATAATAACGTCAATCCATATCCTATGGAGGCAACATAAAAACGCACTCCTATATCCTATGGAGGCAACATAAAAAAGCACATCCTATGGAGGCAACATAATAACGTCACATCCTATGGAGGCAACATAATAACGCCACATCCTATATCCTATGGAGGCAACATAAACGCCACATCCTATATCCTATGGAGGCAGACATAAAACACCACATCCTATGGAGGCAACATAATAACGTCCCCATCCTGGAGGTAACATAATACGTCCACATCCTATCTGGAGGCATACATAAAACACCACTCCTTGGAGGCAACATAATAACACCACTCTCTGGAACATACATAATAACGCACATCTATACCTATGGAGGCACATAATAACGCCACTCCTATTCCTATGGAGGCAACATAATAACGCTATCCTATATCTTATGGAGGCAACATAATGAACGCCACATCCTTCATGGAGTCAACATAATAACGCCACATACTATATCCTGGAGCAACATTAACTAACGGACATACTATATCTATGGAGGCATACATAATAAACGCCACATCTCGTGGAGACACATATTAGAACGCACATCGATTCCTATGGAGGCAACATAAAACGCACATCCTGTGTCTATGGGGCAACATAATAACGCCACTCATACCTATGGAGGCAACATAAGAACGCACATCCTTATCCTATGGAGGCAACATAAATCGCCACATAGTTATGGAGGCAACTTATAACGTCACATCCTATATCATAATGGAGGCAACATAATAGCGCCACATCCTATATCCTATGGAGGCAAATAATAACGCCACATCCTATGGAGGCAACATAATAACGCACATCCTATATCCTATGGAGGCAACATAATAGACGCCACATCCTATATCACTATGGAGGCAACATAATAACGCCACATCCTATATCCTATGGAGGCAACATATAACGCCACATCCTATATCCTATGGAGGCAACATAATAACGCCACATCTATATACTATGGAGGCAACATAATAACGCACATCCTATATCCCTATGGAGGCAACATAATAGCACATCCTATATCATATGGAGGCAACATAACTAACGCCACATCCTATATCATTATGGAGGCACATAGAAACGCAATCCTTACATGGAGGCAACATCATTAACGCCACTCCTATATCCTATGGAGGCAACATAATAACGCCACATCCTATATCCTATGGAGGCAATATATACGCCAATCCTATATGGAGGCAACATAATAAGCACATCTTATCCTATGGTGGCAACATAATAACGCCACATCCTATATCCTATGGAGGCAACTAATAACGCCAACATCATCTGGAGGTAACATAATAACGCCACATCCTATATCCTATGAGGCAACATAAGAACGCCACATCTATACCGATATAGCATTAGGACCCAATCCGATAACTAATGAACGCCACATCCTTATCCTATGAGGCAACATAAGAACGCAGCATCCTATTATCATATGGAGGCAACATAAGAACGCCACATCCTATATCTATGGAGGCAACATAATAACGCCACATCCTATATCAATGGAAGGCAACTATAATATCGCAACATACATATCCTATGGAGGCAACATAAAACGCCACATCTATACATATGGAGGCAATAATAACGCCACATCCTATATCCTATGGAGGCAACAAAAGAAAACGCCAATCCTTATCCTAATTGAGGCAACATTATACGCACATCCTATATTCCTATGGAGGCAACATAATAACGCCACATCCTATACCCTATGGTAGGCAACATAATATACGCCCATCCTATATCCTATGGAGGCAACATAATAACGCCACACCTTATCCATTGAGGCAACATACAACGCCACATCCTATATCTATGGAGGCAAACATATAACGCCACATCCTATATCCATTAGGCAACACAATATACGCCACATCCTATACCTATGGAGGCAACATATAACGCCACATCCTTATCCATTAGGCAACATAATAACGCCACATCCTATATCCTATGGAGGCAACATAATAACGCAATCCTTATCATGAGGCAACTTAATAACGTCACATCCTAGGAGGCAACATATAACGTCACTTCCTATGAGGCAACATAATAACGTCACATCATTGGAGGCAACATATAAGCCACTCCTATGGTGGCAACATAAGAACGCACTTCCTATGGAGGCAACATGAAGCACATCCTATGGAGGCAACATAAGAACGCCACATCCTATGGAGGCAACATAAGAATCCACATCCTATGGAGGCAAACATAAAACGTCACATCCTATGGAGGCAACATAAGAATGCCACATCCTATGGAGGCAACATAAGAACCATCTCCTTGGAGGAACATAAAGCCACATCCTATGGAGGCAACATAAGAAACGCCACATCCTCTGGAGGCAACATAATGCCACATCCTATGGAGGCAACATAAGAACGCCACATCCTATAAAGGCAACATAAGAACGCCAATCTATTGGATTACCATAAGAACGCCACATCCTATGGAGGCAACATAAGAAACGCCATCCTATATCTATTGGGACAACACATAAAGAACGCCACATCCTATATCCTATGGACGCAACATAATAATGCCACATCCTATATCCTATGGAGGCAAACCATAATAACGCCACATCCTATATCCATGGAGGCAACATAAGAACGCCACATCTATCTATGGAGGCAACATAAAACGCACATCCTATATCCTATGGAGGCAACATAATGCGCCACATCCTATATCATATGGTGGCAACATAATAAACGCACATCCTATATCATATGGAGGCAACATAATAACGCCACATCCTATATCCTATGGAGGCAACTAAGAACGTCACATCCTATATCCTATGGAGGCAACATAATAACGCCACATCCTATATCCTATGGAGGCAACATAAGAACGCCACATCTATATCCTATGGAGGCAACATAATAAGCCACATCCTATATCCTATGGAGGCAACATAAGGAACCCCACATCCTATATTCCTATGGAGGCAACATAATAACGCACATCCTATATCCTATGGAGGCAACAATAATAACGCCACATCCTATATCCCATGGAGGCAACATAATATCGGCACATCCTATATCATATGGAGGCAACATACTAACGCCACATCCTATATCAATGGAGGCAACATAAGAAGCGCAACATCTTGGAGGCAACATCATAACGCCACATCCTATATCCTATGGAGGCAAAATAATAACGAAACATCCTTATATCTATGGAGGCAACATAATAACGCACATCCTTTATCATATGGAGGCAACATAATAACGCCACTCCTATATCCTATGGTGGCAAATAAGAACGCCACATCATATACCTCTGGAGGAACATAAGACCGCCACATTCATGGAGGTAACATAATAACGCCAAAACCTCTATATCCTATCGAGGCAACATAAGAACGCCGCATCCTATATCTATGGAGGCAACATAAGAACGCCACATCCTATATGCTATGGAGGCAACATAAGAACGTAGCATCCTATATCATATGGAGGCAACATAAGAAACGCCACATACTCTGGAGGCAACATATAACGCCACATCCTATATCATATGGAGGCAACATAATAACGCCACATCCTATATCTATGGAGGCAACATAAGAACGCACATCCTATATCATATGGAGGCAACATAATACGTCACATCCTATATCCTATGGAGGCAACATAATAACGGCACATCTATATCCTAGGGACGGCAAACTAAAAACGCCACAATCCTTTATCCTATCGAGGCAACATAATAACGCCACATCTATTTTATATGGAGGCAACATAATAACGCACATCCTATATCCTATGTAGGCAACACAATACGCCACATCCTATATCCTATGGAGGCAACACAATTAACGCCACATCCTATAGCCCATTGAGGCAACATTTAATAAAGCCACATCCTATATCATATGGAGGCAACATAACGCCACATCCTATATCTATGGAGGTTACATAATAACGCCACATCCTATGTCCTATGGAGGCAACATAATAACGTCCATCCTATGGAGGAACATATAAACGCACATCCTAGGGAGGCAACATAATAACGTCACATCCTATGAGGCAACATAATAACACGTCACATCTCTGGAGGCAACATAGTAATGCCACATCCTATGGTGGCAACATAAGAAAGCCACATCCTATGGAGGCAACATAAGAACGACACATCCTATGGAGGCAACATACGAACGACACATCCTATGGAGGCAACATAAGAATGCCACATCCTATGGAGGCAACATAATAACGTCACATCCTATGGAGGCAACATAGTACTGCCACATCCTATGGAGGCAACATAAGAACGCCACATCCTCTGGAGGCAACATAACACACGCCACATCCTATGGAGGCAACATAAGAACGCCACATCCTCTGGAGGCAACATAATGCCACATCCTATGGAGGCAACATAAGAACGCCACATCCTATAGGCAACATAAGAACGCCACATCCTATTGAGGTACCATAAGAACGCCACATCCTATGGAGGCAACATAAGAACGCCACATCCATTATCCTATGGAGGCAACATAAGAACGCCACATCCTACATCCTATGGACGCAACATAATAATGCCACATCCTATATCCTATGGATGCAACATAATAACGCCACATCCTATATCCCATGGAGGAACATAAGAACGCCACATCCTATATCCTATGGAGGCAACATAAGAACGCCACATCCTATATCCTATGGAGGCAACATAATAGCGCCACATCCTATATCATATGGTGGCAACATAATAACGCCACATCCTATATCATATGGAGGCAACATAATAACGCCACATCCTATATCCTATGGAGGCAACATAAGAACGCCACATCCTATATCCTATGGAGGCAACATAAAACGCACATCCTATATCCTATGGAGGCAACATAAGAACGCCACATCATATATCCTATGGAGGCAACATAATAACGCCACATCCTATATCCTATGGAGGCAACATAATAACGCCACATCCTACCGTATATCCCATGGAGGCAACATAATAACGGCACATCCTATATCATATGGAGGCAACATAATAACGCCACATCCTATATCATATGGAGGCAACATAAGAACGCCACATCCTCTGGAGGCAACATCATAACGCCACATCCTATATCATATGGAGGCAACATAATAACGCCACATCCTATATCCTATGGTGGCAACACAAGAACGCCACATCCTATAACCTCTGAAGGAAACATAACAACGCCACATCATCTGGAGGTAACATAATAACGCCACATCCTATATCCTATCGAGGCAACATAAGAACGCCGCATCCTATATCATATGGAGGCAACATAAGATCGCCACATCCTATATCCTATGGAGGCAACATAAGAACGCCGCATCCTATATCATATGGAGGCAACATAAGAACGCCACATCCTCTGGAGGCAACATCATAACGCCACATCCAATATCATATGGAGGCAACATAATAACGCCACATCCTATATCCTATGGTGGCAACATAAGAACGCCACATCCTATAACCTCTGAAGGAAACATAACAACGCCACATCATCTGGAGGTAACATAATAACGCCACATCCTATATCCTATCGAGGCAACATAAGAACGCCGCATCCTATATCATATGGAGGCAACATAAGATCGCCACATCCTATATCCTATGGAGGCAACATAAGAACGCCGCATCCTATATCATATGGAGGCAACATAAGAACGCCACATCCTCTGGAGGCAACATAATAACGCCACATCCTATATCATATGGAGGCAACATAATAACGCCACATCCTATATCCTATGGAGGCAACATAAGAACGCCACATCCTATATCATATGGAGGCAACATAATAACGCCACATCCTATATCCTATGGAGGCAACATAAAAACGCCACATCCTATATTATATGGAGGCAACATAATAACGCCACATCCTATATCCTATGGAGGCAACACAATAACGCCACATCCTATATCCTATGGAGGCAACACAATAACGCCACATCCTATATCCTATGGAGGCAACATAATAACGCCACATCCTATATCATATGGAGGCAACATAATAGCGCCACATCCTATATCCTATGGAAACAACATAAGAACGCCACATCCTATATCCTATGGAGGCAACATAATAACGTCACATCCTATGGAGGCAACATAATAACGTCACGTCCTAGGGAGGCAACATAATAACATCACATCCTATGGAGGCAACATAATAACGTCACATCCTCTGGAGGCAACATAGTAATGCCACATCCTATGGTGGCAACATAAGAACGCCACATCCTATGGAGGCAACATAAGAACGCCACATCCTATGGAGGCAACATAAGAACGCCACATCCTATGGAGGCAACATAATAACGTCACATCCTATGGAGGCAACATAGTAATGCCACATCCTATGGAGGCAACATAAGAACGCACATCCCCTGGAGGGAACATAAGAACGCCACATCCTATGGAGGCAACATAAGAACGCCACATCCTCTGGAGGCAACATAATAATGCCACATCCTATGGAGGCAACATAAGAACGCCACATCCTATAAGGCAACATAAGAACGCCACATCCTATTGAGGTACCATAAGAACGCCACATCATATGGAGGCAACATAAGAACGCCACATCCTATATCCTATGGAGGCAACATAAGAACGCCGCATCCTATATCCTATGGACGCAACATAATAATGCCACATCCTATATCCTATGGAGGCAACATAATAACACCACATCCTATATCCTATGGAGGCAACATATAACGCCACATCCTATATCCCATGGAGGCAACATAAGAACGCCACATCCTATATCCTATGGAGGCAACATAAGAACGCCCCATCCTATATCCTATGGAGGCAACATAATACGCCACATCCTATATCATATGCAGGCAACATAATAACGCCACATCCTATATCCTATGGAGGCAACATAATAACGCCACATCCTATGGAGGCAACATAAGAACGCCACATCCTATGGAAGTAACATAAGAACGCCACATCCTATGGAGGCAACCTGATGATGTATGTGTGAATGCAAAGAAATGCGTAACAATTCTTAAGCTTTCAGAAAGTCCTACAGAGCTCCAGAAAGTTCCAGAAATGAGGAAGTATTCTGTTGCAATTTATAAAGTTATTTTCAAAACAGTCGTAGCATTTTGACTTGTTATGCTTCGCCCAAGTTCTGAAAGTTTACATTTGAAAAGTATGTATTGGTGAGAGCTTGATTGTTTGAGAAAGTGTGATCGATGGATTTTTGTTGTGCTTGAAGGATACACCTTGTTTGGAGACTGGTGTAAGGATCGAGGAAGCTTTGAAGTTTCGAATCTGTTGGGGTAAAACAGCTTCAAACCTATTACCAGGCGATACAGCCTTCGTCTGGAAATATCTGAACATAAACGACAAGATACTGGGCCGCAGAATAAAAACAACAAATGCTTAAGTAACTGCTCTCGACCTGTTGGCCTTTTCCAGACAGAACAGAAAAAACAAACAATCATACGAAGAAAGAAGGGAAACAAGTAATGATGAGAATAACAAGACCAGATATACAATTCCTTCGTCATCATGAAAATGACCTTACAACAATTTCAAAAAGAAGGGCAGGGAAAGATTGGGGTGGGGTGAGGAAGAGGAGAGATGGGAATGAAGAAAGGGAGTTATCATGTGTTTGTTAACATCTTCACTGACAGCATGTAACAACCGTTGAATTCAGTATTCGAACAGACTCATTTGTTTAAGCCTGCCTGGAAGCGTTTGAACAAGAGTTGAGATAAGAACCAGATTTATTGTCTTCATTGTCAACCATCTCAGTGTGCATTCTGCAGTCCACTGGAATGTCTCCGAAGTTTTTTTTAAATTCCAGCAGCTTGGAAGGCAACACCTGGCACCCCGATGTTGCATTAACAAGAAAAGAAAGCAATTATGGGCAGAGGACAACATAGACCTAAGAACAACGTCAAAACAAAACATTACAAATAAGAAAATTAAAAGAAGGTGGTGGTGTTGAATTTTTTTCTGGCAAGGAAGCATAGATAGAATTTTCATGTAGTAAAATTCCACTCTCAAGACAACATCTCACACAACAACACATTGCAGGACAATCCAATAGATCACTAATATAACACCGCGCACCATAACCCAATTTGTTGTGGGACAGCACATTTCGTGTGGCAAGGGCTGCACAGAATGTTCACATAATCTCCGACCTTGCACACAAGACGATCACAGAGCCAGTCAGCATCCCTGTATTGACCCGGCGGACAGTAATTCGGGCTTTGCCACGTTGGGGGTGGCCAAAGCATCACCCCAAAATAACTATTTGGGCCGGCTGCCACTGTGGCAGTCAAGTAGTCAGAGACAAGAAAGCAAGTTCCTTCTTTTGGAACGTGAACGCGAGAAGACTAGGCCACAAAACTTGCTTAGGTTGGACGAAAATACTTACTGTGATGGACTCTCTCTCTCTCTCCTCTCTCTCTCTCTCTCTCTCTCTCTCTCTCTCTTCTCTCTCTCTCTCTCTCTCTCTTCTGAATAGAAGAAGCACGCAAACAGAAATTGGATTTTCAAGTTTTATTTTCAGGACGGGATGTTGCTGTGCTTTTCTGTTTTTCCTTCATTCCGTTAAACACACCACGCGCACACACACACACACACACACACACACACACACACACACACACAACACACACACACACACACACCTCTTCCTTTTCCCATTTACTCTGTTCCTTGTAACTCCGTGACTGTCTCTCTTTCTCCCCAATCCTCCCTCAAACAAACCCATTCTCTCTCTCTCTTCTCTCTCTCTCTCCTCTCTCTCTCTCTCTCTCTCTCTCTCTCTCACTTTTCTCTCACTGTGTGTGTTGTGTGTGTGTGTGTGTGTGTCTGTCTGTCTGTCTGTCTGTCTGTCTGTCTGTCTGTCTGGTCTGTCTGTCTGTCTGTATGTCTGTCTGTCTCTTTCTCTCCCCCCCCCCCCCCCTCTCTCTCTCTCTCTCTCTCTCTGCCGAAAGGAGAAAACACGAAACATCTTAATTATACTGAGTTTTCAAGTATATCTTTGGTGAATACAAACAGCAGCGTATCATTTCTCCTCTTCAAGAGATCCTACACTTCCTTCTCCGACTCATCCCATTTATTGGATCTCTATTTCAGTGGCGGTCTGCGGGGGAGAGAGAGAGAGAGAGAGCGAGAGAGAGAGAGAGAGAGAGAGAGAGAGAGAGAGAGAGAGACAGAGACAGAGACAGAGAGAGAAGAGAGAGAGAGAGAGATTGTTTAATGTTTGGCTTCAGGCATATACACATGGGAATGGCAGGAAATTTGACCATCTAGCTTTCTTAAATCCATACTGTTTGGTGATTATTATGATGTGTTAATTTTGATATGGTTTGTTAACTTAGGTATTCTAATCATCATAATGATTAGACAACACTGCAAAAAAGTCAAACACACTTGATTGCTGATAACTATGACATATGCATATTGTAAATTGTTTACAAGGGTCACTCAGACAGAAGAGAGAAAGAGTGTAGGCCAGGATAAAGCACACACACACACACACACACACACACACACAACACACAACACACCACACAAAAAGAGAGAGAGAGAGAGGGAGAGAGAGAGAGCGTGGGGAAGACGGGAGGGGGAAGCGGGGGTGGGGGTGGAGGGGCAGTCACAGCAGCAATAATACCGTTTCCGACACCGAAGCTGAACATTGCCTATTGCATCGCAGTTTTTTTGTATCCAGTCATCACCACAACACCTTTCTTTGTGCTGATTTCAATCTTCTCTCCCAGGAGAGACTGCGTCAAATAGCACAGATCTACTTGTTGTCCCTGCCTGTATATGGTTTTATATACCTCATCGAAACGCATCTTCCCCGCAAAGAAAAAGAGAAGAACAAAGAAATAAAAGAATTGCCAAGGATCATTCCCACCGAGCTATACGTTCCTTCTTTGTGCAAAAGAACATTCTACACACTTACCTCTGATTAAAAAAAAGTTTAGACTAGCAATGGTTGTTACAATTCCAGAGTACACAACAAAAGACTATGGAACTCCCAGAGTGTACATTTTCCCTGACGAGACGCTGGTTCTCCCGATGTAGGGAGGGCCATATGAAGTCGACCAGTCATCTGTGCATCACAGGCTTCACTAGGGCCTTTTGTGAACTCGCGGACAGGGCTGCTTTGACAAATGTGTGGAACGTTTACTTCGGTCATGGCATTAGCAGTATAGAGTGTGTTGATTTCTTACTGACGGGACGGAAATGGCTGTAAACTGAGAAAAAAGAAACTTTTTTTCAGCTTCGACCTTCTGATGAAAAACATTGATATATGGGGTGTGTGTGTGTGTGTGTGTGTAGTATGTGTGTGTGTGTGTGTGTGTGTGTGTGTGTGTGTGGTGTGTGTGTGTGTGTGTGTGTGTGTCACGGACAGAAAAAAAGAAAAACCGAATTCGTGGTCAGTCGCCAGCCAGTTCAATTGGACATAAGTCCAAACTCAAACATCCTGGTTTCCAGGCAGACGACTTCATGTGTCGCGTCAGCCAATTAGGCACGGCGAAGGAGCTATTTTAGTTCCTCACGGAGACGGCACCGTCCCACAGACAGACTGAGTGGCTTGACCGACGTCTCAATAGGTCTGGCCAGACGGTCTCGGCGCCTTGGGTCAGACTGATACAGCTAATTTGCAAGACCAGCGCCCACAGTTAAGCCAGACGTCGCCGGTTGAAGTAGGAAGGGGAAGGTATTGTGTGGTGGGGTGAAATCAAGCTAATTAATTAAATGACCCATTGACCACCACAGAGAGCAAGGCCGGTAGATGTGACTTTGACGATTTGCATGTCCAATGGAATTAGAGGGAGGTAACCTCGGTACAAGGTGGGAAAAATTCTGACCAATGGTACTCACCCTTTTGACACGTAGGAACAGAATAAGAAGCTAGGGAGTGAGAAAGACGGGAGGAGAAAAGAAAAGAAGAGGACAGAGAGAGATTCTGGAGTAGGCTCTGCCAAGAGAAAAGCAGAGAGATGAGAGGAGGAGTGAAGAGAACCGAGTTGAAGCATTAGCACCATATAGAGTCTGCAGAGGAAGGACTAAGGAGAGATGTGGAGAGAGGGAGAGAGTTGCTAATCGATGAAGAGAAAAAAAAAAGAAAAAAAAAAGAAAGCAACCATGTCCATTTGATAGAGCAGACTAGAAGAGAGAGAGAGAGTGCAATGCATTAGTGAAGGAAGGAAGAAAGGAGAACAGATCGATGCCTGGTAGTCACTGTTCAATCTGAACCGGGGTTCGACCTGATATACCTGGCAGCGCCACTTTCATCAGCAGTCCAACCTGACCAGCGCCAGCGGTCTAACCTGACCAGTGCCAGCAGTCCAACCTGACCAGTGCCAGCAGTCCAACCTGACCAGTGCCAGCAGTTGTGTCGTGACTGGTGTTTGTGAAAGTGACAGTGAAAAGAAAGAAAAAAAGAAGAAAAGGAAAGACAGTGATTCGTAAATAGTCCTAAGTATCACACTGGCCAGGTAAAGTAGAAAATCTATTTATACCCGGGTTAGTTATGATGATTTAGATAAATGGTTTTGTGAAGTTCAAGGAAAGAGAATGTTTTATTTTGTTTGACTCCATGCGCATTGATGTTTCTTTCCATGATTAATGTGTAGTAAAGTTATAGACTTTACTAGTGGTTTGATTTGACGAATGCATGATATGTGAATGAGATTGTAAGCAAGCTGTGAGTGTTTTATGGGCTGTGCGCTAGTCCTTCCTCCACTGACGTACCCCGAGGTTGACAATTTATTGGCGAGCCTGCCAGGATATTCTGGCCCATTTATTATAATTGTTCAACTTCTCAGAGAGGAAGCTGGGTGGGATTCAAGTATTGTAATCCTAAGACAAGGTAGTGTCTTACTGTATGTTTCCAAGATAGTTAAATACTAGGCTTGGCATTGCTTCCAAGATAGTTAACACTAGGCTTGGCATTTCAGCCCAGAGTACTTATTTTCGCACAGATTGCCTATAATTCGCTCTCATAGTTGGGTCAGGCGCAGGCGTCTTATAAAAACTAATTACGTTGTCCCAAGCTAATATTATCATTCATAGGATTGTGCCATTACGTCACTCATGTCGGTCACCACCAGCTTGGCTGTCGTAGTAATAAAATCTTGTTCAAAAAAAAAGAAGGATATAATGGCAGACGAAAAGAACACCCCTATTGAACACTTGTGAGCGTCGCTCGTGATTTAGGCTACTCGGGAGAAGAGTTGCGAGCATTGTTGAAACCCAACAAAAGATGGAAAGGGATGAGCGAGCGGAAAGACGCCGTTGTCGCAGTAGAAACAGCATTAGCAGAGCAGGAAACAGAAAGAATAAGGATTCAATAGAGTTAGAGAGAGTGAGATACAGAGGGAGACCACCGAGGATGGTAGTTCAGTTTTCCAGTGACCCTGTGCGCAGTTATGCCCCCTGACCAAAGTTACCAAAATTCTCTGAAGGAACAGATTCGATTGATGCGTACATCAGTCGTTTTGAAAACGTTTGCTACTAGTCAGGGTTGGCCTTCAGGAGAGTGGGCAGTCATTTTGTCAGCGCTATGACGGGTAAGGCATTACAGATTTTCACTGCGTTACCAGCAGACCAACAATCTGATTTTGGTGCTGTGAAGGAGTCTTTGATGAAGGGATTTGACCTCACAGAGGAGGGGTTTAGAAAGAAATTTCGATCAGCTAGATTATAAGCAGTGAAACGTACACTCAGTTTGGTGCACGTTTAGATCACTATTTTGAGAAGTGGTTAGAGTTGAGTGGTACGAGAAAGGAGTTCGCTGAATTGAAAGAGCTGGTTATGAAAGAACAGATTTTGTCAGGTTGCAGTCCAGAGTTAATTATTACATTTGAAAGAGAGACAGCCAGAGACAGCAGGGGAGTTGCTGAAGTTAGCAGAGGTGTATAGGGAGGCACGTTTGGGCACTAAGGTGCAGGAGAAACAGGTGCCAGGCACAGGTGAGAAGAGTGCAGGAGACTAGGGGAGTTTTCTGCAAAGTCTGCAAACCCAGTGGTGGGGCAGAAAGGAGGACAAAGGGACAATAGGTGTTTCATTTGTCACAAGAAGGGACATGTGGCGAGGGATTGTCGCATGAGGTTCCAGAAGGCAGCAGCCTTGCAAGAGGTTGATAAGGGTCGCCAGGGAAACGACCTGCAGTGGAACCCAAAAGGGATCCAATCTGAAGAGGTGGAGTATGGCCTATGGCTAGTGCTGGACAGCGGTCAGTTCAGGGATGGAGGGCACTAGGCTGCGTGGTTCATTACAGTGGAAGAAGGGTGGATTGCCAGCAGAGGGTGAAAGTGTTACGAGACACTGGTTGTTCATGTGGTGTAGTAAGAACAACGCTGGTCGAGGAAGGGGATTTGACAGGGCAAATCCAGACCTGTACTCTAATCGATGGCACTGTGAGGAAGTTCCCAGTTGCTAAGATAGAAGTACGTACCCCTTACTTCTCAGGCGAGTGTCTGCGCTGGTGATGGAGAAACCCCTTTATGATTTGATCATTGAAAATATTCCAGGTGCAAGGATCCAGGGGATCCTGAGTTGTTGACTGCTACAGGGGCAGCAGTTCAAACACGGAGCAAGAAGGAGGAAAAGGTTGATAAACCGTTAGTCGTTCCAGCAAGGAAGTCAGGCATAGATGTGTCGCCTGATGAGTTTAGGGCAGCGCAGGAACAAGACCCTTCGCTCGTGAAGTCTTGGGAGTTGGCAAGAGGTGGAGAGAAACGGTGGTTAGAGGAGGTGAGACAGAATTTCGGTGAAAGGCGGGTTATTGTACCGAGTGTTACACCAAGGGAGAGCAGGTAAGGTGACAACTCAGAGGTCCCCAGCATGTTATCGTGACACTGTCATGTCAGTGGGTCACGAGTCGCTCATGGCGGGTCATCTCGGCACCGGCAAAACAGCTGCCCGAATCTTTGATGTTTTCACTGGCCAGGGGCAATGGCAGACTTTAAAGCGGTTCTGCATGTCATGTGACCGTGTGTCAAAGGTCAGCCACAAGAGGGGTGAAGAGGAAGGCGCCTCTTAAACAGCCCCTTTATTGACACACCATTCGGAGAGTGGCTGTTGATCTGATTGGCCCAATCTCGCCCTGTTCCAAAGGTGGGCACAGGTATGTGTTGACGCTCGTGGATTACGGACCAGATATCCAGAAGCGGGTCGCATTAAAAGGGCCCGTAGTTTACGCAACAGGTCGACAGAATGTAGGAGCTGACTATGTAAGTCGTGTAGTCTGGGCAAGCTGCAACTCAGAGGAAGTCAGTCATATCCGGGGGTGCATAGCTA
Organism: Conus ventricosus; assembly: GCA_018398815.1. Taxonomy (NCBI): domain Eukaryota; kingdom Metazoa; phylum Mollusca; class Gastropoda; order Neogastropoda; family Conidae; genus Conus; species Conus ventricosus. Next base: position 53,935,336 of record CM031608.1, read on the forward strand.
TTTGAAAATTAATATGTGTTGATTACAGTTTTTGTTGAGTGGTTTTTGGGTTCATTCCCTTTTGGCTATGGTTCATATTTTCTGTGTGAGACTTGTTCTGTAAATGTAGTTATTTTGGGAGCTTTACAGTCGCTTGTGTAGTAACCACTTTTTGCAATAAGTGAGGATGGAGATTCCTCAGTGAGGTGTCATGGATCGTGTCATATTAGATTGTGCTTTTCTTTAGTAGTTGTGAAGAGAAGATGTGGCAAATCCGCAGGTAGGGGAATTTGCATAGGTGCGCACAGAGGTTATAGAAAATGAGTTGAAATAAGGAAAAAGCGCACGTAAGATAACCCATTGGGGTGATATTTACTAGTGATACATGCTTATAATTTGTAAACCGTTTTTTGGGAAAAATTATTTGCAAAACCTTGCCGTGTAGCTGTGTTGTCAGCAAATTCGGTTGTTGTTGTTTTTTTGTACCGTTGTTTGAGACAATGTGAGCATAGTCTTTTGCAAGGGGGAAATTGTCACGGACAGAAAAAAAAAAAACCGAATTCGTGGTCAGTGCCAGCCAGTTCAATTGGACATAAGTCCAAACTCAAACATCCTGGTTTCCAGGCAGACGACTTCATGTGTCGGTCAGCCAATTAGGCACGGCGAAGAGGCTATTTTTAGTTCCTCACGGAGACGGCACCGCCCCGCAGACAGACTGAGTGGCTTGCGACGTCTCAATAGGTTGGCCAGACGGGTTCGGCGCCTGGGTCAGACTGATACAGCTAATTTGAAAGACCAGCGCCCACAGTTAAGCCAGACGTCGCCGGTTGAAGTAGGAAGGGGGGAAAGGTTTATTGTGTGAGGGGGGTGAAATCAAGCTAATTAATTAAATGACCCATTGACCACCACAGAGAGCAAGGCCGGTACATGTGACTTTGACGATTTGCATGTCCAATGGAATTAGAGGGGAGGTAACCCCGGTACAAGGTGGGGAAAAATTCTGACCAATGGTACTCACCCTTTTGACACGTAGGAACAGAATAAGAAGCTAGGGGAGTGAGAGAAGAGGGGGAGGAGGAAAAGAAAAGAAGAGACGAGAGAGAGGTTCTGGGGGTAGGCTCTGCACAAGAGAAAAGCAGAGAGATGAGAGGAGGAGTGAAGAAACCGGTTGAAGCATTAGCACCATATAGAGTCTGCAGAGGAAGGACTAAGGGAGATGTGGAGAGAGGGAGAGAGTGCTAAACGATTAAGAAAAAAAAGAAAAAAAAAAAAAGCAACCATGTCCATTTGATAGAGCAGACTAGAAGAGAGAGAGAGAGTGCAATGCGTTAGTGAAAGGGAAAGGGAAAAAAGGAGAACAGATCGATGCTGGTAGTCACTGTTCAATCTGAACCGGGGTTCGACCTCATACTGGCAGCGCCACTTTCATCAGCAGTCCAACCTGACCAGCGCCCCCGGGTCTAACCTGACCAGTGCCAGCAGTCCACCTGACCAGTGCAGCAGTCCCAACCCGACCAGTGCCACAGTTGTGTCGTGACTGGTGTTTGTGAAAGTGACAGTGAAAAGAAAGAAAAAAAAAGAAGAAAAAGGAAAGACAGTGATTCGTAAAAAGTCTAAAATCACCTGGCCAGGTAAAGTAGAAAAACTATTTATACCGGGTTGTTTTTGATGATTTAGATAAATGGTTTTTTTGAAGTTCAAGGAAAGAGAGAATGTTTTATTTTGTTTGACTCCCTGCGCATTGATGTTTCTTCCATGATTATGTGTAGTTAAGTTTTAGACTTTACTAGTGGTTTGATTTGACGAATGCATGATATGTGAATGAGATTGTAAGCAGCTGTGAGTGTGTTTGGGCTGTGCGCTAGTTCTTCCTCCACTGGGCGTACCCGAGGTTGACAGTGTTGGTGTTGTGTGTTGGGGTTGTGGGGTGCGCGCGAGCGAGTGCGTGCCGGCGTACATGCGTGCGTGTGGTGTGTGTGTGTGTGTGTGTGTGTGTGTGTGTTGTGTGTGTGTGTGTGCAGTGGCGTTGTGCGTGTGTGCGTACGTGCGTTTCGTAGTGCGTGCGTTACGTGCGTGCGTACTGCGTGCGTACTTTCGTGCGTACGTGCGTGCGTGCGTGCAAGCGTGTGTGTGCGTCTGTGCAGGCGCGCGTGTATATGTGTGTGTGTTGTGTGTGCGTATGTGTGAGCGCGCGTATGCGCGCGCGCATGCGTCTGTGTGTGCGCGCGTACGTGCGTGCGTGCGCGCGTACGTGGTGTGTGCGTATGTGCGTGTGTGTGTGTGCGTGTGTCTGTGTGGTGTGTGTGCGTGTGTCTGTGTGTGTCCGTGGGCGCGCGTGCACGCGCGCGCTCAAGCGTGTGTGCGTGCGTGCGTGCGTGCGTGCGTGCGTGCGTGCGGCGCGCGTGTTTTGTGGTGTGGTGTGTGTGTGTGTTGTGTGTGTGTGTGTGTGTGTGTGTGTGTTTGTGGGGGGTGTGCGTGCATGCGTGTTTGCGCGCGCGCGGTGTGTGTGTGTTGTGTGTGTGTTTTGTGTGTGTGTGTGTGTGTGTGTGTGTGGTGTGCGTTTGTGTGTGTGTGTGCGTGTGTGTGTGCGCGCGCGTGTGTGTGTGTGAGTGTGAGTGTGTGTGTGTGTGTGTGTGTGTGTGTGTGTGTGTGTGTGTGTGCGTGCGTGGGCACGCGTACGCGTGCGCTCAAGCGTCTGTGTATGGTGTGTGTGTGTGTGTGTGTGTGTGTGGGGTGTGTGTGTGTGTGTGTGTGTGTGTTGTGTGTGTGTATGTGATTGGCGACAATTGAAATGCACATTATGACAAATGAGTCAAACAAATGCAGTGTTGCTGAAAAGAAACAAAAAATAAATATACAGGTACATACATACATACATACATACTATATACATACGTGCATGCATACATACATACACTAACACAGCTCATTACGACTTTCGTTTACAACACACAATGAAAAAAAAAAGTTATGTTCGGCAATTTTTTTTTCTCCAGATGTTGATGCGAGTGAAGGTATGCTTGGCTAAATGGAACCTTTGGAACGCGTTATGGTTGTGGTAGCAGACGTTGTTATACACAGCTGTGTTCCGATTGGTCAGAATAAGGAGCTTATTCCAATAGGCTAGCGGTACTGCTTTAAGTGCGTCCGTCCATTTATCATTAAATGAAGACCTTTTCTTTAATACAGCACTAAACTAAGGAATGTTTTCCTCTTTGCTTAGTACTTTTGGAGGGAAAGGTCCTCTCAGTCGTGCAACCAAGAATGGCACGGCAAGAACAACCGCCTCGCTCCCACCCCCATACCCCTCCAATCATCCTCCTCCCTCATGTTGAAATTAAGCACAAGCAAGGTTCGAGGTCACTACTGAAAGGTCAATAATTAGAGAGCCGAAGTAGGACACGCAGGTGTCATGGCGAGGAGTTCTGAACTTATTGGCTGCGCAGTCAAACCTGCGTGTCACTCCTACTGTGGTCCCTGTCTGAACGTCTCTGACATCTTTATCCTGCTGTGGTCCCTGCCTGAACGTCTCTGACATCTTTATCCTACTGTGGGCCCTGCCTGAACGTCTCTGACATCTTTATCCTACTGTGGTCCCTGCCTGAACGTCTCCGACATCTTTATCCTGCTGTGGTCCCTGCCTGAACGTCTCTGACATGTTTACATGTTTATCCTACTGTGGTCCCTGCTGAATGTCCTGGCATCTTTACCTGCGTGTCCCTGCCTGAACGTCTGACATCTTTATCCTGCTGTGGTCCCTGCCTGAACGTCTCTGACATCTTTATCCAACTGTGGTCCCTGCCTGAACGTCTCTGACATCTTTATCCTACTGTGCTCCCTGCCTTAACGTCTCTGACATCTTTATCCTACTGTGGTCCCTGCCTCAAAGTCTCTGACATCTTTATCCTACTGTGGTCTCTGCCAGGATGTCTCTGACATTTTCATCCTACTGTGGTCCCTGCCTGAACGTCTCTGACATCTTTATCCTACTGTGGTCCCTGCCTAAACGTCTCTAATATGTTTATCGTACTGTGGTCCTGCCTGAATGTCTCCGACATCTTTATCCTGCTGTGGTACCTGCCTAAACGTCTCTGACATGTTTATCGTACTGTGGTCCCTGCCTGAACGTCTCTGACATGTTTATCGTACTGTGGGCCCTGCCTGAATGTCTCTGACATCTTTATCCACTGTGGTCCCTGCCTGAATGTCTCTGACATCTTATCCTACTGTGGTCCCTGCCTGAACGTCTCTGACATCTTTATCCTACTGTGGTCCTGCCTGAACGTCTCTGACATCTTTATCCTACTGTGGTCCCTGCCTGAACGTCTCTGACATCTTTATCCTACTGTGGTCCCTGCCTCAACGTTTCTTATAACTTTATCGTACCCGCCGTCCAAATGAAGAGAAGTCGTTTTAATTAGTACAACGGTTACATCACTGATTAAAACAAACGATAGCACAGTGTTGGTAAACGTCGCTATCCGGTTTGGGATGGACTTTCCCAACCAAACTATGAACAGATGAACAAGTTGTTGTCAATTACGGTTTTGCTTTTTGATAAATCCGTCTCCATGCTGTTTTCCCTAGCATGCTTTTCAAGTGTGACCATCCTTAAGATCGATAATCATGATTCATCAAAGCAGGTAACAACGATTAATGAAAATGCAAACTGCATTAGCATAATCTGCATCCTTGTGAAGATTATGGGACTTTGAAATATTACTTTACAACGGAGTAGAAAGTCAGAAGCCAAACACAAGTGCCATGCTTATATATTTCCACTTCTAATAGCTCATTAGACTCGAAAGATTTTTTATTGCGTAGAATCTGAAGCCTTAGCAGCGTCGGGACCAGTGAAAATAACTGGGGGGTTTTCTTCAAAATTAACAGTTTCCATTGTCTTACATAATTTAATTAATAGTATTTTAACGTCGTTGTAATTAGCGTTCTCTCTTTGTGACCATTACTGACATTCACTTTTCCCCGCCGTCACAATTTCTGACAGAAACATTTCCCATCATTACTATTTTCACGTGTACACAGTGTTCTGGATGATGATTGTTGAGTTCCGCTGTGAAAAACAAATCGTGACATTTGCTGCTTGTCAGCTTCTATACCTAACTGACCAGTGGACAGGAAACAGATGTGTAGAGAAGGTCACTGACCGATGCCTTGGATAAGAGGCTGTCCTCTGTATCGCACTGCGTTTTATCCACGGCATTTTGCTTTTCGGCTTCTTCTTGGCTCATGAGGGCCTGCGCTTCTAGCGTTTTGGTCTGGTAACGTTCGTCTGTCTGTCTGGCGGTCACTTCGTCTATCCCTCCCCCTTCTCTCTCTCTCTCTCTCTCTCTCTCTCTCTCCCTCTCTCTCTCTCTCTCCTCTTCTCTCTCTCTCTCTCTCTCTCATGTAGAGATATCTGAATGAATATTATCATTCATCGCAAGTGGAAGAGATCAGTAAGATACATTGTCATCATTTGATCGAGTGGATGGTCGAGTCAGTCTGGGTTTTTTTTTTAAATTGCATTACTCCTGTGCCTGAGGATATAAGGAAATGTTATGAATTTATTTGTTTTCAAGGAAATGTTATTGTTCTGTTACCTCTCCCCCCTTGTCAAAAGACCTCTTTGGTAATGACAATAAAAAAATTAATGTTCAAGTGTCAAGTGTCAAGTCTCTCTCTCTCTCTCTCTCTCTCTCTCATTTATGGTTTTATTTTTCTAACCACTACAATGCACTAATAGACTTCAAAATGATTTCTATGGTTGCTACCGACGACTGGAGCTACGTTCGATGTGGCAGTGTTCAAACTGCCGGGAACGTGTGTAAATGACGGTGAACGTTGCGCGTGCATAGACAGAAACGCATATACACACGCGCGCACACTTGCACGCACACACAACCCTTCCCAACTCCCTCCCACACAGTGATCTTAATGCAAACACATGCACATACATGTATGCTAGCAGGTAGATGCACTCGGAGACCTCCTTGGCATGCGTGCACACACAACACACACACACACACACACACACACACACACACACACACACACACACACACACACACACACACATAAACACACTGCCCGGTGCAAATCGTGCTTTCCACTAAAGTCTAGAGATTAATAAAAAATAAAAAAAA
>CM031608.1:53946457-53951457 GCA_018398815.1 Conus ventricosus
TCAACAGGCTGGCTGTTGTGGCGTCAACAGGCTGGCTGTTGTGGCGTCAACAGGTTGGCTGTTGTGGCGTCAACAGGTTGGCTGTTGTGGCGTTATCGAGTTATTCGGGTGACCATCTGTCGGTTATCAGATCAGGAAACGGGCAGCCGCTCTCCTTGTTATCTGAAACAGTTAAAATGATGCATACATAAAGATACGAACGAGCAAAAGAGAAAAAAGAGAAAGAGAAAGAAAAAGGAAAAAGAAAGGAAAAGAAAGAAGGAAAGACAGAAAGACAGAAAGAAAGGAAAAGAAAAAAGAAAAAAAGAAGAAAGAAAGACAGAAAAAGTAAGAAAGAAAGAAGAGAGAAAGAAACTATAAAAGAAACAAAGAAAGAAAAGAAAGAAAAGAAAAGAAAAGAAAAACAAAAGGGAAGAATCCAGCCACTGTAACGCAGTGCTAGTTACACGAACATTAGCAGGGTGGTAGCGGATTCCAATCCTATCAGAAACATACTTATAGTTGCCTGGTTTTCAGGCTCCTCAGAGAGTGGTTCAGCGGACTATGAGCAGGAACAAGAACACTGGAATCACACACACACAGTCGTGTTTTATCCCTGATGGATGTGTCACTGAAGATATGTTGACATGCTTTCACCGATGCTGAAAGTGTTGCCCAATTCGTCCAAGCATAAAAGATGAGAGGGATTATTTTACACGGGGAAAAATGAGAAAACGAGGGGTAGGCGAAAAAGAAAGAAACTTCTTTTTCAAAAATATAGAAAAGGCATGTCAATCTCTCTCTCTCCTCCATCTCTCTCTCTCTCTCTCCTCTCTCTCCTCTCTCCCCCTTTTCCTCTCTCTCTCTCTCTTTCCCCCACACACACAAAACACACACACAACACACACCCCCACACCACCCCCAACTCACTCACCCCACTCATTTCACTCCCCACTCACTCACCCCCAACTCACACACACACACACACCCCCCACACACACACACACACACACACACACCACACACCACACACACACACACAATGTTCGCAAACAACTACAGGAAACAAATCAAAGATGTCTTTTTTATGGGATCGTGATGAAGTAGTATCTGCAGTAACAACAGTAAGCATCACGTAGTAGTGGAAATAATACTGGTAGTGGTAGTGGTGTTGTCGCGTTAGTAGTAGTACAGTAGCAAAAGTAGTAGTAGTAGTAGTTTGATTAGTAGTATTTTAATATAGTTTGTTGGGGGTGTGTGGGTGGCAATCGTTGTCGTCGTCGTCGTCGATGCAGTAAAGTACTAATACAGTAGCATCATCAGCAGTAAATCATTTGATGGTGGTGATAGCAGGCAGCCCGCTGCGGTAGAGGTATATAGTTTTTGTATAGCAGCAGCAGCCCGCACAGCAAACAGTAGTAGTAAGAAGTAGCAACAGCAGTAGCAGCAGCAGTATAAACAGCAGTAGCAGTAATAGTAGGGTAGCAAGCCCGCAGCAGTAGTAGTATGAACAGCACCAGTACCAGACATAATGAGGGGTGATGGTAAAGGGGCGATGGTACCGACAGTGGGGTGGACATAGCAGTAATGAGGGGTGATGGTAAAGGTGGCGATGGTACCGACAGTGGGGTGGACATTGTTATGCTGCTGCAGCTGTTCATTTGAAAATGTTTAGGACATGCTCACTCATCTGCTCACCCACCTAACCACTCCTCTCCTTCCCCCTCCCCCCGCCTTTTCCTATCATTATCATCACTACCACAACCACCAACCACCATCATCAACCATCGTCAATACCACCAGCATCACATCAGCAACAACACAACGAGACCCGACCTCCCTGTTGTAAATCTTAAACGATTTAAGTACTACGTCAGCCAAACATGTACAAACGAATCACAAGACAAAACACGACTCGTTTCGACCTCTCAGGTTTTCTTCAGGCTAGATAAACAACACTCAGGACAACGAAAATGAAGAACAACCAATCACTTATCTCGTTAAATTCAGCGCAAGATGGGCATTGAATGAAAATCAGGCCGTCAGGAAACGTCTTGCCTGAAGAAGACCTCAGAGGTCGAAACGCGTCGTCTTTTCTTATCTGATCCATTTGTTCATGTTTGGCGGTCGTATTACTTAAACTTTTTAAGATCTGTTTCAATTTCCGCCTGCAGTCGCCTCACTTTCCAACTCCCTGTTGTATTGTATTTCCTCATTCCTTCTCCATTCACCTCCATCCTCCTTGCCGCCGCTTCTCCACACTCCCTCCCCTCACCCATTCTTCTATTACTGAATAGGCCCACTAGTTATCTTCAGTAACACATACACACACATACATACACGCTCACGCGCCCCCGCGCGCGCACATCACACACACACACAACGGCGCGCGCACGCACGCCGTGCATCACACGCAAACAACACACAACTCGCGCGCGCGTACACATGCACACAAAACGTACTACACCACACACACACACACACACACACACACACACACACACACACACACGCACATACACACACACGCACACACACCACCACACACACACACACACACACACACACACACACACACACACACCGCGCGCGCGCGCACGCGCGCGCGCGCGCACGCACGCACGCACACACACCGTATTGTTACCAAAGAGTGAATTAAGGGATCAACATGGAAACGGAAAATGAACATACTGTTATGCCCTTGACAATCCACATTCCTTTGAAGAAATTTAATTGAAAAATGGTGGTGAAGGGGTGTGTGGAGAGAGTTTGGGAGGAAAAGCGGCCATGGGAGTTGGAGGCACGGAGATATAACATCAAGAGAGAGAGAGAGAGAGAGAGAGAGAGAGAGACAGACAGACAGACAGACAGAGAGACAGACTGAGACACAGAGAGAGAACACACACACACACACACACACACACACACACACACACACACACGCACACACACACACGCACGCACGCACGCACGCACGCCACGCACACGTACACACGCAATTGTTCATGTTTACATACCCTCGAATCCAAACAAATCATCGCATGTTTCTTTGATCCGTCTTCGGCTGGTGTAATTGCATACCAACAGTTGTTTGGTCCAATTCCCCATCAGGAGCCTTAGCTGGAGAGTCAACGTGTCCCTTTTGTGACCTCGCTTCCTTTGGTTTAATTAAAGCGTGTTTCTTCGTTCATTTCTTTTGTTTGCTTGTTGTCGCAGTTGTTCTATTCTTTTGTTATTTAATGTTAACTCGATTTTAGATGAAAAGGACGTCTAAAAGCATGCACTAAATTTTCAGCTTTTAAAAGGTTTTGTTTTGTTGTTGTATTGCTAGTTCTGTGCGCGTGCGTGCGTGTGTGTTATAAGTGTGTGTGTTGTGTGTGTGTTGTGTGTGTACGTGTGTGTACGTGTGTGCTGTGTCGTGTGTGTGTGTGTGTGTGTGTGTGTGTGTGTGTGTGTGTGTGTGTGTGTGTGTGTTCACGTGTACCTTCGTTCCTTGTTTACTGCTTCGTTTAGTTTTCAGTTGTCATCCGTCCCAGAGCAGCCTTGCCGATAAGATGTTTGTTGATATTGGTGCTTACCTCTCTTCCTTCCTCTGCCGATACGACAGATTTGTTCTTTTATGCACAGCCACACCAATAATCACTCTATAACAATGTGGAAGCTAGCTGTCTATAACAATGTGGAAGCTAGCTGTCTATAACAATGTGGAAGCTAGCTGGACCGACAGGTGAGATCACCCACTAGGGGAGACCATGCACTGCCGCCGAGTCACTTCAGTAGAGTTCAGTGGTGCCTGTTCTGATCCGTCACATACAGGGCACCACCTAATATCACACACACACACACACACACACACACACACACACACACACACACAACACACACACACACATACACGCGCGCACGCACGCACGCACGCACGCACGCAGCGCGCGCGCGCATATATCTTCACTGGTAAACTGAACGAACGGACGAACGAATGGAACGATTAATAAGTTAGGTAGTTAATTAATTAACTAACTAGTTTGTCTGTGGCGCCCTTTTCGAGGCGTACTTTCCGGTGTTGATTCCACACATGCTCTCCGGCACATCACCAACCAGGCCCGCTGTGCGGACAACCCATGGCCAGCACCATCCCTCAGGGAGCCGTCCATGTCAGACGACTACTACACCACGCAATAGCCCCTTAGCACGACTCAAAATCCCACTCTGAACACCCTCCCCCCCCCCCCCACACACACACACAAGAGCTCCATACCCCACAACTGTCAACCATAAGTACCAAGTTGCCAAACCCAACTGAATGACAAACACTCCTATCCCTCCTCCCCCTCCACCTCTTCCTCTCCAGCACCCATCAGCCCTAGATTCGCTACCGCCAATCCCACTCCTCCCTCAGTTTATCACCTCTTCTCCTTCTGCCCCCCCCCCCCCCCCCCCCCCTCCCAGCACTACTCTCTCCTACTTACTTACGTACTTAGACTTAAATGCTCCCGCGTCTTGCGATGCATGAGGTAGTTAAGACGCTCCACTGTGCACGGTCCTCAGCTGGCGTCACTCCATCCTCTGTCAACGAGTCTGAGATCTCTCTCCACTGTCTGTCGCCAGCTCATCCTGGGTCGTCCTCTTTTTCTCTGGCCTGCTGGGGGGTCCCTTTAATGGCCTGGTTTGCAGGTCTTGATGAGGGTAATCTCAAGACAAGACCCAACCAGCGGAGGCGCCGACTGCAGACGATGGGCGACACGGGGAGCTCTCCCTGACCTCTTCATTTGCTATAAAGTCTGACCATTTGATGCCCAAGATCTTACGTAAGCACTTAGTGTCAAAAGCGTCGAGTTGCTTCTCCTGGGTGGTCTTTAGTTGGCAGGTTTCACAGTCATATAGCAGCGGCGAAATCACACGAGTTATAAAACTTCAATTTGATTTCAAGGGAGAATTTCTTGATGTTCCATATTTTGTTCAGATGACTGAGCATTGATGTTGCCTTCCCAGTACGACACTTCAGTTCATGGTCGATGTCA
>CM031608.1:53958957-53976457 GCA_018398815.1 Conus ventricosus
ACCCCCCCCCCCCCCCCCTCCCTCCTCCATCCCATTCAGCAGCCTCCATTCCGTACCCGTCTCCTTTCTCCCTTCTTCCCCTCCCCCAACCCCCTCTTCACCCAGCCCCCTCTTCACCCAGCCCCCTCAAACACGGCCCCACGCTCCAACACCAACAGCCCTACAATTGTAGCTGGTCAGTAATTATTCACGCGCTGTCACGTGGGCTGGCGTTTACTCGGGTGCGTGCGGAGGGTTTGACGGGTGCTGTCTGTGTTACGGAGTGGCGGGATTAACTGCTGGGCCAGTTTCCCCCTGTCCTTTGTGGCCGACGGTGAGAGGAATGATATCTGTTACGGCAGCCAGAGCTGTAACGGGAACGTATCTTTGTGCCCACGTCTCTTTGTGCCCACGTCTCTATATGCCCAAAACGTATGCCAGTGGGGGTTTCGGGTAGGCATCCTCTATGCCAATAGCCAAACTTACCAGTGGCCAAGCAATGGTCAAACTGATCAGTGGTCAGTTGTCAAACTGACCAATGGTCAAGCAATACCACTTTTTTGGGCATATAGAGCGTGGGCACAAAGAGACGTGGGCACAAAGGGATGCTTCGGGCGGGAACGTATCTTGTGCCCACGTCTCTTTGTGCCCACGTTCTTGTGCCACGTTCTAAGCCAAAATACATGCATAGATGTACGTTTTTTTTTTTCCCATACGGCGTTATTTCAATTTTCTTTCCGATATTTTTTTTTGTTTTATGTCCCGCAATAAGACTTACATGTAAAGGCCAAAGTTGAATGCTTTTTAGAAACTTATTTGGCGCTAAAATATGTTAAATGGGCTTATGAATTCAAATTTTATGTCCCATTCTAAATATGGTTCTAAGTGCCATTTGAGTCAGGTTTTCGAACTATTTATATTCATACTGGCCAACATTGATTTGCCTCTAATGCGCAGTTGTTCTAGTTTAGAAAACTTTTTCTGTCGCCAACCTTTTGCGTTTTATCGCCATCTTTAGTGTACTCAAAACCATACAAAGCGCCTTATCTCACCCGTTCTTTCAAAGTCCCAACGTCTGCAAGGTCTTTTAATCTAAGGTTATACACCTCACAGCGCTAATTAACTCCCGATTCTTCTGGCCCACGCGACATTATTTTGTTAAAACGTATTATTTATTTCCAAAACAATGTGCAGGTTATCACATTTTCAAACTTTCAAACTTCCCGCTTGTGTCTTTGAATTTTATATTAAATGATCCAACCCTCCCACAAACTAATTCCTTTAAACTGAAATTAGGAATTGTATAATTTCCATAATCGCAATATGAGCTTTCCCGACGGAAGAGCTTGAAAACAGTTGAGGTCTTCCTCATATAAGTTTTCATCAGTGCTCAGCTCGTCCAAATGAACATATAGTAATAATGTAATGCAGATCGGCGGACTTTTCCCCTCATAAGTGTTTTGGTCGGTTACTCTAATCTATAATTGTTACCTAAAGCCTAATCATTTTAGCTAGCTCTTTATCAAAATAGTAACCTCCTTCTTCTTCAGTTGAATTTAACATTGTTTTCAGTTTGCCATTGTTAATTTGAGATATGTCAAAGTTCTCATTGCTTCTTTTAGTGAGCAAAACCCGTAATAACCATCAGTATTGTTAACTGCTAACTTTGTTCCCTGATTTGTCAATTTTGAACCGTATTATTCTCCTTGGCTTCGCTTATATTAACCATACGACTTTGTAGAATATTTCATGAGTCGCGACCTTTTTTTGGCCCCGCATTGTTATCATAGCGTTTTCTAAAACGAAGACGGTCTGGTTTTTTATTGTTACAAACTTTTTTGACGAAATAAAATGATCGCGTTCAAATATACTGATGCAAAATATTCTGTTGGTCCGCACTACTAATCTAAAATTAGCAACGATACTCTTGACATTGCTGTACCCAACTGCCTCTTTTCATAAAAAGGTGAGGTAAATTCCATTGAAGAGCTATCTTAACCCCCTATTGAAAACGACACATCAAAAAGCTGTTTAGTCATCCGATCAGTTTTCAAACCAGTTAAACTTTGCTGTGTTTTGCGCATCAACTGGTTGGAGTGTCGTATGCTGATCATTTAAATCACCATGATCCTTGGTGAGGTCAGTGTACAGATTTCATTTCTATTACACCTTTAGACGTATTTTGACTGTAATTGCAAGCGCCATTTGCCAAATGACAAACCGTTAATCCACTCAGCAACAGAATAGACATGAAGGCTTTTGAAAGGATCTGTAACGAATTCAATTTTAAAAACATCAAGACAGACTTTAGACAAAAGTTGGATCTTAATCATGGCCTAGGCGACCTTTATTTCGGGCCGCACAGAAAGTATAACTATGACTGCATCCTCTTTCAAAACTTCTTTTTGGCCCTACTGTTCAGCCCGGGTCCCTACAGCAAGAGCATAAAACAGCATGGACAAACTTATCTTAGACACTTCTAAGGGCCTAACTAAGCGGAATAGAACGAATAAACGACTCTATTCGTACTTACGTTTGGTGTCTGCTAGGCTCGCAAGCACAGGCAAGATCGAGCATAACTGATCCTTCTACTGCTTTGACGCACAAAACAACTTTAGCAAATTTAGAGGACGCCATTAATTCTACAGTTGATTTACCTTCAAGTATTCAAAGGTACCACATGTTTTACAATACGCAAGATCGAAAGTAGACTTTGCTGTTGCACTTGTTTATACATGCTGCCTTCTGACCTCAGACTCCAGATAGTACAATAATAAACTATAATAATGAAATTCTTATAGCAGCATGAACAGAAGGTTGGGAAAACGACATAAATTCTGGGCCAGTATATTACAAACAATAAAAGAACACCCAAGATTAAGTCATCCATCTCCCGAAGTCCAAACCCCAAAAGTCATTGGAAGACTCAGCAAAGCTTTGCGGACTCTGTTCGCGATGACCATGAATATGAAAAGACAGCGCTTGTTCTTGGATTAACTGGCATAGGATTACTTGGTCTTTATCTTACTAAATAGTAACCCAACTATTACAAGAACTAATGTCCATAAGTGCTCGGCCAATAAAGCCAACTACTTTGCTTGCAGTAGACAAAAGCCAGCTGACAATACTCCCCAATATTCCTGTAAAGCGTCCACGGCTTTACCAGCTATTTTTTATTAATAAACTTGCAAGATGATCAAGCTGTTTTTTACCCATGATTTATCAGGCGGAGATGGAGGCGATGGCGGTGGGGTACTGACTTTGGCTACCACCACCTTAATAGCCATCCCCAGTGTACTTATTGCAAATCCCTAAGGCAGTTATAACGCTTGCTAATGTGACTCCTTGCTCTCAAACAGTTCGTATTCGTTCTGCTAGTGTTGTGTCTTCATATAAAATTTTTTGTCGATAGTTTCTCTATTCTATTCACTTGAGTTCGTAATTGTCTCGGTTAGTAGTTAGCGCTTCTAGTCTTGCTGACTTTCTTGTTCAAGATTTTTTAGCTTGTCTTAATTCTTTCTTTAATCTCACGCCCTACGATGCGGTCATCAGCCTCAACGAGTTCTTCTTTTTCTCTTTATTATTGCTCATCTAGTTCACCTAGTTTTGCTAAATTGTTTGTCTAATTCGCCTCTAATTGGTTCTTAAAAGCATGATCAAGGCCGTTATTTCTCGCTGGGTACGTGAGTCGTGTATAGTCTTTAATGCTGTTTCTTCTGAAAAACTGGTTTCTGCTTTCTATTGCATTTATTATTTCATCTGCCGATTGATTTAATTTCTTCAAGTTCCATGTTTTGTATTTGGTTAGCTGTAGGGAGTTCCTGCAGTGTGTTTTGAAGTTTAGAAACTGCCTCCGCCCTTAATTTCGGTCAAACAAGACCAAGGCGATTTGATCTTTCACACTGAGTCTTTGTATAATTGGTACTCTTGGCTAAAAACTTTGATGGGTCTGGTTTAGTTGTAAGCGAACAAGTGTCCTTGGTCGTTTTTACAGACAAATGACCATCTTCTAATTCAAAATCTTTGGGTCTATAAATTCGGGGGTTCTTGGCCTAACTTTTGTAAAATGCTCCAAACCGTACTTTCTGTTAATTCACGCCGCATTGAGAGCATTGAGCGATGCCGTGTTCAAAGGATCATTTCACTCATATCGTCTCCAACGATCAAAAAAACATCAATCTTCTTCAGCTCAATTCCTGCCATGTTTTAAATAATTAACTTTTTATTTTGCTTCATAAAAATGTCCACAAGCATAGGCTCGATTCTTAACCCGCATAGAAGCCTGAAAAAGCCCTTAGGCGTGAAGGGAAATAACGGATTATTACTGTTCCAAATAATCCATCTACTATTGAAGCGGATCAATTCTTACTGTTAAATTTCCGGACCTAGGTCGATGAAGTGATTGTGCCAGGCTCTGCACGTCTACTTTCAAAATAGAACTCGCTTCAACAACAAGACCCAAACAGGACAGTTGTCCAGAATCTGGGACGGGCAATCGTTAAGAAATTCTATAAAATTTGAGGGGCAAGAATATTTTCTTACACAATGCAGACATATTTTTAACCTATTCTGATCTATGGCTAACCGAGAATGAAAGGGCTGATCTTGCGTTTCAAGAATCGAAAATGAAGAAGCACTAAAACATAGAATAGGCGCTGAAGATGCTAAAGACGGCAAAAGGTTTGTAGCCGTAAGTTATGCGTATGAAATCGCTTTTTCATACCCCTAGATTTGTTAGTTGTTAAAAGCGCATGCCCCATACTTCAAGGAGCATAAAAGACAGATTGTCATATGAACTAACTTTTAATGACCACAAATATGTTATTATATCTACAGACGCTGGAGCAAAGTACAGCATTTTCTGACATCTCGTAGAGTTTGACGTTGTTAGCAACCCTCACTTAGCAAGCCTGATGAGCACCATATCAGACAAAATTAGCAATATTTTACGAAAGAGTGATTCATCATTCTAAATATCCTAAAAGCAAGGCAGACACTATATGAATTTTAGTTTTAGTGCCACAGCAAGATCGCTTAAAGTATTTATGCTGTGCGAAGATGAAGAAACCATTCAAAGAAAAACTGAAAATTTTGTTAATCCTAAAATAACGAAAGTGCAATGTACAATTGAGGGCAGTCCTAACCAAATCTACGCTAGCGGGCTTAACCATTATCATCATTTTGATGAAATAAGAAAACTGTTTGGAGGCGGGAGGTGTAGAGATCCGACAGTTGACCTTGTGTCTAAAGATTTGCATCTTCACAGTGTTAGACTGATCTATTTAACAACGAAATACGGTTTATGGATTGACCTAGATCAACGAGGATATCAGTTACATGGAAGCGGGAGAACTGTTAGAGACATAATAAACATTCAAAATTGATAAAGAAAGAGGCCGATAAACCGCTTAATGTGTATTTGTTTTTAATATGATGCGCAGCTGACTATTAAAGAAAACAGATTAGAAGATATACAATACTAAATTATTTTTTATTTTATAAAAAGCATTGTCTGTTTCGGTTTATACCAAAAGTACCTACAGAGTCGCCAAACGAGAGGAATGTAGAAAGCCCTAACATAAAAACCTTCAGATTAACCAACATTACACAAATGCAACAAAAACTAGAGCAAGACCTTCAAAATACAGCAAAACCAACGAAGGTATTCTGCTGCCTTTATGCTGTTACATATGTTTAATACGGAGCATCGACTATAAGCGCTCTATCAGCAGGAACGAGTGTTTGGCTCTTAGCAACGGGCATAGGCGCACCCGCAGCTTTAACCTCTAGGAGTTTGTCTTTAGCTCTCGGCCTGTGTTCATTTAGCGTAGGTGCTGCTAGCAAAAAATAAAAACTAAACTCCAAAAGCACACAGCTATGGTTCAACTAATAACAGCTAAAACTTAGTTCCTTCAGGCTGATAATAAATAAGCACTAGCTGACTCAAACACCAGGATGAAGAATTTAATCGTTTACAGGCCGATTTTGATGACTACAAAAGACAAAAGTTAGATCTTCAAGAAAGGCGGGACAACTTTTTCTCAACAGCCAGACGCCGAGCAGATAAAAAGGAATGCTTAAAAAAAGTAAACGAGACATTAAACTCTGTTCTAAACAGCTCACACGTACACAACATCGAAGGTGTTTAACTTTAGTTTATGATCCAACACAAAAAGACCGTGATATGATTCTGATTAAGCCGTTGTATTTTTTTTAAATTAAATAAATAGTTGGCTTAGAAAAGAAAGACAGCATGGCAAGATATTAGAAGGCCCAATTGAATTGTTTGAAGGAATGCTTGAGAGAGAGCGTTTATCAAGAGCACTGAATGATATTGATTTAGAAGTCATTGACCCAACAAACGTACAGCAATTGTATCATGCATTTCCAAGTTCCAGCAAACTACAATAGCCCGCCAGTTAAAGTAATGTTAGCTGTTTTAATCGACAAAGTACAATAAATGAAGAAAATCTAGAAGTCTGGGTCTCGACTAAACAACAGACATCTTCCTCTAATGACTTAACACCCGGTTGGCAGACGAACTGCTTACACAGTTTGACGCTGCCGCTGAAGAAGTCAAAATGAGAGGTTCTGGTTGGTCAGAGGGCGAAGTCTTAGAGATTAGATAAAACAGGCTAAGTATGAAACCCGATTGTAGCAAGGCTTACATTCCGCTACCTCGGGAGTTGGTTTTAAAGAGAGCAGTTTTAAACATAAAAAATTCAGACAACAATGTTTCATTGGGTGCGTCTTCAAGGCTGCATCTGTGTCCGCGAACCGCAGAAAGAGTGACTAACTATCGGCAATACACCAAGATCTTAACTTCAATGGAATATCCTTTCCTGTTAGTGTAGAACCAATTGCCAGTTTGAAGAACAAAACAAACCAATAACTGTCAATATCTACACATGGGAGAGGAAACAAATCTACAAGCCGATTAATGTGTCCAAGAACAGTCCACAAATTGGCGAGCCAGACAAAAATCATGTTGACTTACTACTAATGTTTTCACCAGCGGGGCTGCCACATTACACATTGATACGAACAATGAGTAAGCTAATGCAGCAAACTTCAAAAGATGGGCACAAACAGAATCCTGCGAAATGTTTAACAAGAATGCCATCTGTTCAAGCCGCAAGCGAACATAAGAAACATTGTATCGGCCCAGTTGACTGAAATACAGAACTAATTACGCCCCCACCTGGATTCTAAGTTAGTTTTAAGAACTGGAAAAAAACGCAACATATCTCCATACGTAGTTTACGCAGACTTCGAGTCGCGTATTGTTCCTTATGAAGGACCAGCGCCACAAAAACTTCGAAAAACAGTCTTAATGAGTAATCATCAGATTTGTTCATTTGCTTCATTGTGTTAGTCGGATGGCGCTCATTCAAGGCCAGAATTATACAGAGGACCAATGCGGCTAGAAGATTTTACAGCGCAGCAGGCAAGTGCGTAAGATTGTTCTAATAATCTGAATTTATCTGAAATCAGATGCGTCTGAAGACCAACAACAGTATGCCTCAGCCACACACTGTTGGATTTGTGTTTAGGCCCTCATCAGACGCAGCGAATCCAACAGTAAGAGACCATGATCACATAGCGGAAGTTTCAGAGGAGCTGCGCACAACAATGCAATCTTCAACTAAAGTTTGAACCAAAGACATGGAAGCTGCCCATCTTCTTCATAACTTGCGAGGTTACGACTCTCATCTATATTGCAAGCAGAACCAACGCCTCAGGGTAGCATGCATTGCACAGTCATCAGAAAAGTACATGTGCTTTATCTAAATAACATCTTTTATGACTCTATGCAACACATGATGGGATCATTAGAGCCACTAGCTATGTCCTTAAAGTCCTGCCCATAACGGAAGAATATTTGACACCAACGCTTGTTAGAAAGGGGTTTACCCTTATGAGTACAAGAACAGTTGGAAAGGTTTGATGAAGACTCACTTCCGCCTAAGGCGCGTTCTTTTCTAGTCTTAGAGGAAGGACATCAGTGATTCAGATTACCAGCAGCCAAGAGCGTGGCAAAAGTTGGAGTGTAAAACGATGGGAACTATCATGACCCTACGTGGCTGTACATGTTGTTGGCGGACGTCTTTGAAAATTATAGAAAGACCTCTGAAACATTATAGCCTGGATCTGCGCATATATTTCTGCGCCCGGGATGAGCTGGATGCTTTTTTAAAGTATACTGGAGTACAGATTGATTTATTGTCAGATTTACCAATGATTCAGATGATTGAAAACGGATTGCGTGGGGGAATTAGTATGGCGTCGCATCATTACTGTAAAGCAAACAACAAATACTTGGACGACTATGATCCGAGTAAAAGGTCTAACTATCTTATGTATTTAGATGCAAACAATCTGTAATGGTTGGGCTATGGCGCAATCGCTTCCATTACGCAACTTAAAATGTTACACGGGCGGTGATCCGAACAATATAAAAAAGGCATTAAAGTGGTTGGGCAGTTTAACGCCTGATCAACAGCGTGTTTCATTCTAGAAGTTGACATTAGAATATCCTCATGAACTCCAATGCCGCATAATGACTATCCATTGGCAGCAGAAAGTCTAAAGATGAATCCAAGAGAGCCGCCTAAACTTGTGCCTAATCTTCGGGGCAAAAAAATTATGGTCTGCCATTACAGACTTCAAACAATTTTATTTAAGACATGGTTTAAAGTTAACAGCTGTTCATCGTATAATCGCTTTTGATCAAGAACAGTTCATGAAACCATACATCATGAAGAACACTGATCTCAGAACTAAATCTGCAGATGCTTCAGAAAAAGACTTTTTCAAGCTGATGAACAACAGCTTGTACGAAAGACTATGGAGAATCCGCACAAGCGTAAAGATGTCAGATTAGTCACAGAGAGAACGAAGCAATTAAGCTGACTTCAAACCTAATTATCAGGACTTTAGAAGATTTCATGATCAGCTTTTTGGCATAATGATGAAAAAAAAGAAAGTCAAATTAGACAAACCTGTATTATTGGGTTTACTGTTTTAGAATTATCAAAGCTTTTGATGTAGAGTTCTTTATGACTACTTTAAGCCCTCGTATCCTGAGTCCAGAGTCTTTACACAGATACAGACAGTTTTGTATAGATATTCCTACTGAAGACATCTATAACAGACATGGAAATGGAAGTAGCTAAAGGACTGCGGGATGGTATGATACATCGATTACCCTAAAGATTCGCCTTTGCATTCAATTACTAACAAGAAGGTTTTAGGAAAGATGAAGGATGAATTATCTGGAAAGGTGATCAAGAGTTTGTTGGTTTAAGGTAAAAAATGTACAGTATTCGAGCCAGGAAAACATTAGAAAGCAAAGGGAATATCTCGCAGCGTTGTGCAGTCAAACATATCACATGACAACTACAAAGAAGCATTGTTTGGCAATAAGACTTTTCATCATGACAACGTAAAACTGCGATCTAACTACATGAGACAACACAACAGTTGTAACAAAGAAGTCGTTAGATAGAACGAACACAAAACGTGTGTTTATTAATCCAGAGTTTCATATGCAATTGGGCACTGGAGGACCGCATAAACATGGGGTTTATATTTTCATCAACTTTTATTATAAGGTCAATCAAGCTTCATCCATTCATTTAAATCTTTCTCATGTTTTGCTTGACCGTTCGATTTTTTTTTTATTATTCAGATATTCTTTTCCCAATTTGGGGTTTGAGTTGTAGGTGATCTGGATGATTTAGCATGCATTGTTAATCCCGAAAATGTTTCCTTAATAGCATTACATTCGCATGAAAATGAGTTCCCGTATCATTTTCAAGGTCTCTTCCTTACCATTCTTGTTTCGTTCTGCGCTTCCTTCTGGCCTTCCATTTAAACCAAAATATGTTTTACGTAAATTAATTAAAGCGGAACTGTGTCTGGTGGGATTATCTGCAGTTCTTCTTTCCAAAAGATCTTTGAGGAGCTGGTTGTTTTGTTGTGCAGTTTCTCGTAAATAATACACGGGCGGATTCATTTTACAATTCTTTTTATTTCATATGGATCAACACTCCAAACCGGATCATTGCCCTGATGCGAGTGTCACCTTCTGCTTCCCCCGGTAATAAAGGTGCCTTACTTCAAACCAAATGGTAATAGTTTGCTGGTTGTACTGGAGTCTCCTTCAGCAACATTTATGTTTTTTTTGATTGCTTGTACTGGTTTTAGCCCTTTAAATTCTTCCATTATTCATTGCGCGCAAAACTGAGGCAATCTTCTAACCCATTCTGTGTTGCGAGAATTGTCAATCAGCTCTCTGTGATACTGAGGAGAAAAGTCTTTCGCTAACTGTTTGTTAAAGTTTCAACTAAACCCTGTGACTGTGAACTCCCGGAATGCCTCTTTTAATGGTAACTCTATGTTTTAACAATAATTGATTCACTTGCCCTTTAATTCTTTCCATCATCGACTTGAATCATGCGAGATAAGTTAAAGGGCCTCGTTGGTATATTAGTTGTATGGCAACACAACAGCAGAAGCACTCTTTGTGGTTAATGGTTCTGCATCTTTGTACCTTGAAGCTATGTCAATGACTGTGAGTGCGTACTTAAATCTTTTTCGTCTAATCCTATCAGAGGGTAAATATAGAAGATCCATTTGATGGGTGTCGTTTGGATTGTATTGACAAAGTGTGGTCTCTGTATTCGTCTAGGCGCCGTAAATAAATTTGCCAAATCGCTTGTTTAGATAACCATTCTTTTGCTGTTTGTTCACTGACTCCAGCTGCTTGGCTTAGCTTTTT
This sequence comes from Conus ventricosus, assembly GCA_018398815.1. Classification (NCBI taxonomy): domain Eukaryota; kingdom Metazoa; phylum Mollusca; class Gastropoda; order Neogastropoda; family Conidae; genus Conus; species Conus ventricosus. The sequence continues at coordinate 53,969,720 of CM031608.1, forward strand.
GATTGCCGTGATCCCTTCCAATATCCTGTTGGCGAATAATAATTTTGTTCATTTTTTACTCAGCCAATATATGTGCAACAAAATACACAACGTCATACCAACGACAATAAACCCGTTTCTGCATCTTTTTGTTTTTCTGATGGTTGATAAAAGCACTGAATTTTGGTGGGGGCATGTCTCGATGGTTTTGCCTGTTACAAGATAATATTGTTTTATTGCTTGATCAACATTTTTAAATGTGTAAGCTGCATGCCCCTGTTTTTCAGTGTGTCATTAATAAAATCTAACTGCTCAAGTCTCTGCTTTTCATAGGCGTCTTGTGCAGCTGCTAGTTCCTCCTAAGCTTGTTATGTCTTTTTCTCTCACCGCATCCCGTCAGTTTACTAAATGCGAAATTACTTCCGCTAAAAGCAAGCGCATTACACCACAGCGCCGCTATCATTATGCGAGTGAAGCCATTTTTTTATAAATGTATTTTTTTCTTACATATTTATATTGTCTGGAATTATTCCTGCTTAACTAGAAATCTTTCGTAGCAACGAAGCTGCAACAATAGCAATCAGCTTTGCTGATCCTCAAAGTCTAGTTTGCCAAGATCTGCTGGTTTAATTCTTAACAGGCTTTTACCAAGCATTGAGTATCCTACACTTAGTCCTCCAATAACAGCAGAATGGTATACAAGGTTGGTAACATTTTTTTCGGTGCTCATTTTTTAAAATAAAATAATTATAATTAATAAAAAACATGAACAGTGATGATCTACTACAGCTACAAGGCAGCCTAAACCTTCTGAACTATGAATGACCAGTTGATGACCATAGCTATTATGCCCAAAAAGGAGGCTGTATTCTTTGGCAGCGTGTGGAAAAACAAAACAGTTCCTCGGAACTGAATTCAGCATTGAACAGATTTCAACAGATGTCGCCACAAGACATTTAAAGTATCATAACAGGTATGAAGCGCAGCTGGGGTCTAGAATGGTAAAAAGTGTTGGGCAAACGGTTTCTTAGTTGTACACTAAACTAGTCAGTAGATTTTGCTCCCATTGATTCTGAACAAGATCTTACGTATGATTTAATGCAAGTTCCAGTTTTAACAAAGTCATTGAGTCTCTAGGGTGTGATCAATACTATAGATTTGGAACATTGTTTCGCCATTAATCATGGGATTAATAACTTTTAATCATATAGATTTTTTTCCCTTCAAAATGAACGAGCTGGAAAATCAGCAGAATCAGAAAAACACTGAATCAGGGAGAAAGTAACAAGCCAGAAAATCAGCAGAAAACGCTGAATCAGGTGGAGACCATTAAAATCCTGGCGTGTTGAAGCAGGAAAAAAATTAGCAGAGTGGAACAGACAAAAAAATTAATGTTACAGAATATGACTCATCATGAAAACATAACCACCGTCAACGCCAGAACAAGTTGATTCAATGCCAGCTATAAAAACTCCATGTGATTCAAGGCCTACAGCGCCAAGTCTTCATGTATATTGAACTTAAAACTGTTGCCATTTTGGCGCCCTTGCTGCTTGCTGGGGCTGTTATTACGTTATAAAATATATAACCAATTGGCAACAAAAACAAAGAAGTTAAAACAACCTGGACCACTAAATACAGAAAAGACAACTGCACGCCAAAACCGCCAATAACAAAGCATCATTTGATCCATTTATAATGCAATAATATTTTAAATTTTTTTAATAAAAATAGATCATGGCGTATTATAAAATGATAAAGTCAATAAATAAAGACATGGAGTCATAAAAGACATTTCCATAGACCCGAAGTAATCAATGCGGTTGCTTAGGTGTAAGAACTTCATTAAGATCTAAGCTGCACGATCTCGCGCAGGAGAACGCCGAGCAAAATATTCTCAGTGATGACGCGTTTTTTGAGGCGTGTGTATACTATATTAGACATCTGCTGTTTAAGACAAAAACATAGATTGTATTTTTTTAATAATTATAAGATAACTTGAATAAGAACTTGCTGTACTTAAGGATGACTTAATCAAGAACTTATCAAGAACTTATTAAGAACTTACTAAGAACTTGATCAAGAACTTATAAGAACTTGGGGCGACTAATTAAAAACTTAGAAGTAACTTAAGTAAGAACTTGTGGATAACTTGAGGATGACTTAAAGACAACGTGTGGGTGGGGGTGGGGTGGGGTGGGGTGGGGGTGTGCATGCGTGGGGTAGGACAAAAACAAACAACAAACACAAACACAACAAACACCACAAAACATCCAGGGTGGGGGTGGAGGGACGTGCGTGCGTGGGGTAGGCCAAAACACACAAACCCAACAACAAAAAAAGTGAAACTACTAGGGCCACTTCTTGCTTTGTGACTAAACAGGTTGTGTCATGCTCGCAACCTCAATCAACTAGGCCAATGATCATATGTGATCCTTGGCCTAGTTTGCCGCTGAGCTTTGCTGGTGCTGCCGCGCTTTGTAGGCCAAGTGATCATATTGATCACTTGGCCTAGTTTCCGCCGAGCTTTGCAGGTGCTCCGGACGTAACGGCCTGCGCTCTTCATTCATTAGTTCATTCGGCTGTTTCTTTTCTTCTTTCTCAACAGTTTGTAATTAATTTCATTCATTCAATTATACTGTCCCTTTTATCCTCAACGCGGTGTATCTATCCGGGCGCACGTTTGACATAACTAAACTAGTGCCAACCTGGCATCCCACTATTACTAAGCGAATAAAATTGCGCCTCTTTGCCCCAAACCTAACCCCTCCTTCGCATTAGCTTCATCTCGGTCCCCTCTAGCCAGAGATGTCCTAGATAGAAGAGAGCAGGTAAACAACCCTGTATTAGCGTGCCAGCTTAAGTTCTTACAATGTATGAATAAAGTCTTCCCAGCCAACCACTTTCTTGGCGCGCAATTTCAAATCCTCCCATGTCCCCTCACTACACCCCCCCCCTCTTCCTCCATCCCTATTCAGACCCATTTTCGTAACACCTTACTGTCCTTCACCCCTCCCACCAACCCCTCTTACCATGCCCTTCAAACCGGCCACTGTCCAACAACAACGCCCATACTAATTAGGACTGGTCAGTAATTATTCACGCGTTCAACGTGGTGGCGTTTACTCGGTTGCGTGCGCAGGGTTTGACGATGTCTGTCTGTGTTCAAGGAGTGGCGGGCATTAATTGCTGGGCAGTTTCCCCTTGTCCGTTTTGGCCGACGTGAGTGGAATGATATCTGTTACGGCAAAGCCAGAGCTGTAAACGGGAAGTATCTTTATGACCAACCTCTTTGTGCCCACTTTATTGCCAATAAACGTATGCCATGAGAGTTTCGGCTAGGCATCCTCTATGCAAATGCCAAACTTACCAGTGGGAAGCAATGGTCAAACTGGACCAGTGGTCGTAGTTGTCAAACTGACCAATGGTCAGACAATACCACTTTTTTGGGCATTTAGACCGGGCACAATGAGACAGGCACAAAGGGGATGCTTCGTGCACGGCAGCCGTATTTGTGCCCACGTCTCTTTTGGCCCAGTCTCCTTTGTGCCCAAGTCTCTATATGCCCAATAACGTAGAGGAAGTGTGGAGGAATTGGATAATGAGGGGAGGAAAGGGGTCAATTTGACCATGTTGATTTGTGTCGGTTTGGTGACTATTGGTTTTGACTTCTGGTCAGTTGACCCATGGTCAGTTTGTTGTTGTGCCTGATCGTTTGCTATCCTGTCCACTGGTCTTTGACTCACTTGACCCTGGTTGTTTACCTCGCTTGTCCTTTGGTCGGTCTGGGCCATTTGCTTGACTTATGGTCACTTTGGACATTGCTTGTACCTGGTCAGTGTTGGTGTTGCTTTGACGTGGTCGTTTAGTATTCCTTGGTTGTCGTTTGTCATCCTGTGACCATGGTTAGTTTTGCCTCGTTGCCACTGTCGTGGTGTTGGGGACATTTTGTGAACGTACTGACACATTTGCTTACCTATTGAACTTATCAGCATTGACCTGGCAACCGGTCGTCAGTTCCTATGGACCTAGCAATACCCACTGGCATAGGCTTGGGCGCATGTGAATGTGGGCCAAAACCCCAAGCCTAGGGCAATAGTACCACTGTTTGGGACTATAGTGGAGCTGGCCAAAGAGACGTGGGCACAAAGGATGCCCCCGCATGATTAACGCGGAAGAAGAGTTAGAGAGAGAGGGGAGAGACAGAGAGGTCACAGATCCCATTCAAATTGTGAGCTTCACATGCCGAAAAGATTTCAACGCAAATCACAAAAACTAAATGAATCCAAGCTTGACACTTTAAACAAAACTAAATGCGCAGACATTCATGGAAATAGCAAGCATTACGAACAGCAAAAGGCACAGAAAGCAGCAACGCAGCACACGCACGCACAACACACCACTTTGTGCTCAGAGGTTGTCTGTTGTTTACTGACCGCCGTGTGAACACTTCTCAAGCAAGGTGAACTTTGGTCGAGCCCGCGTGAATGTAAAACATCCGTACGTAACAACATTACTGTTGACACTGTTGTGCTTACAACCACTGTCTGATAATGGGTGTCCACGTTCACCCTACTATTAAGCGCAATGTTTTGAGCCACTTTCACCCGGAGCAAGTTAACCTTTGTCACTCTTCCCAACACAAGGTATGGAGCGCGTCAGTGGAAGGCAGTCGGGAAATGACCGCACTCTTCCTTCGTGTTCCACGTGCTCTGCTGTTTGCGCATGTTATCCGTGTCGGCGTCACAGGGTCGTAAAACTCGGTGACATCGTCACAAAACGTGGCGCTTCTTGCTGTGGGTATGGCTGCACACCAGAAATTAATGCGCCAAGGACTTGCTTAAGGACTCGAGTATTTTATAGAATGGTTCAATCTGATTATTTTAAGACTTCTTGTTGTGTCTGAAAGTTGATTCTCCTCCTTTCTTTCCTATGGCCATCAAGGTACAAGCCAGGTGGTTCCAATCACAGATTAAAATAAAAGGAATGAAACTATTTGTGGGTGTCAGCTGGCGCAAAATTAGGGTTACGGGTGAGTGCAAAGGCCTGAAATGAGACGTCAACTAAGATAAGATAAGATAATGTTGCTTATAGCCCAGCCGACCGCAAAGGGCCACATCAGGGCTGTTGTCAACTAAGAGGAAGGTCATGTACTTGAAGATTGTATGTGATTTAATCGGTGAAAATTCCCCAAAACAAGGGCAACAATTGGTGGGGAGTTGTACTTTTGATCTAACATTAAATGCTGGCTCAAACTTATTGCAGATCTCAGAACGCTTACGTGGATTATACGGTGTTTTACTGCAAAATCCTTATTGTGGCGTTGGCCTTTTCCTGTTCTGATTATATAGTGTTTTACTGCAAAATCCTTATTGTGGCGTTGGCCTTTTCCTGTTCTGATTATATAGTGTTTTACTGCAAAATCCTTCTTGTGGCGTTGGCCTTTTCCTGTTCTGATTATTTTGTGTTTTACTGCAAAATCCTTATTCTGGCGTGTGGCCTTTTCCTGTTCTGATTATATAGTGTTTTACTGTAAAATCCTTATTGTGGCGTGTGGCCTTTTCCTGTTCTGATTATATAGTGTTCCTACATGTTAAAATCCTTATTGTGGCGTGCCCTTTTCCTGTTCTGACGCCATCAAAACCTGCCCCGGAAGTACATCTTCCTCTGTCACACCCTTGACACCTCTGTTGTCACTGACATCAGTCCCTGATTGGTGTTCCTCTGTCACACCCTTGACACTCTGTTGCACTGACATCAGTCCTGATTGTGTTCCTCTGTCACCCCTTGACACCTCTGTTGTCACTTACATCAGTTCCTGATTGTTACTCTGTCACACCCTTGACACCTCTGTTGTCACTGACATCAGTCCCTGACTGGTGTTCCTCTGTCACACCCTTGACACCTCTGTTGTCACTGACATCAGTCCCTGACTGGTGTTCCTCTGTCACACCCTTGACACCTCTGTTGTCACTGACATCAGTCCCTGACTGGTGTTCCTCTGTCACACCCTTGACACCTCTGTTGTTACTGCCATCAGTCCCTGATTGGTGTCCCTCTGTCCCTGCACTAAGTTCTGCCGTACAGCGAGGACTGGAAGAGACAGGCACAATTGAACGTGTAATACAGCCAGAAAGATTTCGGTTTGGGCACTTCCCCCTTTGTCCCATATGTGGTGTGCACAGACTGAAGATAACGTACATGTCCTATTTAGTGTAATGCATACGTGGATACTCAACACGACCTGTCCATTTTCGGTGTGATATCAAGTAAAAGGGACACATGTTATGTGCAAACTTTGTCAGACAAACAAACAGTGATAAGATCACTTGCCTGACTAGCTGTGGATAGCGACAGTTAAAAAAAAAGACTGACGAATTATTAACACAAGTAATTACATTCGATTTAATTCAGAAGCTAAATACATTCGTTCTTGATGACGTATGGTCCTATAATGATGAAATATAACGATATTCTGTAAAAGCTATAATACGTTAATGTTAAAGCTACGGCTTTAATGACTTGGTTTTCGTTTAGAGTGGTTGGTTTGCAATATGAAATGAAGTTGTTTATCTGCCCTTCTTAAAGAACTGTGTAGTGAGTGAGTGGGCATATGCGACTGTGTGCCCGCGTTGTTCGGCGAGAGGCGTTTGTATTTGTTCGTGCATGTATTTGATTTTCTTTCTTCTTCTTCTTCTCTTTCTTTCGTTCCTTTTTATTTTTCTCTTTTCTTCTTCATCTTCTTCTTCCTACATTATG
>CM031608.1:53978957-53986457 GCA_018398815.1 Conus ventricosus
TTTATGTTGAAGCAATACACAAACGTTTTAAAGCTTATAAGTGAACAGTGCTACATTAGATAATACACACTCATTTCTACATGCCATAAGTAGATTAAACCTGAACTGACATGGGCTCATTATAAAACTTGGGCTGAATATATCTTATCCTCAAATCATGAAGAACAGGGCAACACAGAATAATATGAATGGCATCTTCCTTAGAAACATGACACAAGCGACACATAACTTCATCTGCTTTTCCACTGTATCTAAATCGGTGGCTGGCTATATCTGACACACCAAATCTTAGTTTTGTTAGAGCACTTTTAACATATCTATTCATAGCAATGTCAACATACGGTTCCACAAGATGTGTTGTCTTAAATGCCCTATATTCAGCAAATCGGTCGCTGGTGTGCATGTGACTATGCCAGTCTTGCCACCTACAATCAATGATCCTTTGTTTAAAGCATTTAATAAAGGCTGCAATATTTTTCGACACCTTGGTTATCCCATACAAAAGCAAAACCATTAGAATATAGGCACTTACGAACATTTGTGGCCCACGGTCTTCTTTCCCTTAATATCAAGATCATATAACACTTTATACGCTTTAAATGGTAGCTTGTAATTTTCCATCCTTGTCAATTTTAGCCAGTAACTGATGCATTTAACGTATGAGTTTAAATAGATAGGATATCTCCCTATTTCTCCATATACCAAATCATTAGGAGTGCGACTGTCGACGTTCAAAAAGCGTTTCATGGCAAACAAATGCAGCTTTTCAATAACATTGCTACTTTCGAAAGCCCATATTTCAGCCCCATATTGTAAAATTGATTGAACTTGTGAATCAAATAACTTTTTAAATATATTAAACGAACTACAGTCAAGTTTATACATTACCTTAAGTATAATTAGAACAGCTCTTTTTGCTCTGTTAACTATATCTCTACATGCATAGGTAAAACTCAGCCTGGTTGAAAAGAATATACCCAGATACTTATATACGTTTACTACTTTTACTGGCTCATTTCCATACATCCACTGTTCATGTCTAGCCAGATATCCACCCTTGCGAAAAACAATGATATTTGTTTTCTCCATATTCACTTTTAGCTCCAGTCTCATTGCAGCTGCATACAAACTATTCAACTGTCTTTGTAGGCCAACAACTGATATTGATAACAAGATAATATCATCCGCAAAAAGTAATATGAACAATTCTATCAAATCAAAGGACACACCATGTTTGCCATTTTCTATAATTTCTAGTGCAAGTTCGTTGACGAACAACGAAAAGAGAATCGGGCTGCAAACATCACCTTGCTTTACTCCCCTTGTGCAATTCACAACATCTGATAATTTACCCCACTTCTAATCCTAGCCTTTACATCTCTATACATACTCTTAATGCATCTATATAATTTACCACTGACACTATTTTTTAGCAACACGGGCCATAACAAATTTCTAGAAATGGAGTCGAAAGCTTGAGAGAGAGAGAGAGAGAGAAGAGAGAGAGAGAGAGAGAGAGAGAGAGAGAGAGAGAGAGAGAGAGAGAGAGAGAGAGACAGACAGACAGAGACAGACACACAGACAGACAGAGACATATACAGTGACACGGATATGGATATTTATTTCTTTAATAAGCCATTGCCCCTCAAGAAGGGGTGCAGCTGAACAATCATTCCAAACTATAATATTTCCAATTGTTTAAAATAATACATCAAGATAACGAAACAGATCGTAATTTAAAAACGCTTTATTAAGAAAATGGACAGATTTCTAATTGGTCGTTCATTATTTGATGCAAAAAGTAAACTTAGTCGAAAAATACTTGGATATTCATAGTACTTTAAATGTATATGTCACACTCTTAAATTATCTAGTGCAGGATAACATGAGACAAAATGCACCTCGTCTTCTTTCATTTGTTCACATAATGTACACATTAAATCGACTGGAGTGTGTTGTTTGTAATGATACAGATGTACAGCAATATCCGAAATGTCAAGTCTAAATCTTGTTGTTATTATTTTAAGATGCCTGTCAAGGTTCAACATTAAATGCGTTTCATCAACAGCTATTGTGCAATATATATATATATATATATATATATATATATATATATATATATATATATATATATATATATATATATATATATATAGATAGATATGTCTTATCTTATACTGAATATAAAGTGGTTGTTTTTGCTAAACACATCAGCAAGAATCTTTCATTTTTTTCTGAATCATTCGAACTGATAGTCAATTGGGGTACCGTAAGAGACAGTCCATTTGATATTTAGTGAATGGTTTTGCAGAAATTTGATGAAAACAGAAATATGAGGGTTTTTTGTTTGTTTGTTTTGTTTCTTTTTTTTTTACCACAGTGATTTACGATACTATCTTACCCGAATCTGGAGCAGTCTAATTCCTGCATTTCGTGTCTGGTTGTACAAGGCTTGAACTCTCATGGACAGAAGAATAACTCACCAGATTTTCACTCGACTCTGACTCTGATCTGAGAATAAACATGTAGTTATAAACACGGCTGGTCCCAATAACTATTCCTTTGTTTGGTTGTGCATAGATCATGTCAAGCTCCGAGACAGACTGCACGCATTGTTGTCCAGGCTTCAGTCACACTTGGTGTAGCGCCGCCATGAAGACTGGGCTACATCTCTGTCTGTCTCTGCACTGCAGTCACGTTCATCATGGTGTTGGCCCTGGGTCACAGAGCTGTTATGCACTGCAGTCACGTTCATCATGGTGTTGGCCCTTGGTCACAGAGCTGTTATGCACTGCAGTCACGTTCATCATGGTGTTGGCCTTGGGTCACAGAACTGTTATGCACTGCAGTCATGGCCATGGTGTTGGCCCTGGGTCACAGAGCTGTTATGCACTGCAGTCACGTTCATCATGGTGTTGCGCCCTGGGTCCACAGAGCTGTTATGCACTGCAGTCACGTTCATCATGGTGTTGGCCCTGGGTCACAGAGCTGTTATGCACTGCAGTCACGTTCATCATGGTGTTGGCCCTGGGTCACAGAGCTGTTATGCACTGCAGTCACGTTCATCATGGTGTTGGCCTTGGGGCACAGAGCTGTTATGCACTGCAGTCATGGCCATGGTGTTGGCCTTGGGGCACAGAGCTGTTATGCACTGCAGTCATGGCCATGGTGTTGGCCTTGGGGCACAGAGCTGTTATGCACTGCAGTCATGGCCATGGTGTTGGCCTTGGGGCACAGAGCTGTTATATACTGCAGTCACAGTCCTCGTGTGGTGTTGGCCTTGGGGCACATAGCTGTTATATACTGCAGTCACGGTCCTCGTGGTGCTGGCCTTGGGGCACGAAGCTGTTACAACATCAGTGACAGCCAGGAGGACACCATCTGAGGCCTAGAGACAGTGGACTTAAAACTACTCTTCTGTATCCATGCTTTGGTATTTGAGATGGTGAGTGAGATGTCTAACATTCATGTGTACGAACCTGCCAAAATTCTCTGTTAGACCTTGCAAAAATTCATCTGTCATGTTAACAGTTACCTACAAGAGAGAGAGAGAGAGAGAGAGAGAGAGAGAGGAGAGAGAGAGAGAGAGAGAGAGAGAGAGAGAAGACAGACAGACAGACAGACAGACAGACAGAGGCAGTCAGATAAAGAGAGACAAAGAGAGACAGACAGAGAGAACCCTACCTATTTCATAGCAGCACCGTCAAACAAACAAAACAAAACAAAACGAACAACCGGGAGGGGAGAGATGGAAAAAAGGAGGGAGTTAAAGTACAAAGTGTCGGATTTTGTCTCATGAACAGAACCATGCCTGTCTTAAATAAAGACATTTTCGTCCCCTGGCTGAGACTTATCGGTGGAAGCCAGTGGTGGTACCTGGCAGAGACACTCCGCCGATTAGTCCGTGGTGTTCTCGCCACCACGGGGACAAAAGAACGATTCAACCGTCTCCCAAGACAGCCAGCCACGGGCATAATAGGGAGAAGGGAACGACAGTGCTGCTATGAAATGAGTAGCGCTCTCTCTCTCTCTCTCTCTCTCTCTCTCTCTCTCTCTCTCTCTCTCTCTCTCTCTCTCTCTCTCTCTCTCTCCCCTCTCTCCTCCTCTCTCTTTCCCCTAACCTCCTTTCTCCTTCTTGCTCCGCGATCTATTTCCCTCTTTCTCCCTCCTTCCTCTGTCTGTCTCCCCCCCCCCTCTCTCTCTCTCTCCCTCTCTTCCACACCACACACATCTCTCTCCTTCCCTCCCTCCATACCTCTCTCTCAACTATCCCTCTTCCTCCCTCCTTCCCTCCCTCTTACTAGTCTCCCAATAACGACAGATGTGATCATGCTTATCCAAAATCTCAGCGTCTGCTAGAATACATCCTGATGAACCTCCCTATTAAAACAGCTCCCTCCGGCTTCTTTTCCTTCGAGTGGAGAGAGAGAGAGAAAGAGAGAGAGAGAGAGAGAGAGAGAGAGAAGAGAGAGAGAGAGAGAGAGAGAAGAGGAGAGAGAGAAGAGAGAGGAGGAGAGAGAGAGAACATGGTTTCTGAGTCAGTCTCTCTGCGATTACAATTCACTTCATCTTGGAAGCAAACGCTGTGATGAATGTTTTTCTTAATCGACAGGATGAAAGCAGACACAAATCTTTTCAACGTGTCCTGCTCTTGTTTTTTTTTTTTCCCCCTTCATTGCACCATCAGTAAACGTGTCTTCTGAGGGGAACATGTAACTGGAGGAAGCTTCACATTCCTGCCGTGGTTTTCCTTTCACCTTTTTTCCCTCCACGGTCTCACTGGTATTTCCAGCCTCGTTTACAAACTTATTTTCATACCACCAATTCCGAACTTTGACCATCACCATCTCTTCCAAAGAAGTAATCATATTTTTAATTTACATCTGTTGGTTTGTTTGTCTGTCAGCCTGAGGGACTATGACCCAAGGGTTAAGCCTTTAAATGCCAACACACATCCCTGCATCCAGTCTGGAACAAAAGGATGATTCCGCTGTTCCTTCAGAAAGACTACCACATTTTTTTTCCGCTGAACCTGAGCAATGTGAACGTTAACGAATTAAACTCTATATGTCGTTAAACAGTTTGACGGAATCTATTTTTGTTAAATTTTCACTTTACCATGCGCTGTGCGAATTTACCGTTAACACGTTACAAACAATCTATGAAATTATGCATGCTCATGAAAATGTTCTCCGCTTATTCCTGTCTGTCTGTTTCTAAGATTACCGAACAGCGACTGAAGAAATTAAACCTGAAAGAACGCGGCCCTAGAACAGACCTATTGAAATGGTACTGCACAAAAAACGCGGCCCTAGAACAGACCTATTGAAATGGTACTGCACAAGGAACGCGGCCCCAGAACAGACTTATTGAAATGGTACTGCACAAAGAACGCGGCCCTAGAACAGACCTATAGAAATGGTACTGCACAAAGAACGCGGCCCTAGAACAGACCTATAGAAATGGTACTGCACAAAGAACGCGGCCCTAGAACAGACCTATTGAAGTGGTACTGCACATCGGTGGTTTGAGTTCACATCTAAGTACTGATACAGCATCAGCATCATCACCTTGGCTGAGGTCTGCGCACTCCCATGTTGGCGTCTGGAAATTTCATCAACTAGTGGACACATTTTTTGTTCAACATTTTACCCAAGCAACGGCAACGTGCAATGACATCGATATTTAGTTAAACTAAAGAGGGTGAATACAACAGCATCAGCAAACAAACAGACGATCAGAAATCAAACACACACACACACACACACACACACACACACACACACACACACACACACACACACATACACACCACACACACACACACCACACACATACACAAAGGCGCGCGCGCGCACACACACACACACACACACACACCACACACACACACACACACACACACACACACAACACACACACGCTCACACACACACACACACACGCACACACACCACGCCTCGGGTAGAGGGCCAACTAACTCTGTCTTGCATTAAGACACAATCACACTCACTCACCTGCTCGGCTTGTTCAGATATAGTTAGGGTGGGAGCAGGAAGGTAATAAAGTGGGGCGGCTGTCCAAAGAGTGGGCGATGTGCGTGTGTGTGTGGAGGGGGAGGGGGTGAAGGGAAGAGGGTGAAAGTAATTCCTTCTGCCTGAAGATTATACTCTAACGCAGAAAACGAACTAATTTGTCCGACTGACGTAATTTGTCTGCTTCCAAGCTTGCCAAAAACAAACAAACAAACAACAAACACCTGAATTGTTTGTACACCTTGTTGGGTCTGAGTGCATGGAAGGAGGTCACGTTCTGATCCTTTGGACAAGACGCCAGTCTTGCACAGGTCATGCGGTCATCCAGTAGTCCTTTCCACTACCCATAAACCCAACCACGCGGGCATAACGAATATCTCATGCGATGCCAAATTAGCATTTGCCTTCTTTGTTTTTCTTTTTTGCTCATTTCCAGCTGGAAAGTGGGTTACTGAGCCTGAGTGCTCATCACTGGTGCCATCATCTTGTGTGTCAGCCCAGGCGTGGAATGTGCCATGCTTGTTACGTGGAGTCCTGCCATCTATCTCCGTTTTTCTGGATCTGTAGTTCTCTTCGCTTCTGTCTGTCTGTCTGTCTGTCTGTCTGTCTCTCTCTCTGGACATACAAACACACCACACACACACACACACACACACACACACACACACACACACACACACACACACACACACCATCACCACCACCACACATATGAGCGATCGCGTGCACAGAGGAGAGAGAGAGAGAGAGGAGAGAGAGAGAGAGAGAGAGAGAGAGAGAGAGAGGAGAGAGAGAGAGAGAGAGACAGAGAGAGACGAGAGAGAGAGACAGACAGACAGACAGACAGAAGGACAGACAGAGATCGACAGACAGACGGATGGACCACGCATTAAAAAGAGAATGAGAATGAGACAGGACAACCTGACGGGTATTTACATGTCAGGAAAGGGAAAGGGTGAGAGGAAGAGTTGTTAGAGATGGAAGTGTGGTGTGTGTGTGTGTGTGTGTGTGTGTGTGTGTGTGTGTGTGTGTGTGTGTGTGTGTGTGTGTGTGTGTGTGTGTGTGGAGAGAGGGACCGGATGGGGGATATGAGAAGAAGAGAGGATGGGGTCATAAAGCCTAATAGCATCTGTTGCGCCGGGGGGGGGGGGGGGGGGGGGGGGGGGGGGGGGGGGGGGGGGGGTGAAATATGATCCATTCAAACGTACGAAACCTGTCTTTACCCGCAATCTGAAGAGACTCAAGACTCAAGACTTTATTACTCAAGGATAGAGATTTTAGGCAGTGCCTATTCTTCCAATCTGTCCTTGCTATTCTACAACACTCAACTAAACAGACTGCACATATTAATAATGACAGAAACAATGAAGAATATAGCAACATTATAATATTAACAATAACAATAGTAATAAGAATAATAATTATAAAATTTATATAAAAAAAAATAAAAAAAAAAAATCCATTA
>CM031608.1:53988957-53993957 GCA_018398815.1 Conus ventricosus
AGGGGGGGCGAGATGCGTAATCAACCAGACACACAGACAGACAGACAGACAGACAGACAGACAGGCCGGCAGGCAAGCAGAGATACTAACAGCTACCCGCAAATTCTAGAAAAATCGATTTGATGTCCTGAGTCAGCAAGACAATGTGGGTCTCTCAATTATTGATACATCAGGCACCATTTGCTGATTGCTTCTGCAGGGAGATGAGAGATTCCCCCCACTGACAGACACGAACAGTCAAGGGAGGGAAGCCAGTTCCTCACTGCAGCGCCAATCACAATCCTGGTGCAGTCGTTGACTTGCACTTTGGTCTGTGCAACACTGGACCAACTCTTCTTTATTTTAATTTCATTTCTTGTGGTGTCTTTTTTCTGTCCCGTATTTTTCTTCTCTTTTTGATTCTATACATTTTTTACCTCTTCTTCACCTGATTCTTTTTTTCCTTGATGCTTTCATTTATTCTTTCTTTTGTGCTTCCTTCCTGCCTACATATCTGTTTTCCTTTCATATGTATATGTACGTATCTTCCTTTCCTATATTTATATGGCTTACACACACACACACACACACACACACACACCGATGACGACGCCGACGATGGGACAAGCTCTACAGGAATTGAGTATACGTGAAATGTTCAAAGAAAAAAATACTCGAACAAATATCCATTTTCTTTCTTTCACTGTATGAATGTAGGCCTGGATACTTAGCAACAGCACGCGATGACTCACAAATTTAATTCCTACTGAAATTATACTGTCTGACTCCCACGCCCTTCATTTCCCTGCCTCCATCTCCACCCTGCCTCCTATGCCTCACCCCTACCTCTAGCCTTTACTGCTTCCAGCAACACTGCGTCAAGAGAGTGCGACACGAAGTGACTGTAGATCAGCTGTCATCTAAGTGTTTGCAATGAACAAAAACATGACAAGCCCCCCACGATTTTTAAATCAATTGCCATCAACATCACTACCATTATTTTTATGGGCCTTCGTTGTCGCGAGAAACTGATAAAGTTACCTTCCTCAGTTATGTGAAGTCATGTCACGTGACTGAAAACCACTCCTTTGTGCGTATCAACGGAGAATACTCTATCGTTGGTTGAATCGAGTCTAGAGTGACGTCTGTGCGTGACATTATTGACAGGGTTTATGCGACTTATGTCAATTAAGGATGAGAGTGTTCTACCGTTTATTTGTAATGGAAATTCATTTCTATGTAATCAACACTGACCATCTAATCATGTAAATGAAGTTGGTAACAGTGTACACGCTTTTTGAAGGGAGTCAGGGGCAAAAGATGAGACCCCCGTGGGATCGGAACTTCCGACCTTTTACATACCGTTTACGCATTCTGTAGCGTTAGTCAGGTCATTTTTATCGCTCAGTGAAGAACACGTCCGCGTGATATCCTCAGCACTGAATACGAGTGTGTAGACACTACAGAATATAAACTGACCTTCCTTAGTTTGAATATTCAGTTTGCACGTCCATCGACAGCATCACAAACACACACACACACACACACACACACACACACACACACACACACACACAGGGGGAGGGAGGAAGAGAGAGAGAGAGAGAGAGAGAGAGGAGAGAGAGAGAGAGAGAGAGAGAGAGAGAGAGAGAGGAGAGAGAGAGAGATCCACAGTATATGCACTTGTTTTCCACCACTACTAAATAGTTCAACATAATATAATATTGGAGAAAATTGAGGGCTTGTTGTCGCTTTTCTTGGTCCATCCGTCCGTCGTCTGTCTGTCTATGTGTGATTTGTTATAAGTGCTGTTATTCCCGTCAACATCATTTCAACTACCACAACTACCGCGATTCTTGGCAATATGGCCCGCACCATTACTGCGCCGTAAAAACAACCACCAGCGTCAGCGAAATCATCGCCACCACTGTCGCTACATTTTGCCATAGCATCCATCCACTTCTGGTACACACATCCCTTAGTCTGAGTCACCAGTGCCCATTCAGTTTCCTGTATCACGATTACTACTTCCACCACCACCACCTTGAACATAGCTACTACCACCACCACCCCACCTTGAACATAGCTACTACCACCACCACCCCATCTTGAACATAGCTGCTACCACCACCACCCCACCTTGAACATAGCTGCTACCACCACCACCCCACCTTGAACATAGCTGCTACCACCACCACCCCACCTTGAACATAGCTGCTACCACCACCACCCCACCTTGAACATAGCTGCTACCACCACCACCCCACCTTGAACATAGCTGCTACCACCACCACCCCACCTTGAACATAGCTGCTCCACACCACCCACTTGAACATAGCTGCTACCACCACAACCCGTAATTCACATGTCTGTGCTCTCCCCGTCACCCACACACGACCTTTGGATGACAACAGCTGTGGCCGAAATAACAAAGACAACACATCAGCATTAGTTTAGTCTGATGCATGTCGTTAACTGCATGTCACTGGATATTACTGGGAGTTTGGTGAGGTTTCCAAACCACCTCTCTCTCTCTCTCTCTCTCTCTCTCTCTCTCTACTTCTCTCTCTCTCATCTCTCTCTCTCATCTCTTCCTACTCCACCACCTTGCTCTCTTTCTTTCTTCTGCTCTGTCTCTGTCTGTCTCGTCTCTCTCTCTCTCTCTTCTCTCTCTCCTCTCTCTCTCTCTTCTCTCTTCTCTCTCTCTCTCTCCTCTCTCTCTCTCCCTACTCCACTACCTTGCTCTCTCTTTCTTTCTCAGTCTGTGTCTGTCTGTCTGTCTGTCTGTCTGTCTTCTCTCCTGTCTCTCTTCTCTTCTGTCTCTCTCTCTCTCTCTCTCTCTCTCTCTCTCTCTTCTCTCTCTCTCTCTCTCTCTCTCTCTCTCTCTCTCTCTCCTCTCGGGGGTTCACTTTCGGCACGCAGAGTGTAAGCACCAACAGGTTTGAGGTCCGAAATCAAAATGAAACTGTAGAGTCTAGAGACATTTTTGTGAAGTGTTATTGTGCAACCAACATCATGCCGGCAATGCCTCTTTCCTTCCGTGTTGTTTGTGGGGGATTTTTCCCTGTATTTCTTGCTTTCATGTATCGTCGTGGTTTTTTAAAAAGGCCGCCTGAAGCTTCCGGACATAGAGGATTCATACGTGGCAAGACAGTGTCACCGTAAGTTTGATCTTCTCTCTATTGTCCTACACACTTTTACTCCGACGTTGCGGTGACGTTGAGCTGAACCCAGGACCTGCTCCTAGCAACAAAGCAGACAGCCTGAGGCAGGCCAGACTGAAGAGCGCCAGCGGAGGTTCACCGGCATCCACCTCCTCTCCCTCAGGATGGCTACAGAACCCAGTCTTCGTGATGTGCTATCTTCCTTTTAGGACCTCAACTGTAAGTTTGATGAGATGAAAGCTGACATGAGGGACATGAAAGCGATGTATGCTGGGCTACCTGATGATCTTCTGTCTTTGAAGAAGGAGGTCAGTGATCTCAGACGTGAAAATGACAACCTGAAGGCACAGAATGACAGTCTGAATGAAAAAAGTGTTAACACTTAAACGAAAGTCTGACGATTTAGAATGCCGTTCAAAGAGAAATAATGTTATATTTTATGGTATTCCAGGAGAGAAAGGGATTCTAGGCAAGGATGTGGGGGCCTTGTGCATG
Organism: Conus ventricosus; assembly: GCA_018398815.1. NCBI lineage: Eukaryota > Metazoa > Mollusca > Gastropoda > Neogastropoda > Conidae > Conus > Conus ventricosus. The sequence continues at coordinate 53,992,596 of CM031608.1, forward strand.
ATTTGTTAGCTGATGAATTAGAACTGCCAAAGGACATACAGTTTGACAGGAAGATGAAAAATAGAAGCCACAAAACACCCATGAGTTAACGGCAATATTTCGGTTTATTTCAACCTTTCTCAAGCCACACTGGCCAACTGACAAGCATAACACTTAAGATTACTGTTGTTGTGTCACTGAAAAAAGTTAACTAGAAAAGAGTTCACTTAGAGTGAAGTTCACTGGAAAAAAGGAGTTCACTGGAGGATGGGGGATGGAAGGGGACTTGTTGGAGGGCAGGAAAAAAATGGGGGGGGGGGGGGAGGGGGAAGGGGATAGGAGGGAAGGGTGAGGGTGTAGAGGGTGGAAAGCAAAGGGTGGGAAGAGGAGGGAAGGTGGTGAAATGAGCTGGGAGTGGGAGAGACAATAAAAGCAACAACAATCATAGTAACCATACTAACAATAATCATTACCATCACCCTCTCTCTCCACCATTGACATGAGCAAATAAATAGATACGAGAGGGTAGAATGGAAATTGAGAGTGAAGGGCGAGATGGGAAGGGGGCGGAGGGAGGAAGATGGGATGGGGGCTAGAGGTGTGGCCTGAGGTGGAAACAGAGTAGAAGACCTAGCAAGAGAGGGGAAGGGAGAAATGTATGTGAGAGCGCATGCACGTGCGTGCGCGCGCGTGCGTGCGTGAGCGACCGCGTGTGCGTGACTGCGCGCGCTGTGTGAGCGCCTGCGTGCATGCACGTATGTATAAGAAGAAGATCACACAAGGGAAATGGGGGTATGGGACAGAATGGTGAGTGAAGATGAACAAGTGATATATGAGGTGAGAACGAAAGCTGGAACTGTTGGAGGCAAATGGCAAGAATGGAGGGAGGGTACAGGGGTCGCACACAACACACACACACACACACAACACACACACACACACACTCACACGCACACACACACCCGCACACACACACACACACACCACCTCACACGCACACACACACCCGCACACATATACACGCACATGCAGTTTGACAGGCTCCACAGGTTGAACGGGAAACCGGATTCACTGATCATTGGCTGTTGTACTTTGCAGGGGCAAGGAATCAATTCTGAGTGCGAAGCACAGGTTACGAGGTACCAAGGTATTCGTCAGAGAAGATTTCTCTCGGTGAGTGAGAGAAATACGCAAAAAACGTGTTCCTCGTCTGAAAGATGCTAGAAAATAAAACAACAATAAACAATAAAGTGTCAATGATCTTTGATCAACTGTCGTTGAAGGTGAAAAGTATTACTTAGAGCAGGACGAGTGTCTATCTAGAGATGTGGCCGGCCTGTTAAAGTAATTTGTAAACAATATAACTCATCAAATCTGCTCTAT
>CM031608.1:54001457-54006457 GCA_018398815.1 Conus ventricosus
TGGAAACCGACAAATCATTTGATTTTGGGAAGGGGGGGATTACTATGGCGTTTTTGGAACGCCTGAGGGAAAACCAATAGTTTCAATGGATAGATTAATATGTATGTAAGAGAACTCAACAATGTAAGGTAGAGCGAGTTTGAGAAGAAATGTGGGTATGTTATCAGGACCCATGGATTTTTTATTCTTATTAATTGCGCAATGTGCTAACCTACTTCATGTTAACAGCAAGAGGGAATTTATTGAGTACTGGAACCAAGTTTTTGTTTGCAAAATGATATATCGGGAAGTCGGGCATGTATGTCATTATATTTTTGTGCTCTTATAGTCTGTGAAGGCTTGAGTAAGGGAATCCGATAATGACAGAAAGTGGTATTACATTGGTCCGGGGTGATGTTGGTGCTTAAGTTTGTGAATTTGTACCTTGTTTGCGTACAATAGTGTTTATTGACCCTCCACAATTGCGCTGTGGGATTATGCACCTTATGCATTTGACTGAAGTATGTCTCGTTTGGCTTTTTCAACTTCGATTGAAACAAAGTTTCTTCTCTGCTCTTTGTATTCGTCAAACAAATTTGCTGCCTTGAGTTGGTCACGTAGTACCATTTCTTGAGCAATCTGAGTTAACCACGGGTTCATCTGCGGATGCCTAACTCTTTTTGAAGTAACGGCGCGTGTATATTTTATGAATGGTTGAGGAATTTTGGTACCAGAAGGACAGTGCATCATCGACTCTGAGTAATTAAAAAAGTTAAGTGAAATGGGGAAATGTTTAAGTCAAAAGAGGAATGCAGCGTTCATTAAACTTTTTGAAAGAGCGGTATTGGATGGTCGTGTGACCTTTTGTTGTTGGTTTTTGGGGAGCCTGAAGGACCACATGCAGAAGGACTTGACATGATCGACTAAAACCAATGTACCCACACTGCAACATCTAGTATGCGGATGAGTTGTCAGTGTAAACCTGAAACAATAAGTGTCGCATTTTTTTAGTTATTCTCGTTGGGGTTTTTGTACTAACTTGATTGGAGTGCATGAAGTGATAGTGTACTTTGTCAAAGCTGGTTTTTGTTTTAACATATCAATATTGAAGTCCCCCTAACATAGTATATTAGCTATCTGTTTGTAGACAGATCCAAACCATCATTTGTACAAAGTTTTCATAAAACCCATTATTTTCGATGTGGGAAGATGGTGTCTATATAAATGTTCCGATTATTAATGGCTGGAGATTTGGAGTTTTTTATTTACAATGCCAGATACATTCGACAGTATTAGTTTCATCAAGATCAGTTCTGGCGTCGGTAAAGTTTGGGCAATTGACCTGATAATGTATACGGCAAGGCAGTAAGGTTGGGTTGATCACTGTCGCCGGATTTTCGATCCAAGTTTGTATTCAGGAATGCTAATAATTATCTGTTATGCGAGAGTCTAACCATGTTTCACTTATGCAAATACTTGTACTGGATAGGGGTGACTGTTTTTAAGAGTGATGAATATCAGGACCTTATTAAAAAAATATAAGACATTGAAAGTCCAAACTTGAAGTCCTGGAACAGTGGGATTAATGAGTAGGCATGGTAGAAAGGGAAAGAGGCACAAAACGACGAGGAAGACAGTTTCACAAAAAAGACCCAGAGAATATAGGTTTAAAAAACAACAACAACAACAACAACAACAACCGAATACAGGTGAGAAAAGTCACCGTATGTGGATAACGCACAATAATGACAAGCGCAACACAAAGAAATTTAAAGGTTAACTATTATGCCTAAAACAGATAACAGGAAATATCTTTAGAAAATTCAATTAGTCAGTAAAAAAAACAACAAACAACAAAAAGAACAATTGGTTAAGCGCAATGTCGAACAAATAGAAAGTAAAGAAAACAAAGTAATCATTCTTAAAGCAAAAAAAGGGGGGGGGGGGGGGGGGGGGGGGGGATGACGATAACACACACAAACAGCAAAAAAATCAAAAGTTTTACAGCGGTGCAAATAAGAGGATCGATGAGTGCTATGAGCACAATCCACATTATAGAGCAGGTTTAAAGAGTAGATGATGAAGAAAAGGGCAAACAAACCACAAAAAAGACAAAACAAAAACAAACAATTAAAACAAACAAACAACACAACACATCAAAGCCAAAAAGAAAAGAAAAAAAAAAAAGAAAAAAAAGGTTTGTTTTATTTTTTTTTAAATCTGTGATTCACGAAACAGTTTTTGGCGTGAGGAAAGTAGTCCTGTCCAATGTCAGGAGGCTGTTTAAAGATTTCTTCTCAGTCCACAAACGAGAGATCGGAAATGCACAATAAACACAATCGATTGTTCTGATCACAACAGAAGCAGAAATAAGTGAGAGATCCAAACACACTCGTTAGTGTCCATGAGTAGAACATATGATATACTTGTTCTGGAAAAAAAAAACAACAAACCAACAACAAAAAAAAAAACGAAAACCAATAAGAAAGGAAGGTAAGGGATGTGTGGTGCGTGTGTGTGTGTTTGTGTGTGTGTGTGTGTGGTGTGTGTGTGTGTTGTTGGATTGGAGAGGGTATGGGTATTATAAACTCATTAGAACTAGTATAACATAGTGGAGCTTGTATATAAATTTGCGCTCTCACGAATGCGCGGGACGCGCGCTTGTAAATCATGCGCGCGCGCAACGACTACCCACACACAATCGACTATCGCACACACACACTTAAACACACGCACACACGCTCACACACACACACGCACACACAACACACACGCGCCACACACGCGATACAACGCAACGCTCAGCATTCACACACACAAACACACACACACACACACACACACACACACACAAACACACACACACACACACGCACGAATGCAATACGCGCACGCACTTCCTCGCATTCACACACACTCACGCACACACACACACACACACACACACACACACATCACACACATCACACAACACACCCACACACACACACCACACACACACTGTGGAATTGTCCACACTTAGTCCTCGAGAACACACACACTGTAGGGCGGAGGTAAATTATGAAGTTGAAAATCTGGTCGCCCGGAGGTGGAAAGATAAGGTGGAGTCGGGTCGCCGGAAGCTGCCGGTTGGTACTGGACGGCCGTTAGTTGTCAAGGATTGAGACAGGGTAAGCTGGATGTCGGGTCGCCAGAGTTGGAGATGTGGAACAGACCCACCTGTTGAACCCAGGCATTGTAGGTAGGCAGACAGAACCGGGGGCAGGATGACGTCCAGAGTGCTGCTGTGGTAATGAACACCCAAGGTAGACCCAGTTCTCTTTGGTGTTCAAATCGTAGCTGGGAGGCCGGGAGAGTGCGAGACTGCATCCAGCTCTCGCCACATGGTCTTCTAATGGGACGTCCTCAGCAAGGTGCTGCAGTTATTTTGGGTCGGGCGTATTTGAGGCTGTAACGCCAACCTGTCAGTGCCTTTGGGGCTGTGGTGAGGGCGATCGGTGTAGCATGTCCTAGCGAGGAGCTCATCCGCTTTGTGATGAAATGGCGGTGTGTCGGCATATACAATGTTTTCTCTGGCACACACTGTAGATAGGGTCAAGTTGGAGAGGTGGACGGTCTTTTTGGAGGGTCTTGTCCCATTGGGGGGATGAAGGAGGAAGCCATAGTCTAGCCTGAAGGAAAACAAGTTTTGGATGTTTTTGATCATCTGTGGGCCCATGTGTTTTCCTGTGATTGTTTGATGAATGATTTGCACGTGTTTAGTCCCAATGTGTACTATTTTTCTGTGTGTTGTTGTTGCGGTTGAATTGTTTTAAGCCAATGAATAAGATCATGACAGTGATACCTGGAACACGATGATTAGGCTCATACCTATAGTAAAAGTAAGAGGCTGTGGTAATGTTTACGTATGGCTGAGTTCACCTAAAATGACATTTGATAATCAGTGTCAAACCCGAAGATGTGCAAGATCAGTACGAGGTGAAAATGTGTTTGTTGCAGCTAGACTGACCCTGACAGTTTAGAGTTTCATCATTTAACCACTGTCTTTGACTAGGTGTTTTTGTTGTTCCTTGGAGTGGTTTCTGTTGTGGACGTTTTCCAGCCCTTGTGTCAGTGGACTGAGCAGCAGTGTCTTTATCTGAGATGATATTGCTGGGTTTGTTTTGAGTGAGGGGGATCATTGTATTGGTAGACTGTGTCTTGCACTGTTTGCTTGATCAGAGTGTGTGTCGTTTCTGAGGTCGTCTTAACCTCATTCTTCCCCATTTTCATTACGTGGAGCAGCATGGAAAAAACTTGTTGGAGGTGGGAAGGCGGACAGAGCAGAATCAGTATGGCTGCCAAATGTGTGGTTTGGTTTGGGTTGTGTGGAGGTATAAACTGAAGTTTGTTCGAGGTATTCCAGCTTCAGATTTTCAGGTGGTTTGATTTCAGCTTCTAATCGGCGAATACATGTGTGTGAGAGTGTCAAGAGTAATTGAACCTTTGAACAATAGTTTAGACGTGTGTTGACCATTTGTTTGAGGTGTGTACAGCTTGTAACATTTGTAGCGTAGAATGGCGTGGTGGTTGCTAGAATTTTGAGACGCAAGCTGCGTGCCGCTTTTGTGTTTTGCTTTGTTAATGAGAGGGTGGCGTGGTGTTTTCTCACATCGGAGTGGGCAATGTTGATTATGTTTTCGTTTGGGTGTTTGCATTGCTCATGATAGACTGAGAAAGCTTCGTTTCAGCTTTGTTGGAATAGTGGGAGATATATAGTGGTGAGTGCTGGTGGTGAACTGGTGTGCATGATTCCCTCGGGCGACTTTGCGGTAACCGTAGGGGCAGGCCTTAGGCGAGGATGTGGATAGGGACCGGAGTGTATCAGAGCCTGGCTGGAGGTATGGGGGTTTTGGGCTGGTCAGCACAAATGCAATCTGGGGAATGAAAGGTTCCATGGGGAGCGGGAAGTCCTGTGGGGCAGAGAGGTCACCAGAAGGAGCGTCATCAGGGAGGGAAGGGGTAAGATCAGACCGGTTGGC
>CM031608.1:54013370-54018370 GCA_018398815.1 Conus ventricosus
AAAAGGACGAATACCGTAAGAAAGACAAATCCAAAAATAAAACAAGGAGAGAAAGACAGAAAGAAGAAAAGAATGAACGAAAAAAAAGAAGACATGGAAAACAGAGACAGACAGACAGACATACAGACAAAGAGAGGGAAACAGAGAGAGGTAGACAGAGCGAGAGAGAGAAAGAGAGACAGAGAGAGAGACAGAGACGGGGGGGGGGGGGGGGGGAAGAGAGAAGGAGAGAGAGAGAGAATAATAGAAATATAGAACAGAGAGAGAGAGAGAGAGAGAGGGGAGAGAGAGAGAGGAGAGAGATAGAGAGAGAGAGAGAAAGAGAGAGGCAGACAGACAGACAGACAGACAGACTGACAGAGACAGAGACAGAGACAGAGAGAGAGAGAGAGAGAGAGAGAGAGAGAGAGAGAGAGAGGAAACAAGAAAGACAGAAGGCAAAAAAAAAAAAACACCCCCGAAAGACAGAAGAAAGGAATGAGGAAAGAATAGAAACCAGAAAAAAAATAGAAAGAAAGAAAAGGAACGAGAAATGAAGGAAAGTACAGAAGACGCGAAACACAAATAAAAGCAAAAAAAAAAAAAAGAAAGAAAACAAAGGAAAGAAATGAACAGAATACAAAAAAAAAAAAAAAACACCGGCAAGAACAAAACACTTCGATGCAAGAATATAAAAAGAAAGCCTTCTAATGAAAGAAAAACATGATATCAGTACTGGCATCTGGCAAACGTTCCTGGAGATGCAGCCCGACCGTTGAAAACTCAATCGAGATAGCGAATCTCCACGACTGCCGCACAAAGGTATGGAGTATTATTACCGTCAAAAAGGTATTGTTGACTTATTTCTCGAAAAGAGTGATTTTTCTCATGAGAATGAAAATGACATACGAAGAAACTGGTTTTGATGTGATAGCAGTCGCTATTCTAACTTTCCGTACTAATATTACGCCATAAGCAATGACGACGACAACGACAACAACAACAACAAAAACAACAACAAAACCAACAACGACAACAACATCAAGAACAAAGCACAGATGGTACTTATAACTTTTGAAAATAATCATCAGTCACTGCTACTACTACTACTACCACTACTACTGCTGCTACTACTACTTCTACTGCTACTGCCAGCACCAGCACCACCACCGCCACCTCCACTGCATCTGACACTTCTTATGAAAACAATAATAATAATGAGAGGAGAAGAAGAAGAAGAAGAAGAAGAAGAAGAAGAAGAAGAAGAAGAAGAAGAAGAGAAGAAGAAGAAAAAGGAGGAGGAGGAGGAGGAGGAGGAGGAGGAGGAGGAGGAGGAGGAGGAGGAGGAGGAGGAAGTAATGATGATGATGATAATAATATTAATAGCAACAAAAGCAACAACAACAAGAATAACAACAGCAACAACAACAACAACAAATATAATAATAATAATAATAATTAATAATAATAATAATAATAATAATAATAATAATAATAATAATAATAACAACAAACAAAAAACAAAAAGCATAATAATGATGATGATGATCATAATAATAATAATAATAACAATAATAATAATGATAGAAGAAGAAGAAGAAGAAGAAGAAGAAGAAGAAGAAGAAAAGAAGAAGAAGAAGAACAAGAACAAGAAGAACAAGAAGAACAAGAAGAAGAACAAGAAAATGATAATGATTAAAAACTAATGACAATAATGCTGGTATCTAACGAAGAAGAAAAAGAAGAAGACACTGCCGTATTGACATCTAGCTCCGGGACCGCTCGGCGTGGTATCGCATGACATGGGTCACTTCAAGCTTTGCGTTTACATGGCTATGTTTGGAACCAGGCCATTGCAAACTTACATATATGTTATGTCTGGAATTTGAAATGATAGCTTCTAGAATCAAACACCCGGTGACTGTCGGATTGACTGCATAGCTGTTACAAATACGTCGACAAAGAGAACAACGGCTTTGGTCATGAATGCAGCAAAGACGAGCACTTTCATCCATATGTTATTGAAATTGTGCACATAAGTGGCAGAGTTTGTGTCATTCTCTCAGGTTTCTATGATGCACCGAAGCATTTAGAGTAACCTTTTCACGGCACTGACTTGTACGTTTTGTCTACGCCATGCTCATCGGAAAGGATCGTTGGAATGTGCGAAGCAATTATGAACAGATTTCTTGTGCCTGAGTCCAGATTCTTCTGATGGCCTCATCTGCCCACACTTGAACTCAGCTGGGCTTTGTTTTGTCCTCTTCCAGAAACACTTGGCTGTTCTTCCAGCCATCTCTCTTAACCCCAGCTGACACGTGGGAACGGAATGTGGCCACGTGTGGCCTGTGGCTCCCCTCACATCAGGGCCATGGCGCGGCACGAAAGAGGCAATGAAAACCCAGTTGTTCAGGCCATGGGCCGGCCAGGACCGGTACATAGTGGCAGTGTAAACAGCATCCATATGGACAAGACAAAAATATCAAAAGCACAGGTAATAATAAACCACAATGAAAATAAAGCCGTAAAAACTCCAACGCGCGCGCGCCACACACACACACACACACACACACACACACACACCACACACACACACACACACACACACACGCACGCACGCACGCACGCACGCACGCACGTACGTACGCACGCACGCACGCACACAACACACACACACACACACACACACACACAACAACTTCCACACACCCACGCGATAAAGAAGCCAATAAAGCACACTTTTAGATCTAGCAGTTTACCATAACCGTGAGGGGGCCAGAGGTAAGTAGGCCTACTCCACTACATGTAAAGCGAAAGACTTCTCCAGTAACATAAAAGAAAAGATGTTTCCAGATAGTTCCAGAGATAAAACCCATCCTTGAAACAGACCGCCTGTGGTGCAGCTCGTCAGGTGGGGTTAGTTTGTGACCTCAGGGGTCAAAGATCAGCAACCCTGGTTTCTGAACCCTTTCTTCTCTCTTTCTCTGTTTAACATAGTTGTATAAAGGGCTGGTTGCACTGAACGCGTGACACATAAAACAATGGGCATGCTTGCAAGCTCGGGCATACAAGAGAGAGAGAGAGAGGGGGGGGGGGAGGGGAGGGAGGGAGAGAGAGGAGGGGGGGATGGGAGGGAGGGAGAGAGAGAGAGAGAGAGGGAGAGGATGGAGAGAGAGAGAGAGAGAGAGGGAGAGAGAGAGAGAGAGAAGAGAGAGAAGAGAGAGAGGAGAGAGAGAGAGAGAGAGACAGACAGACAGACAGATAGACAGACAGACCGAGAGACCGAGAAAGAGGTATATTATTTATCGACGCGCCACTCTCTGAAGTATTAGACTGCTAATAACGTTATCAACCAACAGACAGCAAAACAACAGTAACAACCAAGACACACAGAGAGGGGGGGGAGGGGTGGGGTGGAGAAGGCAAGGTGAAGGAGGATGATAAAAGGGGAGGAAGGGATGGAGGACGGTGGTGGGGGGGGGGGGGGGGGGGGGGGGTCAGCGGCATTAAGGCAAAACATACTTTTCAAAGAGGCTGTGGGAATAAAACCCGAACAGCAAATCAAACAAGAACGTCACACACACAAAATGGAAGGAATTGCAAGAAAAGGAAACGGTGAAAAACACATACAAACAAAAAGAAGGGACACTAAACAAGAGAAACGGAAGATATTTACTGACGTTGTGTATCAATCAGCCGACTGCGAAGGCCGAAACAGAACGGTAAACAAGTGAAACTCAGGACAGTATAAAAGGGAAAACATGAGAAAAAAGGTTTCCTACAATAGCACAAAGAATAAAGGAAAGAATTAAAAATAAATCAATTCATTACATACGTAAGTAGCAAAATCGTAGGTAGGTAGGCAGACAGGTAGGTAGGTAGCTAGGTAGGTAAGTAAGTATGTAAGTAATGCTGAACAATTAAGTAGTGGGGGAAAACAAGTGCAGGCTAACAATTCTTCCATCATTATAATAATGACTTGGCAAAGATTTGAGAAAAAAAGAAGAAGAAAATGGGGAAATATATGTTATAAATGTGAAAACCCTTCGCTAGCTGCATGAGGGAACCATCACAACTCCTCTTGAGGACAGATTTATAGGTATTGCCTGCTCCTAGGCCTGTATGTAAGTATGTAAGTAAGTCAGTTGGTAGGTAAGTACGTACGCAAGTAAGTACGTAAGAAAGTAAATCAGTAAATAAGTAAGCAACAAGCAAGTAAAGTATTAAGCCAATACATTGGTTAGTACGTAAGTGCGTAAGTAAGTAAGTTAGTAGTAAGTCCGTAGGTAAGTAAGTAACAAGTAAATTAGCAAGTAAGTAAATAAATTAGTAAGTATGTAAGTTGGTAGGTAAGTGAGCTAGTAAGTAAGTAGCAAATAAGTAAGTAAGTAGTAAATAAATACGTAGGTACTTTAAGCATGTTACCAGGTGTGTTTAGCATATGTGTTGCATGAGAGAGGAGAGAGAGAGAGAGAGAGAGAGAGAGAGTACAGCGTGTCCTCCCTTTTATTCCAAGCAAATCCACGCAACCCACTGACTGAAGTCCTCTCACTCCCATACCAGTGAGAACACCAACGAAGGATCGTTAAGATAGGGCACGGATACAGTACAAATACACCTCTTGCACTCCATGGCCCTGTAGCTTCAGCCCTCTGTGGGCAGCGAGATGCTATGGACCTTAACTTGCCGTGACGTCCCATACCATGCTGTCCCTCGTCGCTACTTCCTCGTTGTCCTAATGACCACCAGGACCCTATTATGGGCCGCGCGGGTTGAAGTGTGGGGTTTAAAGGGAGGGCATGATGATGCTATCGTCTGCTGCAACTACTGTTCGGCTTTGGGGACCAGGCGCTGCGAGAACTGCACGACGTCGTTATAGCCACCCTCTCCCGCCCCACTCCCACCCGTACTCTTGCGGCCCTGTCCGCCTCCCCACTGCATGCCCCCATCTCTGCCCTACCAGAGAGAGAGAGAGAGACAGAGAGAGAGAGAGAGAGAGAGAGAGAGAGAGAGAGAGAGAG
>CM031608.1:54020870-54035870 GCA_018398815.1 Conus ventricosus
CCTTTATTATTATTTTATCATCATTATTATTATTATTATTATTACTATTATTCTCTAGATCAATGAAGATAAGGATGGAAAAATCATGATTATAGAGTTGCATTTTGGTCTAAGACTACACACAAGGTTACACTTTAAAAGCCCCTTTCTTAGTATCGTCTGCGTCAACCACGACAAGCTCACACTTTACCCCCCCCCCCCCCCCCCCCCCCCCACACCACACACACACACCTTTCTTTATATGGTCTGCGTCAACAAGCCATGACAAGCTTACACAAGCAACACTCTCATGTACGCACGTATCCATTTAAGTTGTTCAAGCTCGACTGTCTTATTTCACTTTTCCTATTTGATCCCGTAACACAGTTTGGAGATCACAACAATTAAATGTCTCTGATGGGATTTGAACCCGGAGCCTCACAGATCGAAGCTCGCCACACTGACCACTGTACTATGGTGGCTCGGTCACATTTATTCCGTATATGGAGCCGGAATAGCTCAGTTGGCTAGAGCGACTGACTCGTGATCCTGGGGTTGCGGGTTCGAACCTCCGCCGGGGATTTTTCCCTCGGAGTTAACATTGGTTCTGACTCCATTTCCCATACAGTCCTTCGAATGAGACTATAAACCGAGGTTCAGTGTGTGAACGCATGCATAACATCTTGCACACACGTAAAATCCCATCACCAACTTTCGGAAGAGTAGGCCAGTTTGGCCGTTGGTATGGATGACACGTTACACATAGCATGCACCCTGCGTGAGAAATGGAAAGAATGAAGGAAGTAAGGAAAATGAGTGATCGATATTGAACGATACTGAATGGATGACACGGGAAACGACTGAATGAAGCACCAGCTGGCAGCTCTTCAGTCGGCACTACCCAGGTAGGCAGCCCGTTGTGTAAACGAGTGTTGATTGTAAAGCGTTAGAGCTTGGCCTCAAGCCGAGAATAGGCGCTATATAAGTATTCATTATTATTATTATTATATATTATAGAACCTGATCCGGTGGCTTTGTCAGTGCTTGTAGAAACCCCAGATATCCAGATATCCACTTACAGGGGAATGATCGTTACAACTTGACATAATGCCATGGTAGGTCAGTAGAGTGGAGTTTGTCCCTCTCTCCGTCAGACGCTATGTAGTTGGTACGCAACGCAAATGAACGAATCTTAAATATATGTTTCGCCCAGAGAAACGTGGAAAACGAGTCACAAGACAAAGCACAACGCGTTTCGACCTCTAGTCTTCTCAGGTGAGACATAAACGAATAAAACAACGAAAATTCACTTAGCTTTGATCGCTTCAGATCGCTTCAGAGTTCAGCGCAAGGAAGAATCGGTTGAAAACGCAAATGAACGAGTTTGGTTGCTTACTGATACTGGTGAGGGCAATGGTTTATGAGGCATCTGTGCGCATGTCAGTCTGTGTAATGGAAATGAAACCTGCCAGGATCGACAGAGAGAGAGAGAGAGAGAGAGAGAGAGAGGAGAGAGAGAGAGAGAGGAGAGAGAGAAGGGACAGAGAGAGACAGAGAGACAGAGACAGAGAGAGAGAGAGAGACAGACAGACAGACAGACAGACAGACAAACCCACCGACCGACCGAACGACAGACAGACAGGCAGACAGACAGACACACACTATGAAATTATATAATTGTCTTAATCGTATCAGACTGTGAGTGCACATCGATCTGAGAAACACACAATAACCACACCGACAATACCAACATTGAGCAACTGAAACTGATTCATTCGCAACCGGATACAGTGCAACAATACCATACCAGTAACTCAAATTGCAACAGCCAGTCATAAACGATGGTAATAGATTGAAGACATAGACAGGGAGAGATGACCTGGGTTTCTGAAAGTGATAAGGCAGAACAAGAAGGTATCAACAAATAGTGAAAACAAACATACGGAAGAGGATGATTGATAAAGATGAGAAAGAGGGATTGTAGCCCATAAAAAAACCCACAAACGAAAACCAACACAATACAAAAAGTAAAGTGACACAAACAGCTAATAATGTAAAGAAAGAACACACACACACACACACACACACACATCACATACATACATACAAACGCACACGCACACACACACACACCACACCCACACACACACACACACAACACACACACACACACCACACACACACACACACACCACACACACACACACACACACACACTCAATTAAAAGAAACAAAGAATGGAAACCATCACCACCACCAAAAACAGCAAAGAAAGATAGAGAGAACAGGAAAGAGAGCAGAAACTGGAAAAAAAAAAAAACAGAAGAGAAAAAAACAACAACATTGAAATAAGATCTGGCGAAATTAGAGCAAAATGAGCTGTCTTTTACGCACAAAGGCCTTGAGTCGAAAGCCAGAGTAGTCAAGAACAAAAAGCTATATTCTTGTGTTCTATGAACACAGCGACGACAAAGAACAAGAAGGACAACGAAGAAAGAAGAAGAAGAAGAAGAAGAAGAAGAACAAGAACAACAAAACAAAAGAACAAGAAGGAAAGGAAGAAGAAGAAGAAGAAGAAGAGGAGAGAGAGAGAAGAGAGGAGAGAAGAGAGAAACAAAGACAGAAGAAGAAGAAACAAAGAAAAGAAGAGAACAAGAAGAACAAGAAGAAGAAGAAGAAGAAGAAACAAAGAAGAAGAAGAAGAAGAAGAAGAACAAGAAGAAGAACAAGAACAAGAACAAGAAGGAAGAGGAAAAATCTAAAGCGATCCCCTTTCTCCGTAAACTTAAGTGCACTGATGTGCGTAATGTAGCCAAGCTTTTTGCTGCTGATGGATTTATGCGAGTCATGGAGTTTGCCGCCAGTACAGCCATGCGTACTATTCGCCCAGTAAATAAATCGTGTTGGACAAGAGAGAGAGAGAGGAGAGAGAGAGAGAAGAAGAGAGACAGACAGACAGACAGAGAGAGAGAGACAGACAGACAGACAAACAGACAGACAGAAACAGACAGACAGAGAGACAGCTAGACATACAAAGACAGACAGAGACAGGCACAACGAAGAAAGAGAGAGAGAGAGAGAGAGAGAGAGAGAGAGAGGAGAAAAGAGAGAGAGAGAGAGCAGAGACAGAGACAGAGACAGAGAGGGTGGGGAGGGGGTAAGAGGAAGGGATGTGATACAGCCATCCAGTATGATAAAAACGGCACAAGGGAAAACACAGGCCACGGGCAAGGTGGGAGGGATCTGGGGTGAGCCATTGAATCGTTCCTCCACTCCCCTTCAGGGGAAATCACAGTAGGGACGAAGAAAAGAGTTATTTCTCGAGTGCTTGGTATTGCTGACCATGATATGGGAAATACTACAAGTGAACGCCTGCATTACTATGTTTTACTTTAATACAATTTGTGAACGTGTTCACAGTGTAAATGTTCAGTAACATATAATAATAATGATAATAAATCGAACTTAAATAGCGCTCTTCGATGAAAGAAAAAGACTCATCCTCAGAGCGCTTCACAATACAGGAAAAATATGTTTCCACAAACATTGCATCAAAACAATAGGTCACAAAGCAAGCACTAAAAACAGATGCACAAGCCACATCCCGCCCCCCCCCCCCCCCACTCCATCTTCTTCCCCCCCCCCCCCCCCCCCCCCCCCTCCAACCGCCACCCCAAGCACACTACACACATGACATTTTATGAACAACGCTCGACAAGAATTTAGGAATAGAAGAAAAGAACCAACCCCCATCCCCACCCTCACATCCACCCGCCTCCAATTTCGTGAACACTGCACGGGTACAATTTAAAACATGCAGAAGAGAGCACCCACACCCACAAACACACATACACACACACACACACACACGCGCGCGCACCCAGCCAGCCAGCCAGCCACTCACACACAAAGGGCAAACTCAACACGAAGCAACAAAAACCCACGCGCGTAAACGCACACACACGAACGCACACACCCAAAAGCACATAAGCATTCAGGCACGGAAGCGCGCGTGCACATACAAGAGGCGAAGGGATGGAGAATGCACGGGAAACACGCATTAACTCGTAAGCTATGAAGAAAGACAAGAGGACTTCTGAAAGAGATGTGTTTTGAGACTAGATTTGAACGCAGAGAGTCTGTGAAGAGAGGAGCTGGGAGGGGAGGGATTTCCAGACAAGGGACAAGGGGGGCTTGATATCTGAAAGAACGTTGGCCAAAGGATTTCAGTTTCATGCAAGGAAGCTTGAGACGTTTATCACTGCTAGAGCGGAGAGTGCGAGAGGGTTGATAAGTGACAAGTTTGTTGGAAAGATATGCAGGCAATGTTTCAACAACGTGTCGGAAGGCAAGTGTTGCGAGTTTATACTGAATGCGCGAATGAATGGGAAGCCAATGTAGTCCAACTAATAGAGGTGTAGTGTGGGTTCTTTTGGACTTTTGGAAAACAAGCCTGGCTGCGTTGTTTTCTATACGTTGAAGTCTGTTTATATCGACAGTGGGAAGACCGGCAAGAACGTTGTTACAGTAATCGAGTTTTGACATGATGAGGGAATAGATAAGTTGGGCAGTCCCTTTCTGTGTAAGGTATGAGCGAATTGACGCGATATTTCTCAAAGCCAAATAGGCTGAACGAACAGGTGACCGATCTGGACATTCATGGACAGCGTACTATCCAAATGGACACCCAGATCCCTCCCACTGTCTTCAAAGGGAATTTTGTTGGTTCCAGCTTGAATAGATTTTTCAGAAATGCGATCCAAAACAGAACGAGGTGCTGCCAACAGAGCCTCAGGTTTTTTTTTCATCATTTAGCTTGAGCTATTTTTAAACATCCATGATTTAACAGATTGGAAACACAGTTCAAATTCCGATACCAAAAGTTGGAATGCAGCAGGCCCAGCAGCGTCGTGCAGCTGGGTGTCATCGGCAAAATTTCTGATAAGGATTCCCGTGTTCCTCAATGACCATAGATAGAGGTTGAATATACAGATAGAAGAGAAGGGGGCCCAAAAAGGCGCCTTGGGGCACACAAAAGTCCAGGGGAAGGGGAGAGGAGACCTTGCCACCACACAGATTGTGATCTGCCAGTCAGGTATGAGCGAAACCATTCTAATGCAATGTCTGTGATACCGAAAGACACTGACAGTCTTTTTAAAAGAATACTGTGGTCGATAGTGTCAAATGCGGCACTGAGATCTAGCAAAGTCAGGAGCGATGCTTTTTTGTTGTCAGCGGACCAAAGGAGACTGTCAGTCACACAAAGCAACGCTGTTTCGGTACTGTGATTCTGTCTGTATGGAGACTGGTTTATTTCATACAGATTGTGCTGGGACAGATGGCGTTCAAGTTGCACAAAGACAACCTTATCCAAGAGTTTGGAGAGAAAAGGAAGGTGAGAAACAGGTCTAAAGTTTTTAAGTTCATCGGGACATAGGCCATTTTTCTTTGAAAAGGAACTACCAGAGCATGTTTAAAACATTCAGGAACAGAGCCAGTAGCCAGAGAAGCATTTATAATTCTCGCGAGAGCTGGGGCAACATCGGCAAGATTCTGTCTGGTGAGGTTGGTGGGATTGGGTCAAGATCACAGCACTTTGTAGCAGACTTGGAAATAAGTTCTGACACGAACGATTCAGACACTGTGTCAAAACGGCTAAGCTTGGGGCCGTTAAATATTTTGAAGTTTGGTGGGCCAGCGTTTTGACAATCCAAATCATGCCTTATTTTGGACACTTTCTCATGAAAAAAGCGAGAAAACGTTTCTGGAAGTTGGCATGGGTCAAGGTTGCTTGGGAGGGGGGAAACTTGAACTGTGCCCAAGAGCTGACCAGCCACTGCATACAACTGTTTTGAGGAGGTACAATCGGCAATAAGGACACTATAGTATTTTACTCGGACGTTCTTAGTAAACGTAGAGTAAGAGTTCAGTTTTCTTTTGTACTCTTCTTGGCGGAGAGTCAAACCAGTTGACTTCCATCTGCGCTCCACCTGACACACATCTTTCTTCGCGTCCCTGACACTGTTGTTTCTCCACGGCGCTGAGGGGCGATCAGTCACCAGCCTGGTGACCAGAGGGGCGTGCTGGTCCAGAATGCGGCGGCGACCCACGTTGTAGTGGTCGGCAAGCTGGTGGTCCGGGCAGTCCCTCAGATCACAGGCCACCAGATGCCGTACGTCTGCCTGGAACGCTTTGGAATCGATCCGCTTCAGGTTCCTGCGCTGCACCATGCGCTGTTTTCTCTGGGGCTTCTCCATGGCGAGGGCTCCTATGATCGCCTCATGGTCAAAGAAGGGGATGGTGAGCACAGCACAGCTGGACACAACAGTGGAGTTTTCACGCACTATGCACCAGTCCAAAAAGTGACCGCACCGATGGGTTAGCTGATCAACAAGCTGTTTGAGGCAGTGGTCACTGAAGAGGGTCTTTAGTTGTTTGACATGGGGACAGGACAGGGAGTCAAAATGAAAGTTCAGATCGCCAGCAATCATAATTTCGCCTGAGAGATTTGACAGACGAGAAACAAAACAGGAAACTCATCAATGAACATCTTGTCCATCATATTGTTTGATTTGCTGGGAGGAGGTCGGTAGAGACAGACAATGGTAACAGCACCCCTGCCCTGTGGGAGAGTAACCTCCACGGCCTCAAAACACAGACAGTCAGGTCGTCGCACCGACAATGAAGTCAGTGATTGCTTTGAGACAACAGCAATGCCACCACCACGCTTTCCACAACGGGGAAAAGAATGGAAATCGTAGCCTTCTGGTTCAGTGATGTGGGCCTCCTCTCTTTGCTCGTAGAGCCACGTTTTCGTCATAAAGAGAACATCAAAATCATTGTCGATAATGGAGTCGTTTATCAGGCTTGTCTTTTGTCTGCTGGACTGGGCGTTAACGAATGAAAACTTAATAGAAGTGTTTGTGGAAGAATTTTTGACCGTCTCTGAAAGGGAATGTTTATCAAGTTTTCAGGATGCAAACTACATATGTGTAATAGTCCCGTTGAAGGGACCTTAAACCGTCCTTTAATATGGATCTACACCACAGATCGTATCAACACTTGATGGGTATGTCATTGGGCCACATTTCATCTTTCTAGATACCTCTGGGCCACATTCCTCCTTTCCAAACACCTACAGGCCGCATTTCATCTTTCTAAATGCCCGTGGGACACATTCTGTTCTTCATAAATACCTGTGGGACACATTTAATCTTTCTAAATACCCGTGGGCCACACTCCTCCTTTCTGAAAACCTGTGGGCCACATTAAATATTTCTAAATACCTGTGGCCTACATTTAATTTTTCTGAATACCTGTGGGCCACATTCCTCCTTTCGAAATACTTACGGGTCATATTTCATCTTTCCAAATACCTGTGGGCCCCCATTTCATCTTTCTAAATACCTGTGGGCCTCATTTCATCTTTCTAAATACCTGTGGGCCACATATCATCTTTCTTAATACCTGTGGGCCACATTTCATCTTTCTAAATACATGTGGGCCATATTCCTCCTTTCTAAATACCTATGGGCCATATCACATCTTTCTAAATACCTGTGGGCCACATTTCATCTGTCTAAATACCTTTAGGCACCTTTCATCTTTCTAAATACCTGTGGGCCACATTTCATCTTTATAAACACATGTGGGCGCAATTTCACCTTTCTAAACACCTGTGAGCTACATTGCATCTTTCTAAACACCTGTGGGCCACATTTTGCCTTTCCAAATACCCGTGGGCCATATTTCATCTTTATGAATACCTGTGGGCACAATTTCACCGTTCTAAACACCTGTAAGCCACATTTAATCTTTCTAAAAACCTGTGGGCAACATTTCGCCTTTCCATATACCTGTGGGCCATATTACATCTTTCTAAATACCTGTGGGCCACAATGCACCTTTCTAAATGCCCGTGGGCCACATTTAATCTTCCGAAGTACCTCTGGGCCACATTTCATTTTTCTAAACACCTGTGGGCCACATTTCATCTTTCGGAATACCCTTGTGTTACATTTCATCTTTGTAGATACATGTGGGCCACGTGTCATCTTTCTAAATGCCTGTGTGCCACATTTCATTTTTGAAAATTCTCTTTGGCCACATTTCATCTCTCTATATAGGTTTAGGCCACTTTCCACCTTTCTGAATACCTGTGGGCCACATTTGATCTTTCTGGATACTATGGACAACATTTCACTTTTCTAAATGCCTGTGGGCCATATTTTAACTTTCTAAATACCAGTGGGGCACATTGCATCTTTCTAAATACCTGTGGGCGAAATGTGCATCTTTCTAGACACCTGTGGGCCACATTTAATCTTTCTAGATATATGTGGGCCATATTTCATCTTTCTAAATACCTGAGGTCCACATTTCATCTGTCTAAATACCCTTGGGCAACATTTCATCCGTCTAAATACCCGTGGACAACATTTCATCCTTGTATATACCCGTGAGCCACACTGTATCCCTCTAGATACCTTTGGGCCACTATTCACCTTTCTAACTACCTTTGGGACACATTTCATCTTTCTAAATACCTGTGGGCCCCATTAGACACCTTTGGGACACTTTTCACCTTTCTAAATACCTGTAGATCACATTTTACCTTTCTAAATACCCGTGGGCCACATTTCATCTTTCTAAATACTTACGGGCCACGTGTCATCTTTCTTAATACCCGTGGACACATGTCATTTTTCTGTGGGCCACATTTAATCTTTCGAGATACCTTTGGTCCACATTTTACCTTTCTAGATACCTGTGGACCACATTTCATCTTTCTAAATAACTGTCGGCCATATTGCATCTTTCTAAATACCTGTGGGCCATATTTTACTTTTCCAAATACATGTGGGCCACATTTCATGTTTCGAAATACCAATGGGCCACATTTCAACATTGTAAATGCCTGTGTGCCACATTTCATCTTTCAAAATTCCCTTTGGTCATTTTTCATCTTTCTTAACACCTGTGGGCCACAGTTGTGTGTGTGTGTGTGTGTGTGTGTGTGTGTGTGTGTGTGTGTGTGTGTGTGTGTGTGTTGTGTGTGTGTGTGTGTGTGTGTGTGTGTGCGCGCGCGTGCGCGCGTGCATGTGTAATATTGTTGAAACTTAAACAAAGAAAGAAAGAAACAGCCTTGACGAAAGGCATGATATTATACTTGGAAAGCGGTCAAATACTAACCACGAACTAACATAATCTAAACATGATGAATGGAAGAGAAACAATGCAAAGGGATGGAAAAAAAAACAAAATTAATTAGACTAAGAAAACTGAAAAAAAGAGATGAAAAGCAAATGAGAAGGATGCATGCAAAAGGGGAATGAAAAGGTCAAAAGCCCCATGGCTAAATGGCCGCAAGTCTGTTTTTTTCCCCCTTTTTCTTCTTTTTTATTTATTTTTGTTTTTACTTTTCTCTGTTTTTCTTTCTTTTCCTTTCTTCCTATTTTTTTTTTTCGTTTTCGTGCTTACCGTGTGTAGGTTACAGCATAAAAATACCAGAGAAACCCTCATTTTCCGACGCCTTAAACTTTCCTGAATTGAAAAAATGTTTGTATATACTGTTGTGCAGACACATGGAGGTTTCAAGATGTGAAATGGTGAACTCATGACTCTCAGCTCTGCTGCTAACGCTCCTACAATTTCACGTTAAGCCAATAAGACTAGCAAGAAAGAGAAGACGAACGTGGGGAGAGAGAGAGAGAGAGAGAGAGAGAGAGAGAGAGAGAGAGAGAGAAGAGAGAGAGAGAGAGATTCTGATTCAGATGATTTAATCATTTAAGGCTATGATGAGGGCGCTAGCAACATTACAGG
Organism: Conus ventricosus; assembly: GCA_018398815.1. Classification (NCBI taxonomy): domain Eukaryota; kingdom Metazoa; phylum Mollusca; class Gastropoda; order Neogastropoda; family Conidae; genus Conus; species Conus ventricosus. The sequence goes on from CM031608.1 coordinate 54,030,672, forward strand.
AAAATTACAGGAAAACTGAAAAGCTTTATATATTTAAAGAACTAAACTCCGAATCACACTCTCTTTCTCTGATGACATTAACAAGAAAAACGAAACATGCATGGTTGACTGTAAAATTTCCTAGGTATTAGCTGCACACGGAAATCATTAGAAGCAGGGCACTGAAAGACAAATCAAACTTTATCTTCGATTGATTCTTTACAAAGTGGACAGAGCAGTTTGTCGCAACTTACGTTTTCGTAGCGATTAGCATGCACGTTTATCTTTTTAACCCAGTTAAAGGAACCGATTCACAATAAACAATAGCGTTCTTATCTAAACCCATAGCTCTGAACCATACTGCACAATGCGCTGTATCTTTGCATTAAACAACAGGACAAGGGTCAGTCCGAGCAGAGCACCGGCTGAGCGGGAACGCGGTGTCAACATGGCCACAGTCACACAGTTTGCTTTCTTGATGACAACCCTTTTCCACACGAAATTAATATATCCAGCTGGGCCGATGGCATGATGGCTTGGTATGTAAGTCACCAATTCTAAAGATGGTGTAGGCTTTCAAGACACAGCAAACCTGAGGACGACGTGAGAGCTGCGACCGTACACCTTGCACGGGGAAAGTGCCTATCCTGTCTTTTGAACAGAGCTCATTCTTTGATAGTTATGATTGTGTTTTGGGCCAGAGAGAAGAGAGAAAAGAGAGAGAGAGAGAGAGAGAGAGAGAGAGAGAGAGAGACAGAGACAGACAGACAGACAGGCAGACAGACAAAAAAAGGACACAGAGTAAAAGGAGAGAATGAGAGAGGGACTGAAACAGAGCGAGACAGAGACATACAGAGAGGACAGCGACACAGAGAGGACGAAGAGAAGGGACAGAAGACAGAGAGGAAAAAAGAGACAGAGACCAAGAAACAGAGAGAGAAGAGAGAGAGAGAGAGAGAGAGAGAGAGAGAGAGAGAGGAGAGAGAGAGAAAGAGAGAGACGAGACAAAGACAGAGACAGAACCAGAGAGAGACAGACAGTGAGACAGAAAGAGAGCGAGAGAGAGAGAACACTTTTAAAAAAATATTTATTGTCATTACCAAAGAGGTCTTTTGACAAGGGGGGAGGGGGTAACAGAACAATAACATTTCCCTCTTCCTTTCCTGCAAGCAAATAGTACACATTCATTCTTAGTGTGTATCAAATCAAAGGTTAACAAAACAAATAAATTCAACATTTCCTCATGTCCTCGCGCACAAGAGTAAAGCAGTAAAAAAGAGAGAGAGAGGGGGAGACAGACAGACAGAAAGACAGACAATCAACAGACAGAAAGAGACAGACCCGAAAGAGACAGACAGAAAGAGACAGAGTGACAGAGAGAAAGAAAGACAGAGACAGAGAGAGACAGGGACAGAGAGAGAGAGAGAGAGAGAGAGAGAGAGAGAGAGAGAGAGAGAGACAGACAGACAGACAGACAGACGACAGACAAGACAGAGAGAGAGAGGGGGGGGGGGGGGACACTCGATGAAATACAAGAGTGGATTCCCCACCCCTTTCTCCCCCACACCTACTCCCAAAGCAGCAGGAAAGACAAATGCTGATAGGGCAGGAAAATCATCAGTCAATTTTCAGCACGTCCGTCGACACCCGGCTTGACAAACTGACCAATTCATACTTTGGGGCATTGGCAGGCGATCTGTCCCTTTATACTAGTTTAAATTAATGCATATATTGGAATTAGAAAAAAAAAACCCACAAAAAACATGGAGATAGGACACAGGGGGAAAAATGGTACGATAGATCAATGTAAACGCAATTTTTCGCCGTCACGGTTAATGCAGTTATATCCGGCATAGCCCCAACGGGTTTGCCAGTGTGATTACTGTTGGGGCCAAAGTTCCTGCCTAAGTGTGCATAACGGTTTTCCATTGTAAACCTAGTGCGTGCGTGCATGTGTGTGTCTGCGTGCGGGTGGGCGTGCGGGTGGCGGGCGCGCGCGCGCGCGCGCGCGTGTGTGTGTGTGTGTGTGTGTGTGTGTGTGTATGTGCGTGCGTGCGTGGCGTGCGTGCGTGCGTGCGTGCGCGCGCGCGGGCGCGCGCGCGCGCCGCGGGCGCGTGTGTGTGGGGTGTGTGTGTGTGTGTGTGTGTGTGTGTGTGTGTGTGTGTGATGTAACATGGCTTGATTATCACTACAGAAGCCGGTACTGCTTAAGAGTCTAAGTAAAAGACTCAAGTGGACCGTCGCCAGACCTGACGCATTCGTTCCGTCCATATGACAGGAAAAATGTACACTCTATCAATAGTCAGTGAAGAGGTTGGTACTTCTGTTTAAGGCTATTTTCTCACAAACAGTCATGTCCGTGTCCTCATTGTAATATAACGAAAAGTGTTTATTTTATTTCTTGTTCTGTCAGCTTTCAGTTGAAAAAAAAAACGAAAAAAAATAAAAGAACAGAGAAGGAGAGAGACAGACAGACAGACAGACAGACAGACAGACAGACAGACAGCAGAGAGAGAGAGAGAGAGAAGGGGAGAGAGAGAGAGAGAGAGAGAGAGAGAGAGAGACAGACAGACAGACAGACAGACAGAGACAGAGACAGAGAGTTAAAAAGTAGAACATAATAACAGCGAAAGATGACAAAGGGGAAAAACTGAAACAAGCTTCAACAAAAACACTGGTTGAATACTTGCTCGCCTATAGTTCTATCCAGAAAAAGACTTGCTGTAAAGCGAAAAAAAAAATAAACGGATGGTTCCACCTTAAAGGTTGTGTGTAAAGGGGAAGGACAGTAAGGAAGACACAACAACAATCTTATAATCAGTTTAGTAGTTTTTGTCCTCCGTCCGCAATGTTTTGTCATGTGGGCCTACGTACTACACAGCAAGTACAGTTTGCTTGTTTTTTTTTTTTTTTTTTTTTTTTTTTTTGGGGGGGGGGGGGCTCCTACCAGACCAATGCGCAATCCATACAATGATCACTATCCAGTTTTTGTTTTACTTTTCCTCTCCGCCTCTCCTCCCTCTCTGTGCCCCCTTTCCCTTCCCGTCAACCCTCCCTCCCACTCTTTTCGGAAGTCTCCACTCTCTCTCTCGATTTCTCTCTCCCTTTGATTCTTGGTTCCCATTTCAGCAATATTTTCAAATTCTTTTAAAGAAAGAAACATGGATTATAAGTCCCGTTGATTCATCATCATCATCGTTATCATAATTATCTTCATTTATCATCGTCATCGTCACCATTATCATCGTCATCATCATCGTCATTCTCTCTCTTCCTCCCCCCTTTCCCTCTCTCCCGTCTCTTCCTCCCATCCCCCCCCCCCCCCCCTTTCCCTCACCTAGTCTTCCCGTCTCTCCCTCTCTTTATCCCTCCCCCCTTCTTTCCTCTCTCTCTCTCTCTCTCTCTCTCTCTCTCTCTCTCTCTCTCTCTCTCTCTCTCTCTCTCTTTCACTCTCCGTCAATCCCTCCCTCCCCCCTCTTTCCCTCCCTCCCCTCCATCTCTGCTTCTTCAGTGAACCTCTCTCCCACCCTCTTGATACCTCTTTTCCTTTACAAATGTAGATATTTTTCCGTTTCGCTTATTTGTAATTTTGTTACTGAAGGACAAGTCTCTCCCATCCCCACTCAAAACTCCCTGTCACCCTCCCCCTTATCGGGTTTCCCCATATCACCCCCAGTCTTTTTCTCACATCAAATTGGATCAGTGTGTTAAAAATTGCATGTGCTCCGGTTTTTACCTCCTGTTTCCCACAGTCGGGGTCCTCCTCCTCCTGTTTTTTCCCCCTTTTTTTCTTCCTTTTTTTTTTTTTTTTTTTTTTTTTTAATTTATTCATCATTTCCTTCAATTCATAGTACTAAACAGTACATCACTTGAGCATTATTGTAAGTATGCAAAAAATGACAGTTAAGGGTTGTTATCAAGTAGGCATTCATTTTGGGAAGGAGGAAGTGTTATTGGATGCGCCTAATCAGTAACTCCTATGAAATATCGATCTAATCTCAAGTGGTGTGCCATATCTAAAAATTCCAATACACATTTTTGCAATTATGATAAGTAAATTACAGTAAGAGATGACATTGCCGAATGACCTCTATTCTTATCTAAACCCAACAATGCTTCCTCAACAGTAATCTTGATGTTAATCTTAAACTTCATGAATATCTTATCTTCAACCACTTCCAAATGTTTTTAATTTTTTCACAATGAAAAAAAAAAGTGTTCAATGTAGTCAACAACACTGCAGTATTCACACTTATTTGACGTCTTGTAACCTAGCTTATTTAGAAGAATATTTGTCGGATATATGTTATGGATCAATTTCCAGTGCAATACTAGTAATCTAGTTTCAGATGTACATTTCTTTACACAATCCCAATGGCTATTGAGAATTACAGTGTTAAACTTGTTTAACCAGAAATTAACTGCGATTGGTTCAGTCATTTTTGTTTGTTTCAAATACTTTCTGAACTGACGAGGGAGTAATAGGGTGTTTTTACCTTGATCTGTGTTGTGGGTTTCAATGTGTTGTTGGATATATCTGGCACATGAATTTATTGCAGTATACATCGCTCTGTATTCAAAAAATCTAGTCGGTTTTTCACCAACTATTAGTTTGCTTGTTACTTTGAATGTAAGCCAAAGAGATTGCCACCGGATCACTTTACTTAATGTTTGCACTGCAATTGGACGTGGGAGAGAGAGAGAGAGAGAAGAGGAGAAGAGAGAGAGGAGAGAGAGAGAGAGAGAGAGAGAGAGAGAGAGAGAGAGAGAGAGAGAGAGAGAGAGAGAGAGAGAGAGAGAGAGAGAGAGAGAGAGAGAGAGATTAAAGTGGCTCCAGCGAAAGCAAAGGCAGCATCATTACACACCGAGTCATTTCATATATATTTTTCTCTCTTTTTTCTACCGTCTTTCTTTTATTTATTTATTTTTTTTTTTTGAGAGAGAGAGCATTGGTCGATATAGGGGATTGGAGTCAGGGTGTGGGAAGGGGAGGAAGGAGGCAAGACTCTCCTCTGTGCTGAATTTGTTTGCTCTATATGCAAATTCCCCTTCCGGCCTCTCTCCCTTCCACCCCCCCCCTCTCTCTCTCTCTCTCTTCCTCTCTCTCTCTTCTGAAGTTGAGGCGGAGGCGTTTTCACATCTCCGTCACGATCCATCCATCGCGGCATAGTTGGAGAACCTTTTGTGACCAGACTTTGTCAGCAGGTTTGTAAAAAGTCA
>CM031608.1:54048370-54050870 GCA_018398815.1 Conus ventricosus
TGAAATACTGTAGTATGTTTGTTGAGTTTTCAAAAAACCAACCAAAGGTGCCATCTAAGAAGCAAAAGAAAATCATGAAAGAGCAAAACAAGCTACATTTTCTTGTGAAAAGTAGAAAATATAAAAAAGATATCCTCTAAGACACAAGTGCTGAGGGCCAGTTCTTGGAATGAATCCGCAAGGGACTAAAATACAACAAACTAATAAATTCCAAGGATAAGTACCGAGCACCGTTCTAGCAACTTACAGAGCAGCTTGGTGTTGTAATGACTGCAAGAAATATTGAATTATATACAAAGCTTGCTCTTATGTCTTAGATTGAAGAAATAGGGGGAGATACGCATTCATACCTGCAGTGGCAGATGATTCTGCCTAACTAACAGTATGTGCTTGAGTGGGTGGATGGGGAAAAAAGAAAATAAATGCTTCTCAAAATGAGCCTTCAGTATGCTTATATTCTCCAAGGGATCGCTTATATATCATATATTCTATTCTATTCTATTATATCATACCATACCCTACCATACCATACCACACCATATTATATTATACCATACCATAGCATACCATAGCATAACATACCATACCATACCATATCATACTACACCATACCATTCCATATTATACCATACCATACCATGCAATACCACATTACATCATATCATACCATACCATTCCATATCATAGTATATCATATCATACCATACCATACAATAATACACTACAATGAAGTGAAATGCAATGAGCTGCGACACACTACCACACCGCACCACACAGTGCTATGCAATGCTTTATTATGCAATGCAAATACATAATACTATAAAATGACACATCATTCAATCCAACCTGATGCAATCCAAATCGACACAACACAATTTTATACAAGACAGTGCAAAACGAGAGAATGCAACATTTCAACACACATCGCACTGCCACACAATACTGTGCAATGCAATGCAATACGAAAGAATACAATGCAAACAATGCCATACAATACAATACATACTGCAAACGAACACGCGCATCCTATCTCTCAGATGCCGGACAAACGGGCCCAGCCCATGGTTTGGAAGAACCACCTCGCAAGTAACACAGCACCACAGTGTCATTACGAACCATCTGACAGCAATAAAGCACCAACGTGTCATTACTGACCATTTACAATCTAGAAGAGAGAGGGGAGAGGGGGAGGTACCCAGAAGGGATGTTAGACTGACGATTATAGCAGACACCTGATTCACGGTGCTTTGGTCAAGTCATTAGGAAGAGAGCACATGGGGTGATTCCAAGGCTGAATTATGGGCCCCAGACGACAATTTCTATTTGCTTTATTTCATACATAAAAGCTTTTATTCTAATGATGAAGGCCATTTGTTTTCTAACTACCGCTTGATTTCTGTTCTAGAAAACAATTAATCTGTGATCATTTCTGAACCGAGTAATGATTTGTAGATCCCCACCCCCACCCCAGCCCCCATCCATCCCTTTCTTTTCTCTCTCTCTCTCTCTCACTCTCTCTCTCTCTCTCTCTCTCTCTCTCTCTCTCTCTCTCTCTCTCTCTCTCTCTCTCTCTCTCTCTCTCTCTCTCTCTCTCTCTCCTTTGTTTGTCCAGGCGCTGGTTTGCGGACCATTGATCTTATTATACACACTCTTATTCTAGTAGCAGATCTACATTCTGATGCTGGTATCCTGTTAATTGAAAACATTTCTGGTGGCAGGATCATTACCACTTTAAAGATTCTAATTTACAAAAGTAGTGATGGATGAGTTTTTTTCGTATTAGGTGCATCAGTATACAGCGATTGCGTATTACCTTTAAAAAAAATATACACACGCGCGCAAGTACGAGCAAATTGTAAACATCTCCCTTTCAGTCATTCTTGTCACACACACTCCAGAGAATGAACGGCGTGGGTGCAATGCCACTGAGGTGGCACAGAAGGTGGAACAGAAAAAAAGACCAAAATCAATCATAATATAATCCAAGTTACCGTACGATCGCTTCAAAGCTCGGTAAATGTGTAATAATAATAACAATACCACATCGGTCTAGTCATGGTCATACTTTGGTCCTGTGGAAAAAAAAAAAAAGAAAACCCTGCACCGGTTACCATAATTCTTGGTGCAGTTGATTTTAGCCTCAAATCACGTAGAGCAGGCCACCAAAACAGAATGCTAATTTCATTTTCCATCAGAACCATCACATAAAAGGTATATACATTTTCTTTTAGAAAACCGCACTCTCCTGATGGCACGTGATGTGTTCAATACACGGAATGTGAGTTTTTATTAATGAACTTTGACGTAATTGTTCATATCTATATGCTTTTACATTACCGTTTGACCGAAACGTTCTATATTCTAGGTATGACCGAAACTTTCTATATTCTAGACATGACCGAAACGTTCTCTATTTTAGAAATGCGTCAGGGCTCATGCCATTTTCGTCAAATAAAGTCGATAACTCTTTTATGAATCCGGTAACAGCTTGAACACCTTG
>CM031608.1:54055870-54060870 GCA_018398815.1 Conus ventricosus
AACAATACAGGTTCTATTACTTACACCAGAGCGTAAAATGTAAGGATCATTGGTATGAATTTTATCTCTATGTGTGTGTGTGTGTGTGTGTGTTGTGTGTGTGTGTGTGTGTGTGTGTGTGTGTGTGGCGCGCGTGCGTGTGTGCGTGTGTGTGTGTGTGTGTGTGTGTGTGTGTGTGTGTGTGTGTGTGTGTGTGTGTGTGATATCTTTATGACCCTACTGTCATGTAGTCTCTGCTATTAACTCACTTTCTTCCATGTTTTTCTTTTGGCAGCAATTATAATTAACATTACATTGTTATCTTGTAAATATTTCATTACTCTACGTCGATTGGTTTCATGCACTTATTTCTCTTTTTTTTCTCGTTTTGTTCCGCACTGCCAACAATGACTGCAAAACAGAAATTATTGGCCTACATCGTTAGCATCTATTTAAACTGTTATTGGGAGCTCCTCTCTCTCTTCTCTCTCCTCTCTCTCTCTCTCTCTCTCTCTCTCTCTCTCTCATCTTCTCTCCTCTCTCTCTCTCTCTCCATCTGTCTCACCCCCCTCCCCACTCGCTGTCTGCCTGCCTGCCTGCCTGCCTGCCTGTCTGTCTGTCTATCTATATGTGCGCGTGAATGTATTTATATGCGCGTGTGCGTGCGCGTGTAGGTTTGTCATGGATAATCCCTATTCATCCAGTAAGACCTGATGCGGTATAGCCATAAAAAGAAGCCTGTAAATATCTCAGCCCTTAGGACTGGAATAAGGTCAAGACAGGAAAGCTGGCCTGTGTATCTGCTCTCTGTTGTCTTCATGTCCTCAGAGAGAGAGAGAGAGAGAGAGAGAGAGAGAGAGAGAGAGAGAGAGAGAGAGAGAGAGAGAGAGAGGAGAATAGGGATGGAAGAAGCTTGGTGTGTGTGGAAGGGTTGCAACTATAAAACAAGACCTCACTGTGGAAGGGGCTGTCTTGTAAATGCCTCCCCCTCCTCTCCCCTTCCTTTTTTCTCGATCATTTTCGCAAGTTCCTGCCAGTAAAAACACACACATACTTTCTGTTTGGAAGTGGTTTCCCTCTTTCAACGTTGTACACTGATACACAACCATACGCACCCACACAATGTGAAATAATCCTGGCCTGTGAATATACTTTACCCCTCACTTCGTTCCCACTCCCCCCACTCCCCATCCCCGCCTTCACCCGCCCCCTCGTCAGCGTTCTTTGCACACTTAACATACGCACGCGCTTACTCGGAAACAAACTTACAGAGAACGCGCATTCACGTGAATGTGTGTGTGTGTGTGTGTGTGTCGTGCGTGCGTGCGTGCGTGCGTGCGTGCGTGCGTGCGTGCGGTGGTGGTGTGTGTGTGAGGTGTGTGTGTGTGTTGTGGTGTGTGTGTGTGTGTGTGTGTGTGTGTGTGCCTATTTCAGCATTAGTGTGGATGTAGTTTTCCCAGTGCCACAAGGGAGGCAGTGATAGGTCACCTTACATGACTTTAACTTTTCCTGTCATAAACCAGAATTGTTTGTGAGTTCGCCAAACAACAGGGACTAGCAAGCTACAAGACAAAACACGACGCGTTTCGACCTCTTAAGGGTTCTTCGGGCAAGATAACACAACATTCAGGGCAATGAAAACGAAGAACGAGCATCACTGATCTTCTCACATTTAGCACAGATGAGCATTATATGAAAGCGAGGCCGTTGAGAAAGGAACAATGGGAGTTAAAAGGTTAATGATAATCATAATAATCTTCATAGTAATTATATCCATAATGGAGGCATTATCAGAAATTGTTGAAACAACATACACCTTTTTTTTTTAAGAAAAGGAAGGGGGGGGGGGGTATTCTCTCTTCATATTTTATCGCAGTAGCAGCAGTAGCAGTAGCGGCAGTAGAAGTTGCAGTAGCAGCGGCAACAGAAGTAGAGAAAAGTGGGGTAGAGCCCGTCATTTTGTGTCCTGCCCAGGGTGTGTGTGTTACAGAGAATGTGTGTGTGTGTGTGTGTGTGTGTGTGTGTGTGTGTGTGTGTGTGTGTGTGTGTGTGTGTGGTGTGTGTGTGTGGTGGTGCGTGGCGTGCGTGCGTGCGTGGTGCGTGGTGGTGTGTGGTGTTGTGTGTGTGTTGTGTGTGTGTGTGTGTGTGTGTGTGTGTGTGTGAGAGAGAGAGGGGGGGGGGGAGGGCGTGGGGATGGGGGGGGGGGGAGTGGGGGAGAGGTTTGAAGGTATGGGTGGGCTTATATCCATCTATATGGTGTACTAATTTATTGCTGATCTGACAACAAGTTGACAATTTTGTCAGAATTTAGGAAGCGTCTGCTCCATGTATACGTTACAGACAGACAGACGGACAGGCAGCTTCACACACACACACACACACACACACACACACACACACACACACACACACACACACACACACGCACACGCACACACGCACGCACGCACGCACGCACGCACGCACAGATTTTACTTATGTTTGTAGTCCACTTACCTACTTATATGTAAAATCTGTTCTAGGCGCACACGCACATCCAGTCATTCACCGGTTCAGACACGTCCTTCAGTATATTAGCGGCATGGCAGCGTGACACGTGGTTCGTAAATTAGCAAATCAAAGGCGAAAGGCGTCATTTATAAACATAGCATGCACCGAACACAGATTCCGATACAGAACATGAGGTTACTTCGCGTGGACAAGGCCAGGCAATGCCAGTGAGTGGTCATTGCTGCAATGTCTAGAGAACCTAATGGCAGTGTAGTGGTCATTGCTGCAATGTCTAGCGAACCTAATGGCAGTGAAGTGGCCATTGATGCAATGTCTAGAGAACCTAATGGCAGTGAAGTGGTCTTTGCTGCAATGTCTAGCGAACCTAATGGCAGTGAAGTGGTCATTGCTGCACTGTCTATTGAACCTAATGGCAGTGAAGTGGTCATTGCTGCACTGTCTATTGAACCTAATGGCAGTGAAGTGGTCATTGCTGCACTGTCTATTGAACCTAATGGCAGTGAAGTGGTCATTGCTGCAATGTCTAGAGAACCTAATGGCAGTGAAGTGGTCATTGCTGCAATGTCTAGAGAACCTAATGGCAGTGAAGTGGTCATTGCTGCAATGTCTAGAGAACCTAATGGCAGTGAAGTGGTCATTGCTGCAATGTCTAGAGAACCTAAGCGTAATGTCATTGTGCAATGAAGTGGTAAAGTCTTTGCTGCAATGTCTAGAGAACCTAATGGCAGTGAAGTGGTCATTGCTGCAATGTCTAGAGAACCTAATGGCAGTGAAGTGGTCATTGCTGCAATGTCTAGAGAACCTAATGGCAGTGAAGTGGTCATTGCTGCAATGTCTAGTGAACCTAACGGCAGTGAAGTGGTCATTGCTGCAATGTCTATAGAACCTAATGGCAGTGAAGTGGTCATTGCTGCACTGTCTATTGAACCCAATGCACTATTGATGCGCTCTCGGATAGCATCTCGTTATGCCGCATTAAAGACCTTACTATCATTACATATTAACGAAAGATAATGAAGTAAAAACGGGACGCCCTCATAAGCATTCTCTTGTTTTGTCCCGTCTAGAGATAAAAAGACAAGAGAAGTTAGAGATGGCAGAAGCAATGACACATATGTGGGAGGTCGCTGTTGAATCCATTTTGATTAGACAGTGAGTACGTTTTGTGGAGTGACTCCCCTTATGAAAACATTGGGGTCCTTTCGAAAACATTCTGGTCATACAGGAACGATGGAAGAGGAGGATCATCGATGACAACCTGCAGGATTCCTGAGGCAATGCTCCAAGGATGATTATGATCAACCCACAAACGTCATCGTTTGACTTTTTTTTTTTAAATTCAATATATCTGATCGACTTTCTAAAAAAATTCAATATGTCTGATTGACTTTTTATTTAATTCAATATGTTTGATCGACCTAATTTTCAATTCAATATGTATGATCGTTGTCTGATAACAGGCAGTGTTTTTACCATGCCGTTTTATTGACAGTGCTCAAGTTCGCAAGAAAAAAGAGCGACATGTCAAATACACTAATCTGATCCCTCAACGTGAATTGGACGGACAACACAAATATGGGTAGCAAAGAATACACGCGGAAGATGATTTTCGCTCCCGCGGTGACCAGTTACATGAACAAATCATTCCAAGGCCATACTGCTTCAAGGACCGATGCACCTAGCACACGTGGAGAAGAAAGACACACAAGAGCAAACAGAAACCTGACAATGAACACTAAAAACTCAAGTTGACCCGATGGAGCATTTACGGTTTTTAAGAAGACAATCATATGGCAATGGCAAGAAACGAGTATAAACAACACTGGCCATTTGTCCATTTGTATGGATGTCTTCCAAATTCTGAACCTGTTCTTCAAACACTAACAGGCCATCAATGGCCTGCAGGCTTAAAAAAATCTTGTAATTAGATCATGGTCATTTAATTCGAACGTTTCCCGCAAAGCTGACGGTCGTGAGTTCGAACCGCTCACAAGGCTGGATCTGTAGGGCTTCAATGCCCTTTCTGTCCGCCCGAAAGTAGACGGTTAGCTGATTCAGATCAGGTAAGGTTAAGGCGGCGGAGGGAGAGGGATGGACATCTTCTATAATGCTACATCCTGGAAACGGCGAACTCTTCACGTTTCACTGCTCCCACGACTACTACCACTAGGGTCTGTAAAATGCTCCCACGACTACTACCACTAGGGTCTGTAAAATGCTCCCACCACTACTTTCCACTAGGGTCTGTAAAATGCTCCCACGCAACTACCACGAGAGTCTGTAAAATGCTCCCACGACTACTACCACGAGGTCTGTAAAATGCTCCCACGACTACTACCACTAGGGTCTGTAAAATGCTCCCACGACTACTACCACTAGGGTCTGTAAAATGCTCCCACCACTACTACCACTAGGGTCTGTAAAATGCTCCCACCACTACTACCACTAGGGTCTGTAAAATGCTCCCACGACTACTACCACTAGGGTCTGTAAAATGCTCCCACGACTAC
>CM031608.1:54065870-54078370 GCA_018398815.1 Conus ventricosus
TGCCATGACTTGTACAATTCCAGCGGATCTGGGGAATGGATACGAAATGCCCCCTCTAAAGCTCTTCATGGGTGATATCGATACAACAGTGATTCCCACCGAGGAAGACGAAACACACAAAATACTGAAGCAATTAGACCAATTTTGGTTCATCCAGGATGAATTTCAAGCCAAAGAAATCGCGAAGTCTGTCCCTGCAGAAAGGGAAAATAGCAAAAACAGTGTTTCTTCCTACTATTGCTTCGTTATTGTGTGTGTGTGGTGTGTTATGTGTGTGTGTGTGTGTGTGTGTGTGTGTGTGTGTGTGTGTGTGTGTGTGTGGTGTGTGTGTGTGGTGTGTGTGTGGTGTGTCTGTGTCTGTACGTGCGTGCATGCCTGTGAAAAAGGCGGTTTTTCGCCATTGTATATTGATCAAACTATCAGAAATGTGATTACATTAACACCAAGATACAAATGAGATTCGAATTAGAAGAAATAGTGCTTTGTACATTCACGCCATTATAATATGTTTTTTTTTAAATCCATGTACTAGCTATCACATGAGATATTGGCCTGAATTGATTACTCTAGATATGCGATCACCACCTGAAAAGCCATGTGTAAATCAGGACAATCAAAGACAAACTGCACCAATGAACCTTGCCTCTAAAAAGCACCCGTTCTGGTCCAGGACCAGCTTCCAAGCAGAAAACGAGGCTGCTTCCCGTGGGCAAAGGTAGGTTGAGGCCATGAATTGTCCACCGGGGCGATATCCGTAATCGCCAATATTATAACACCGACGGAAGGTCTTTGCACTCGTCTGAGACCGTTCCACTCTCTGGATGAGGAGACAGTTTACGTACTATGGAAATACAGCGCTCCATTGATTAGTCCGGCTTTAACACGGACAGGGAGAGAGTTAAACCCCTCCTCCTCTCCTCTTTATCCACCCTAACCCCCCCCCCCCCCCCCCCCCCAACTTCCCTCCAGCCATGTTTGCCCACCATACAAATGTGACATTGTGTTCTGTCGTAATTAAAGAAGTGCATTGCAGAATTTTGCAGTGTTGTGTATTATATTGTGTTGCACAGGTTGCATACGAACGTGTATTGTACTGTACCTAAGTGCACCGTCAAAGACTGTAGTGCCTTCTGTATTGTGTTGTAGATATATTTTAGTGTTATTATATACATGTTATTTGACGCCATGTCATTATGCATCATGATGAAATATTTGGGGCACTAGGCTTAGTATTGTTAAGTCCGTGTTGCCCTCCCCACCCCCCCCTCCATCCCTCCCCCCCCCTCTCTCTCTCTGTTTGTCCTCCTCTTCTTGCCCCTCATTTCCTCCTATTTTCCTTTTTGTTTTACTCTGCTTGCCTTTCCTTACATGAGGCGGGAGTTATCAAGATGCAGACATGAATAAAACCAGTGTCTCTCCCGGCCTTTAACACGGACAGGGGAGAGAGTTAAACCCCCCCTCCTCTCCTCTTTATCCACCCTAACCCCCACCCCTTCCCTCAGCCATGTTTGCCCACCACTCTCCTGCATTGTCTGTCCCTGTGTTTGCGTCTTTTGCTGCCCTCTGTATGTGTGCTATCATGATGTGTGCTGTCCTGTGGGCTTTGTGTCGCTAGCTTTGTGTGGGCTGTTCTTTGTGTCTGCCGTCTTTTCGCTTATTGAAGTTTGTTGGAGTTGGTGTCTGCCGTCTTTCCTGTCTCCAATCCTTTGTGTCCACTGAGTTATGTTTGTGCTGTTCTTTATGTCCTGCGATCATTTAAGTCTTCCGACTTCGATTTCTGCTGGCTGTGCTGTGCTATGCTGTCTCATTTGATTTGTATATTCTGCCCTTTGTGTCCTTTGAGTGTGCTGTCCAAAGTAATTGCTATCTATCTTTACATCTGCTATCCTTATTGTTTGCTGCCCCCCCCCCCCCCTCCCTCATCTCCTTTAAACTCAATAGATGTCACTATAGAACTTTACCTTCACCATAACTCCTTTCTGGTCAGCTTGACATTTGACACCAACGAATGTCATCATGTCCTGAATAAGTTCTTAGAATTGGGATTTTTGACCCTTCGATGTTAGTGTGCCTTTGATTTTTGACCCTTCGATGTTGGTGCGCCTTTGATTTTTGACCCTTTGATGTTTGTGTGCCTTTGATTTTTGACCCTTTGATGTTGGTGCGCCTTTGATTTTTGACCCTTTGATGTTGGTGCGCCTTTGATTTTTGACCCTTTGATGTTGGTGCGCCTTTGATTTGGCTGTGCTTCTGAGTGACCCAGCTTGGGCCGCTATCATCGTGGACCTCCCTTCAGATCACTGATCGGTCAGACCTCCCTTCAGATCACTGATCGGTCAGACCTCCTTCAGATCACTGATCAGTCAGACCTCCATTCAGATCACTGATCAGTCAGACCTCCCTTCAGTTCACTGATCAGTCAGACCTCCCTTCAGATCACTGATCAGTCAGACCTCCCTTCAGATCACTGATCAATGAGACCTCCCTTCAGATCACTGATCGATCAGACCTCCCTTCAGATCACTGATCGATCAGACCTCCCTTCAGATCACTGATCGATCAGACCTCCCTTCAGATCACTGATCGATCAGACCTCCCTTCAGATCACTGATCGATCAGACCTCCCTTCAGATCACTGATCGATCAGACCTCCCTTCAGATCACTGATCGATCAGACCTCCCTTCAGATCACTGATCTGTCAGACCTCCCTTCAGATCACTGATCGATCAGACCTCCCTTCAGATCACTGATCGATCAGACCTCCCTTCAGATCACTGATCAATGAGACCTCCCTTCAGATCACTGATCAATGAGACCTCCATTCAGATCACTGATCAATGAGACCTCCCTTCAGATCACTGATCAATGAGACTCTCCTTCAGATCACTGATCAATCAATATATCACGCTCAGTGTGTGCATGGACGCATAGTAACGGTACAGCAGTGTTGTGTAAATGTTACATAAACATGGCTTACGCAGCCCTGATGACGTCTGAGGAGGTGACGTTGGGTAGATTGATATCATCAGGAAGCTGTCAGAGCTTTCGGTTTTGTTTGTTTGTTTTTTGAAAGAGAAAGTTTTGTTGCCTTGATCATGTTGGCGGGTGTGTGCATGTGTGTGCGCGCGTGCGTGCGTGCATGAGAAAGTTTTGTTGCCTTGATCATGTTGGAGGGTGTTCGCATGTGTGTGCGTGCGTGCGTGCGTGCGTGCATGTGTGTGTGTGTCACGGACAAAAAAAGAAAAACCGAATTCGTGATCAGTCACCAGCCAGTTCAATTGGACATAAGTCCAAACTCAAACATCCTGGTTTCCAGGCAGACGACTTCATGTGTCGCGTCAGCCAATTAGGCACAGCGAAGAGGCTATTTTTAGTCCGTCACGGAGACGGCACCGTCCCGCAGACAGACTGAGTGGCTTGACCGACGTCTCAATAGGTCTGGCCAGACGGGTCTCGGCGCCTGGGTCAGACTGATACAGCTAATTTGCAAGACCAGCGCCCACAGTTAAGCCAGACGTCGCCGGTTGAAGTAGGAAGGGGGAAGGTATTGTGTGGTGGGGGTGAAATCAAGCTAATTAATTAAATGACCCATTGACCACCACAGAGAGCAAGGCCGGTAGATGTGACTTTGAGGATTTGCATGTCCAATGGAATTAGAGGGGAGGTAACCTCAGTACAAGGCGGGAAAAATACTGACCAATGGGACTCACCCTTTTGACAGGTAGGAACAGGATAAGAAAGCTATGGGAGTGGGAGCAAGGAAAGAGGAAGGAGAAGAAAGAAGAGACAGAGGGAGAGGTTCTGGGAGTAGGCTCTGCACAAGAGAAAAGCAGAGAGATGAGGGGAGGAGTGAAGAGAACCGAGTTGAAGCATTAGCACCATATAGAGTCTGCAGGGGAAGGACTAAGGAGAGATGTGAGAGAGAGAGAGAGAGTTGCTAATCGATGAAGAGAAAAAAAAAAGAAAAGAAAAAAAAGCAACCATGTCCATTTGATAGAGCAGACCAGAAGAGAGAGTGCAATGCGTTAGTGAAGGAAGGAAGAAAGGAGAACAGATCGATGCCTGGTAGTCACTGTTCAATTTGAACCGGGGTTCGACCTCATACCTGGCAGCGCCACTTTCATCAGGCAGAACCACAGGCCAACGCCAGTAACCTGACCAGTGCCAGCAGTCTAACCTGACCAGTGCCAGCGGTCCAACCTGACCAGTGCCGGCGGTCCAACCTGACCAGTGCCAGCAGTTGTGTCGTGACTGGTGTTTGTGAAAGTGACAGTGAAAAGAAAAAAAGAAGAAGAAAAGGAAAGACAGTGATTCGTAAATAGTTTAAGATCACCTGGCCAGGTAAAGTAGAAAATCTATTTATACCCGGGTTAGTTATGATGATTTAGATAAATGGTTTTGTGAAGTTCAAGGAAAGAGAGAATGTTTTATTTGGTTTGACTCCATGCGCATTGATGTTTTTTTTTTCCATGATTATGTGTAGTAAAGTTATAGACTTTACTAGTGGTTTGATTTGACGAATGCATGATATATGAATGAGATTGTAAGCAAGCTGTGAGTGTGTTTGGGCTGTGCCCTAGTCCTTCTCCACTGACGTACCCCGAGTTTGACAATTTATTGGTGAGCCTGCCAGGATATTCTGGCCCATTTATTATAATTGTTCAACTTCTCAGAGAGGAAGCTGGGTGGGATTCAAGTATTGTAATCCTAAGACAAGGTAGTGTCTTACTGTATGTTTCCAAGATAGTTTAATACTAGGCTTGGCATTGCTTCCAAGATAGTTAACACTAGGCTTGGCATTTCAGCCCCAGAGTACTTATTTCGCACAGATTGCCTATAATTCGCTCTCATAGTTGGGTCAGGCGCTAGGCGTCTTATAAAAACTAATTACGTTGTCCCAAGCTAATATTATCATTCATAGGATTGTGCTATCACGTCACTCGTGTCGGTAACCACCAGTTTGGCTGTCGTAGTAGTAAAACCTTGTTCAAAAAAAAAAAAAAAGGATATAATGGCGGACGAAAAGAACACCCCTATTGAACAACTTGTGAGCGTCGCTCGTGAGTTAGGCTACTCGGGAGAAGAGTTGCGAGCATTCGTTGAAACCCAACAAAAGATGGAAAGAGATGAGCGAGCGGAAAGACGCCGTGTCGCAGTAGAAATAGCAGAGCAGGAAAGGGTTAAAGCTAGCGAAACGCAGGAAACAGAAAGACTAAGGATTCAGGCTAACAATAATCAGGAAACGCAGGAAACAGAAAGATTAAGGATTCAATTAGAGTTAGAGAGAGTGAGAATACAGAGGGAGACCACCGATGATGGTAGTTCAGTTTCCAGTGACCCTGTGCGCAGTTATGCCCCCCGACCAAAGTTACCAAAATTCTCTGAAGGAACAGATTCGATTGATGCGTACATCAGTCGTTTTGAAACGTTTACTACTAGTCAGGGTTGGCCTTCAGAAGAGTGGGCAGTCATTTTGTCAGCGCTATTGACGGGTAAGGCATTACAGATTTTCACTGCATTACCAGCAGACCAACAATCTGATTTTAGTGCTGTGAAGGAGTCTTTGATGAAGGGATTTGACCTCACAGAGGAGGGGTTCAGAAAGAAATTTCGATCAGCTAGATTACAAGCAGGTGAAACGTACACTCAGTTTGGTGCACGTTTAGATCACTATTTTGAGAAGTGGTTAGAGTTGAGTGGTACGAGAAAGGAGTTCGCTGAATTGAAAGAGCTGGTTATGAAAGAACAGATTTTGTCAGGTTGCAGTCCAGAGTTAATTATACATTTGAAAGAGAGACAGCCAGAGACAGCAGGGGAGTTGCTGAAGTTAGCAGAGGTGTACAGGGAGGCACGTTTGGGCACTAAGGTGCAGGAGAAACAGGTGCCAGACACAGGTGAGAAGAGTGCAAGGAGACTAGGGGAGTTTTCTGCAAAGTCTGCAAACCAGTGGTGGGGCAGAAAGGAGGACAAAGGGACAATAGGTGTTTCATTTGTCACAAGAAGGGACATGTGGCGAGGGATTGTCGCATGAGGTTCCAGAAGGCAGCAGCCTTGCAAGAGGTTGATAAGGGTCGCCAGGGGAAACGACCTGCAGTGGAACCAAAAGGGATCCGATCTGAAGAGGGTAGAGTGCGGCCTATGGCTAGTGCTGGACAGCAGTCAGTGTCAGGGATGGAGGGCACTAGGCTGAGTGGTTCATTACCAGTGGAAGAAGGGTGGATTGGCCAGCAGAGGGTGAAAGTGTTACGGGACACTGGTTGTTCATGTGGTGTAGTAAGAACAACGCTGGTCGAGGATGGGGATTTGACAGGGCAAATCCAGACCTGTACTCTAATCGATGGCACTGTGAGGGAGTTCCCAGTTGCTAAGATAGAAGTACGTACCCCTTACTTCTCAGGCGAGTTGTCTGCGCTGGTGATGGAGAAACCCCTTTATGATTTGATCATCGGAAATATTCCAGGTGCAAGGGATCCAGGGGATCCTGAGTTGTTGACTGCTACAGGGGCAGCAGTTCAAACACGGAGCAAGGAGGAAAAGGCTGATAAACCATTAGTCGTTCCAGCAAGGAAGTCAGGCATAGATGTGTCGCCTGATGAGTTTAGGGCAGCGCAGGAACAAGACCCCTTCGCTCGTGAAGTCTTGGGAATTGGCAAGAGGTGGAGAGAAACAGGTGGTTAGAGGAGGTGAGACAGAATTTCTGGTGAAAGGCGGGATGTTGTACCGAGTGTTCACCAAGGGGAAGACAGGTAAGGTGACAACTCAGTTAGAGGTACCAGCATGTTATCGTGACACTGTCATGTCAGTGGGTCACGAGTCGCTCATGGCGGGTCATCTCGGCACCGGCAAAACAGCTGACCGAATCTTTGATGATTTTCACTGGCCAGGGGCAATGGCAGACATAAAGCGGTTCTGCATGTCATGTGATGTGTGTCACAGGTCAGCCACAAGAGGGGTGAAGAGGAAGGCGCCTCTTAAACAGCCCCCTTTAATTGACACACCATTCAGGAGAGTGGCTGTTGATCTGATTGGCCCAATCTCGCCCTGTTCCAAAGGTGGGCACAGGTATGTGTTGACGCTCGTGGACTACGCGACCAGATATCCAGAAGCAGTCGCATTGAAAGGCGTAGATACGCAACAGGTCGCTGAAGGGCTAGTAGACATCTTTTCTCGCGTGGGTGTGCCATCACAAATTCTCAGTGACAGGGGGTCACAGTTCACCTCAGGCGTGATGAGGGAGGTCAACAGGCTGCTAGGGATCACACAGCTTCTCACTACCCCATACCACCCACAATGTAATGGCCTGGTGGAAAGATTCAATGGTGTGCTGAAGGGCATCTTAAAGAAGCTCTGTGAGGAAAGACCGGCAGATTGGGATCGTTACATTCCAGCGGCATTGTTCGCCTACAGGGAAGCCCCTCAGGAGAGCACAGGCTTTTCACCATTTGAGCTGCTGTATGGGCAGACAGTTCGGGGACCAGTGTGTATTCTCAAAGAGCTATGGTCCGGAGAACAGGAGTCAGAAGAGGTTAAAACCACTTATCAGTATGTGGTGGACCTACGCAATAGGCTCGAGGAGACATGTAAGGTTGCAAGGGAAAGTTTGCAGGAGGCTAGGGTCGTGCAGAAGAAGCAATATGACAGGAAGGTGAGGAAGGAATTCCTCAAGGTGGGAGATCAAGTCCTGTTACTGCTTCCACGGATCACAACAAGCTGCTGATGCATTGGAAAGGACCATTCACCATCATTGAAAAGGTAGATCAGAATTACCGAATTGATGTGAATGGGAAACCAAAACTTTTCCATGCGAATTTGCTCCGCAAATATATTCAGCGTGAGACTCAGCACATAGGCGCAGCAGCAATCATTGATGGAGGTGAAGGAGACCCAGCAGAAGAAGGGGAGATTTTGTTGCCTGAGTTTCCAGGAGAAGAGTCATACACGGATATGTCTAAACCATTTTTGTTGCGTACAGATGCATCAGGTGGTGGAGTAGGTGCAGTATTGTTGCAGGATCACGAAGGGGTCGAGTTTCCTGTGAAGTATGCTAGCAAGAAGTTGACGAAGTGTGAAGAAGGGTACGCAACGGTAGAGAAGGAGTGTTTGGCTGTCGTGTGGGCCGTGCAGAAATTTCACAAATACTTGTATGGGAAAGAGTTCGTGATAGAGACTGATCATCAACCACTCAAATTCCTGCAGGAGGCGCAGCTGAAAAACAGCAGGGTGCTGCGTTGGGCAATGGCACTGCAGCCCTACAGGTATCGAGTTCAGTACATCCCAGGTCGACAGAATGTAGGAGCTGACTATTTAAGCCATGTAGTCTAGCAAGCTGCAACTCAGAGGAAGTCAGTCATATCCGGGGTGCATAGCTACTTTGTAAATGTCACCTATCGGCGGTGCTAATTCAGCCGTCCATGTGTTTGGAGTAATGGTAGTTCAGAAATAGAGAGCGTGTGCGCGTGTGCATATGTGTGTATGTGTGTGTGCGAGCATGCGTGTGTAAGATTGGGGTTTTGGTTAAGGTGGAAGGTTAGGCTAGGTAGGGGGCTGGAGAAATAAGACATACAATATTCTTGAATTCCAGTCTTCATTATGGAAGGGATGGAAGCGGGAGGTTGGTTTCGTTTCCGATTGTTACCCTTTTGTTACTTGGGTTCTACACCAGAGAAGGCGGGGCAGGATATCGGCTTTTGTTGTATTGTCAAGTCTGTGAGTTGTTGTGGTAAATTGTCGTGTTGTTGCACGAGCAACAACTAGTCCGTTGGTCCGGCGTGTCAGATCTGCGGAGGGATACGCTGCTCTGACCAATCGCTGTTTTGTGTTGTGAGTAGAGTTCGCTTGATTCCGACCAGTGCGGAATGCGTTGGGGTAGCTTCACTTCGGTCCCTGGTGTTCGTCGGAGTGGACGCGCCTTGTAGTTGCGGCGGCAGCGCCGTTAGTCGAGCTGAGTGACTTCGGGTCATAGTTAGGGCCAGGTCCTCGTTGGGTCTGGTGTGCCCTTGGCCTGTGCCGGGTTCTGTGTCGTCTCTGTTTGCAGCAACTTCAGCCAGTTGCAGAACTGGTGTGGTTGAACGTCTGTCTGTCCAGTTGTCAGCAGGTATCCTGTTCCGTCCTGAGGGTGGGGCCAGACCACCGCAGTCTGCTGCCGCGTGCCGGCAGGTGAGCGGCGGTGTCCCGTTGCCTGCTGCTTTTCCCGGGAGAGGGAGACCATCCAGGCCGTCTGCCGTCTGTGGGCAGCTCTCCTCCGCTACCGGAGTTCTTCCGGGAGTTCTCCAGCCACCTGTTGCTCTTCCCTGTTCGGGCGTCCTGTGAGAGGGCGCCGCACCAGACCTTCCCTCACCCTCAGTGTCCGGCGGGGGGGGGGCCTTCAGAGGAGGAGGCGTCCTTCGAGCCCCCAGACTCGTCGAGAGGGCGCCTGGTGTGCGTTGGGTGTAGTGCGGCGGGAGAGGAGTCGGACTGCGGGGAAGCCAGGGTCAGCGCCGGGGTGTAGTCTTCGGGGAGTCGGACTGTGGGAGGCCACGGTCAGCGCCGGAGTGCAGAGTCTTCCGGAGAGGTGTCAGCCTGTGAGGGGCCAAGTACAGCGCCGAGGACTGGAGCCCTCCGGGCCGGGATGGGTTGTCCCATAGGTGGGGTAGAGAGGGTGTAGTGTTAGGGAGTAGGGTTAAGGGTGTTAGCTACTGCCTCCTTTTGGGACGTAGTGGCCAGCACAGTGTAGGGTACTTGTTGTTGCCTCCCTTAGGGACGCAGTGACCAGTGCGGTAGTGGTCCCGGGTCAAAAGAGAAGGGTGGGTCCTGGGGAGAGGTGTGGGTGGTAGTAGTTTAGATATTAGAGTCCCTTGGGTTTGTCCTTGTCCCCAGTAGTTAGCCACCACGTGTGCGGGCTATCTCTGCGTCCCTAGGTCGCAGCGATATACCGCAACTGGTGCTTTAGCATAGGTTAGGGTTCTCAGGGTCGTAGCAGGGTAGTGTGGGTCAGGGTAGAAGTGGGATACCGGTGTGTGAGTGTGGATGGACGTGAGTGGTGGCGCCATAGTGTGTGTGTGTGAAATAAAGAAGTGTGCATGAGTGTAAAGCTGTGTTAGTGTGCTGTGTTGTCTGCTCTAGTGTGTAATAGGCGTGGGTAGGGGTGGTAGGGCCGTCCAGCTTAGCGACCGTGACAGTAAATAATATGTGTTGATTACAGTTATGTTGAGTGGATATGGGTTCATTCCCATTTGGCTATGGTTCATATTTTCTGTGTGAGACTTGTTCATGTAAATGTAGTTATGTTGGAGCATACAGTCGCTTGTGTAGTAACGCACTGTTTGCGATAAGTGAGGATGGAGATTCCTCAGTGAGATGTCATGGATCGTTGTCATATTAGATTGTGCTTTTCATAGTAGTTGTGAAGAGAGATGTGGCAAATCCGCAGGTAGGGGAATTGCATAGGTGCGCACAGAGGTTATCAGAAAATGAGTTGAAATAAGGCAAAAGCGCATGTCAATGATAACCCATTGGGGTGATATTTACTAGTGATACATGCTTATAATTTGTAAACCGTTTGTTGTAAATTATTTTTGCAAAACCTTGCACGTGTAGCTGTGTTGTCAGCAAATTCGGTTGTTGTTGGTTTTTTTTGTACCGTTGTTTTGAGACAATGCTGAGCATAGTCTTTTGCAAGGGGGAAATTGTCACGGACAAAAAAAAGAAAAACCGAATTCGTGGTCAGTCGCCAGCCAGTTCAATTGGACATAAGTCCAAACTCAAACATCCTGGTTTCCAGGCAGACGACTTCATGTGTCGCGTCAGCCAATTAGGCACGGCGAAGAGGCTATTTTTAGTCCGTCACGGAGACGGCACCGTCCCGCAGACAGACTGAGTGGCTTGACCGACGTCTCAATAGGTCTGGCCAGATGGGTCTCGGCGCCTGGGTCAGACTGATACAGCTAATTTGCAAGACCAGCGCCCACAGTTAAGCCAGACGTCGCCGATTGAAGTAGGAAGGAGGAAGGTATTGTGTGGTGGGGGTGAAATCAAGCTAATTAATTAAATGACCCATTGACCACCACAGAGAGCAAGGCCGGTAGATGTGACTTTGAGGATTTGCATGTCCAATGGAATTAGAGGGGAGGTAACCTCGGTACAAGGCGGGAAAAATACTGACCAATGGGACTCACCCTTTTGACAGGTAGGAACAGGATAAGAAAGCTATGGGAGTGGGAGCAAGGAAAGAGGAAGGAGAAGAAAGAAGAGACAGAGGGAGGGGTTCTGGGAGTAGGCTCTGCACGAGAGAAAAGCAGAGAGATGAGGGGAGGAGTGAAGAGAACCGAGTTGAAGCATTAGCACCATATAGAGTCTGCAGGGGAAGGACTAAGGAGAGATGTGAGAGAGAGAGAGAGTTGCTAATCGATGAAGAGAAAAAAAAGAAAAAAAAGAAAAAAAGCAACCATGTCCATTTGATAGAGCAGACCAGAAGAGAGAGTGCAATGCGTTAGTGAAGGAAGGAAGAAAGGAGAACAGATCGATGCCTGGTAGTCACTGTTCAATTTGAACCGGGGTTCGACCTCATACCTGGCAGCGCCACTTTCATCAGGCAGAACCACAGGCCAACGCCAGTAACCTGACCAGTGCCAGCAGTCTAACCTGACCAGTGCCAGCGGTCCAACCTGACCAGTGCCGGCGGTCCAACCTGACCAGTGCCAGCAGTTGTGTCGTGACTGGTGTTTGTGAAAGTGACAGTGAAAAGAAAAAAAGAAGAAGAAAAGGAAAGACAGTGATTCGTAAATAGTTTAAGATCACCTGGCCAGGTAAAGTAGAAAATCTATTTATACCCGGGTTAGTTATGATGATTTAGATAAATGGTTTTGTGAAGTTCAAGGAAAGAGAGAATGTTTTATTTGGTTTGACTCCATGCGCATTGATGTTTTTTTTCCCATGATTATGTGTCGTAAAGTTATAGACTTTACTAGTGGTTTGATTTGACGAATGCATGATATATGAATGAGATTGTAAGCAAGCTGTGAGTGTGTTTGGGCTGTGCGCTAGTCCTTCCTCCACTGACGTACCCGAGGTTGACAGTGTGTGTGTGTGTGTGTGTGTGTGTGTGTGTGTGTGTGTGTGTGTGTGTGTATGTGTGTGTGTGTGTGTGTGTGTGTGTGTGTGTGTGTGTGTGTGTGTGTGTGCGCGCATGTGTGTGCGTGCGTGTGTGTGTGTGTGTGTGTGTGTGTGTGTGTGTGTGTGTGTTGCTATTAGATATTGATCATGTTGTTTGATTCTCCTGTGTTTCATAACCCGACACCATCTTGTGATTCTGAATCTAATCACATCATCATCAAAGTGCCGGTCATTGGCACTTCGTTAGAAACAGTCCATCAGCCAGCACCACCTTAAGGGACGATCCCATCTATATCATTACCTCTGTCACAAGCAGTCCTTTGATTACAAACAGAACGGGGGGGGGGATAAAGAAACAAAGAAAAATAAAGAAAGGAAGAAAGGAAGAAAAAAAAGGAAGAAAAGAAAA
>CM031608.1:54085870-54088370 GCA_018398815.1 Conus ventricosus
CACACACACACACACACACACACACACACACACACGCAAGTACGCATACACGCAAGTACCCACGCAAACACACACACACACATGCAAGTACGCTCGCAAATGCACCACACACACACACACACACACAACACACACACACACACACACACACACACACACACACACACACATTCGCACAACCACATAACAATATATTTTTATCTCCGCCCCCTCACTCCCTCTCCAAAACCAACACGGAACTGGAGGGGGAAGTGAAGAAGAAGAGAGGGTTGGGAGATGAGGAGGAGGGAGAGTGTAAGCAGGGCCGGGGGCGAGGAAGGGGTTGGGTGGGTGGGCTAATTTCCCTAAATTTAACCACTCTGACGTAAACGACACGAAATGACGCCTGATTATACCAGTTGACGACAATGTATTATGTCGGCCCTTTCTCCCTCAGGCCAGGGAGAAATCAAAGCCATGCACCATCAACATCATAACCCCACTCCAACGCCATCCTCTGAATCATAACCCCACGCCAACGCCATCCTCTGAACTCACACAGCAGGTAGGACGGAAGCCAAGTAAGGTGATGGATCCTGTTGCTGACAGAACCCACGCAAAGATTAACATCAGGAAAGGGATCTTAACCATCATACAAAACTGCACGCAAGCACTCTCTCTCTCTCTCTCTCTCTCTCTCTCTCTCTCTCTCTCTCTCTGTATGCATGTGTCTGTCTATATATATATTATATATATATATTATATATATTATATATATTATATATATATATATATTATATATATATATATATATATATATATATAATCTGTGTGTGTGTGTGTGTGTGTGTGCGTGCGTGCGTGCGTGCGTGCGTGCGTGCGTGGTGTGTGTGTGTGTGTGCATACATATATATATATGAAAGGCCTAGGAGCAGGCAATACAAATAGATGTGCCTTTGAGAGGGTTCCTTCAGGCAGCCAGTGAAGGGTTTCTCATATTTGTAATACATTCCCCATTTTCGTCTTTTTTATTTATTTATTTATTTCTAAAAGTGTAAATCTTTGCCAAGTCATTACTATAACGACTGAAGAATTGTTAGCCTGCACTTGTTTCCCCCCCCCCCCCCCCCCCACTATTTAATTGTTCAGCGCTATATATTATATATAATATATATATATTATATATATATATATATGCATGCATGCATGCATGTATATTTGCATGTGTGTGCATGCAAGTAATGTGTGTAGGTATGTATGTACGTGTGTATGCATGTATGTATGTACGTGTGTGTATGTATATATGTGTGTATACATGTATGTATATATGTGTGTATGTGTGTACGTATTATTTACATGTATTTATGTATGCATGTATGTAGGTATGCATTTATGCATGCATCACTTATCTGATCCTGAAATACGTCTGGACAAGTCCACCATACCAGCTGTGAAAGAAGCTAATTTTCTGGGTGTTATTTTTGATCAACAACTGAACTTAAAAAGTCATCCAACACTTAAAAACTGCATGTCAGAAAGCACTGAACATTCTGAGAGTTGTGGCACACACAGATAGGGGCGCTGACAGGAAAACTCTCTCCATCTTTACAGGGCTCTGATCCGCTCCGAACTGGACTATGGGTACAGTTCGGCCAGATCTTCCTACCTGAAAAGTCTAGTTCCTATCCACCATCAAGGGCTTCGATTGTGTCAGGGTGCGTTCCACACCACCCCTGTTTATTGCCTGTATGCTGAGGCAGGAGTACCATCCCTCTCAAACCGCCCGACTGGAACTTGCCTTCAACTACTGTTTGAATCTCTCTTCTGAACCCCAAAACCCTGCATATGACTGTGTGTTTGACCCCAAGTTCCAAAAGAAATACGATGACCACCCCAGGTCCACTCCACCCTTGGGAATCGTATTCCTCACCATTTCAACAAAGCAGATATAGATTTTGGAGTAGTTTATGATTTATCCAAGTTTCCTGATGACCTTCCATGGATTTTCTTCACCTAGAGATCCGGTTTGATTTAGCCTCGTACCGTAAAGACTCCACTAGTTCATTGGCATACAAGTCCCTTTTTGCTGAACTGTGTTCAAAGTTTCCATTCTTTAAAATAATTTTCACTGACGGTTCCAAATTTGAGGAGCTGCCTCTGCTGAGCTGACAACCTTGGTCTTGCTTCTTAAAATGGTCTGTAAGTCCAAACATAAAACATATCCTCATTTTATCAGACTCCCTTTCTGCTTTGGAGGCCATTGCCGGCCGTAATCGCAAGCACCCTCAGCTGCTGAAAGGTTTCGAACTGTACACCTCTCTGAAATCAGATGGATATGGATACAACACAGTTTTTGCTTAGGTTCCTAGCCATGAAGGGCATTCGAGGCAACAAGGTGGTTAATCAACTTGCCAAGAGTGCGAAAAGAAAAGTTGAGCAGGTTGTTTATTCCTCACACTGATCTCAAACCCAAAACACAGGCTTACGTCAAAGACCTCTGGTAAGAGGAATGGAACTCGCA
>CM031608.1:54094046-54101546 GCA_018398815.1 Conus ventricosus
CCGAATGTTTAGTCTGCTCTATGATTTTTCATGTGATTGCGATTAAAAAGGTATATTTTTGGTGGACTGCCCAAAGTTAATTCTCTCCATATTAAATTTAGGTTCTGCTAGGCCACCACCATAGCCCCCACTACCAATTGCACACAGAAGTTGCAGCCACCCTCCATTCATTTTATTTTTATTTTATTTCATTTTATTTTGTTTTTATTTTTGTTTATTAAATTTTGTTTATCTACAGGGTCGAACTTTAATTAAGGACCACTTATACACAGTCTCACAAAACATAGAAAGAAAAACCGACAAACGACAGAAACTTTATAAATGTTTAATTTCATTATCAGTGAACAACATTTTGTCACTTTCATCGAAAAAATCATTCTTTCTGATTAGACAGGGGAGCCTGAATGAGACTAACCCCCAAAATGACATTCACAAAAAGAGTGTTCTTTACAGTCTGATCAAAACCGAGTGTGACCCCCCTCGGTCCGGTCAAAATCAGACAGCTTGCGTCTTGGAGGCATTTTTGTGTTATGAAGAATTATGCACTTTTGGGCTGCTTTTAGGGGCATTCCAGTCAGTAAAAAGCTCTGCAATGCATTGGTTTTTGCACGTGCATTTGGAATTTCAGTGGAAAACCGTTTGAAGCAGTTTTTCACTCTTGCTTAAAACACAAGCAATTTTTGACAACAATCTGCAACTTTCAAACCCCCCCCCCCCCCCTCTGCATGCCGCACGTGACAATAAGACAGCTTTCGCAAGCTTTGCGGAATACTCTGTATAACCCCTCAAACCTTTCCTGTGACGAATTCTTCGAAAAATGCATTGCTTGTATTTTTGGCCAATTTAAAAAGAAAGGGCCTTTTTCGGGGTGGTCCTTAATTAAAGTTCGACCCTGTATTTACTCATATTCATTTATTCATTATTTATTTATCTATTAATTTTCATTATCGTTTTCTATTTTCTAATATTTTTATTTATTTAATATTTATTTGTTTGTTTGTTTGTTTGTTTATTTATTATTTTTTTAATTCATTGATTTACTTTATTCAATTACATCCTTTCACTCGCCCTCCCTTCATTTTTCTTCCCCCCCTCCCCCCCCCCCCCCCCCCTTTCCCCTACTACTTCCTCTCCCATGATCCCCTCGTTTCCGTCTGGCGGTCATTTTTAATCTTGAGGCGAACAGGAGAAGCTAAGTGGTTCCTTGTTTTTCGTTGTCACTGTCCTAAATGTTATTTGTTTTCGCCTGAAGAAGACCCAAGAGGTCAAATGCAATGTGCCTAGTCTCGTACTCTGTTTGTCTGTGTCCTTGGCGGTAACTAAACCCCTCTCTTTCCAAATTTCGTTTTTAGTCAGAAGCGGGAATTCGTTTTCTGTGTTCTCTGACTAGATGTTTTTCGGCGTTGCCTTAGAGATAGTCTGACAGCCTTCACTGCGGACTCCAGAGCACAGCACGATAAACCACACTCCACAGCACAACATGATAAACCACCCTCCACAGCACAGCATGATAAACCACACTCCACAGCACAGCATGATAAACCACACTCCACAGCACAGCTGATAAACCACACTCCACAGCACAGCGTGATAAACCACACTCCACAGCATACCACGATAAACCACACTCCACAGCACAGCAGGATAAACCATACTCCACAGCACAGCGTGATAAACCACACTCCACAGCATATCACGATAAACTACACTCCACAGCACAGCATGACAAACCACACTCCACATCACAGCGTGATAAACACACTCCACAGCACAGCATGATAAACCACACTCCACAGCACAGCATGATAAACCACACTCCCACACCATATCACGATGACCCACACTCACAGCACAGCGTGATAAACCACACTCCACAGCACAGCGTGATAAACCACACTCCACAGCACAGCATGATAAACCACACTCCACAGCACGGCGTGATAAACCACACTCCAGAGCACAGCATGATAAACCACAGCACAGCGTGATAAACCACACTCCACAGCACAGCGTGATAAACCACACGCCACAGCATAGCGTGATAAACCACATTCCACAGCACAGCATGATAAACCACACTCCACAGCATATCACGATAAACCACACTCCACAGCACAGCATGATAAACCACACTCCACAGCACAGCGTGATAAACCACACTCCACAGCACAGCATGATAAACCACACTCCACAGCATATCACGATAAACCACACTCCACAGCACAGCGTGATAAACCACAGTCCACAGCACAGCGTGATAAACCGCACTCCACAGTACAGCATGATAAACCACACGCCACAGCACAGCGTGATAAACCACATTCCACAGCACAGCGTGATGAACCACACTCCACAGCACAGCATGATAAACCACACTCCACAGCACAGCGTGATAAACCACATTCCACAGCACAGCGTGATGAACCACACTCCACAGCACAGCATGATAAACCACACTCCACAGCACAGCGTGATAAACCACACTCCACAGCACAGCATGATAAACCACACTTCACAGCACAGCATGATAACCACACTCCACAGCACACTTTCACAGGAGAACACAATAAACCAACCTTCACAGCAGAACACAATAAACAAACCTTCACAGTAGAACACAATAAACCAACATTCACAGCAGAACACAATAAACCAACATTCACAGTAGAACACAATAAACCAACCTTCACAGTAGAACACAATAAAACCAGCTCACAGAGTAGAACACAATAAACCAACCTTTACATTAGAACACAATAAACCAATCTTGACAGCAGAACACAATAAACCAACCTTCACAGCAGACCACAATAAACCAACCTTCACAGCAGAACACAATAAACCAACCTTCACAGCGGAACACAATAAACCAATATTCACAGCAGAACACAATAAACCAACTTCACAGCAGAACACAATAAACCAACCTTCACAGCAGAACACAATAAACCAACCTTCACAGCAGAACACAATAAACTAACCTTCACAGCGGAACACAATAAACCAATCTTCACAGCAGAACATAATAAACCAACCTTCACAGCAGAACACAATACACCAACCTTCACAGCAGAACACAATAAACGAGCCATCACAGCAGAACACAATAAACCAACCTTCACAGCAGAACACAATAAACCAACCTTCACAGCAGAACACAATAAATCAACCTTCACAGCAGAACACAAAAAAATCAACCTTCACAGCGGAACACAATAAACCAGCCATCAGAACAGAGCACAAAAAACCCAGCTCTCAGAGCAGAACAAAATAAACCAGCCCTCACAGCAGAACACAATAAACAAGACTTCATGCCTTTCTTTTTCCTATCCTAGGACTTCGAGGTTTTTCACGGGTGAAATATTTGCACATAACGCCTGTTTGGTTTCAACTGTAAATAAGGTAGCCAAGTTTGTGTTGGGACTCTGTGAATTCAACAGCACGCGCCTGTCTTATCCTTTCCACCAGCACACAGGGAAAGTGGAGCATGCCTCTGCTCCCTCGCTTCACTGTTCCCCGTATACACGCACACAGACAGACAGACAGACAGACAGATAGACACACACACACACACACACAAAACACACACACACCACACACCACACACACACCCACACATACCACGCACGCACGCACACACACCCCATAAAAATACATAAACGCATGCGCGCGCACGCCACGCACACGCACCCCCACACACACACACCCCATCACACACACACACACCCCACACCATACGCACGCAACACACACACCCACACCCCACACAAAACACACCACACACACACACACAAAACACACCACACTTCCCTGATCAAACTTAACACTTTTGACCTTTCTCTACTTCAAACCCTAATTTAAACGTCACCTAACCCAACTTTAACCCTAACCTTACGGTGACACAAGTTGGCGGGTTGTGACTCACGAGATGCCCCCTGTCAGGCTGGCCCTGAGCAGAGCAGCACGGGGGAACGGCCAGACTGGGAATGGGGGGGCATGGCCCGCAATGGAGTTCCCCCTCCCAAGGATCAAATGGTTCCCGTTCAGTTCAGTGGTTATTCTATCGTCTGTTCATCATCAATGAAATAGACGATCTTAAAAGGCAACAGAGATCACCGAACATGCCAGACTTACTGTCTATGGTATTTTCTCTCTCTCTGTCCTTCACGTTTTAGAATCTAGACTATCCTTCCAAATACGAAAGAAATTACTTTTAAGAATTGAATAATAGTTTTTCAAAGTGCGTAAACTAAAGGGGGAATTGAAAAAATGTAAAAAAGAATTGTTAGTGATTCCACACGACAATATGGAAAAGCAAATTACAAGAAAAAAACACTTGTCTTGTAATCTGTTTGTCCACTGGGTCTTGCGGAATGATAACAGTTCTTATCAAAATCTAATAAATAAAAAAATCACAACAATCTGGCCAACCTGACTGGACAATAACGTGTGCGATGTCTGTAATACAAGCGTCATTAAAATATGGACAATGCTTTCAATATATGCAGAAATTTATTTGTATCTCCCTGTTAAAATTGGGCAGCCTGGCAGTATACGGACAGTAAAAATTTCCCTCACATATACCCCAAAGGAGAGAATTTTTCCATGTGTTTAATAAAAGTTTATTGATGATCTTGCTATGTATCTTGGGCAGGAAGGCAATTCCTGGACTTCTTAGGAATAACATGATTTCACGTCCGTGCACGTTCTGTTTTCGGTAGCACTCAGACGCGCTACCTCAGTTCAATGTGCTCCTCCACCCCCCCACCCCCATCCCCACCACCTCCCCCACCCCACCCCTTCCCCCACCCCCGAAGGAATGGGTGAGGATGACAAAAACACTCACCAGCATTACCACATGTGAGAAGGGGTGGTGAAAATTGCCGTTTACATTTTATGTTTGACGCCAGCGGGATTTGAACTCGCGATGTCTGACTAAGAGCTGGGTACTGTTCAACTGGGCTGACAGAATTGTATGGGTGGAAAGGTCCGATCTTTTTTCATGGAGAGATAAGAAGAAAGGCTTTGGAACACCGTACACATGTCACCAAACGGTTTAACAATGTGTGTGTGGTGTGTGTGTGTGTGTGTGTGTGTGTGTTTTGTGTGTGTGTGTGTGCGTGTGTGTGTGTGTGTGTGTTTGGACACACATCCCACATGTACACTCAAAACAGATCCAGACGGGCAGAAATACACGGCATTTCTTTCCACAGTCTCTATTCTCCCCCCCCCCCCCCCCCCCCCCCTCTGTGTTTTGTTCCACTGGGCTAACATCTCCCGGCCAGCTGCAAACATCAACGTGGCGCCTGTCATCTTGTTTACACCACCCGCAAGGCACTTGCACCCCGTGCCCCCTCTTACCAGCCTTCACCTGTCATCAGCCCTCTTTAGCTCTATCACATGTTCCCTCAAGGTTCTCTCCTCCTCTCTTTCTCTCTCTCTCTCTCTCTCCAGTCCGTTTTCGCCCTTCCAATGATGCGTGGAAAGGCTTATTTTGGAAGACGGACGTGAGGCGTTTGTTTGCTTGTTTGTTTACGTGCCTGAGGTGGGGTGGTGTGGGGTGTGTGTGGTGTGTGGGTTTTGTGTGTGTGTGTGTGTGTGTGTGTGTGTGTGTTGTGTGCGTGCGTGCGTGCGTGCGTGCGTGTGTGTGTGTGTGTGTGAGTGAGTGATTTTAAAAAACTCTGACGATGCACCTTAGCCAGGAAAAATATCTTTTCGTTTTCCCACCTTCTCAAAAAATTATTTCCGTTATTTACTGATGTCTGTACAGTCAGAATCTACACCCGCTTCCCAAGTTTCCCTCCCATACGCCTTTTCCATCCTGTCCCAACCTCCCCCCCCCCCCCCCCCCCCCCCTTTTTTGGTGACAAATAGGGTGTATGCAAATTGACAATTCTTGAAAAAAAAAAAAAAAGTCCGTTGCAGATTAAAGGACAAGAAGGCGAAAACTATGTTAGCTATACTTAATCTTTCTTTGGGATTTTTTTTTTTTTTTTTTTTGGGGGGGGGGGGGGGGGAGGACGAAAAGAATGAGAAGATTGTCATTTGTGTGTCAAGTCCTTTAGACCTTTGGGACCAGTAGATGACACCATCCTGACCCCCACCCACCCCTCCTCCCCACCCCCTACCCCTGCATTAAAGTGGAGGAAGTGAAGGAGACCCTGGTTCACTCTGGTAGGGCAAGGGTATTTATCGGGGGGGGGGGGGGGGGGGGGGGGGGGGGGGAGGGGGGGGGTGGGGGGGGGGGGGTTTCCGCTTGTACGAACTCCTGACACAAACAGGACACGTGTCCTCTTAAAGCGGGTTTTTGATTGGCTGTCAGTGCAGGTGGTAAAACAAACCACCCAGGGTGCAATCTTTCCACCATCATCGCTCCTCGGGATCGGAAAGAACGGTCACTAAGGACCTCCGGCAAAGAGGCCGTTGATCTCACACTCTACGATCAGTGTCGGCCTGTACTCCTTTCATCAAAAAGCAGGGAGTGTGGATGGTGTTAGTGTGGGGAGTGGTCAATGTGGCCTGACAAAGGGGGTTTGGATGGTGTTAGTGTGGGGAGTGGTCAATTTTGGCCTGACAAAGGGCGGTGATGGTTAAGTGTGGGGAGTGGTCAATGTGCCTCCCAAAGGGCGGTGATGGTGTGTGTTACTGTGTGGGGAGTGGTCAATGTGCCTGACAAAGGGCGGTGAGGTGTGTGTTACTGTGTGGGGAGTGGTCAAGTCCTGCCCAAAGGGCCCGGTGTGAGGTGTGTTTACTGTGTGGTGTTGTGCCGGCCGTCTCTTCTGTTGGCTTCCCTCACCTCTTTCTTTTCCCCTTTTTCCTTCCCAGTTTTAAAATCCCTTGCTCCGGCCCCGCTTCACTTAGAAGCTATGCTATGCTGCTGCCCCGTCTTCTGTGTCTCTCTATTTCGGTCCCCTTGTTTTTCCCCTCTCTCTCTCTCATCTCCCTCTCTCTCTCCTCTCCTCCCTCTCTCTCCTTCTCCGTCCCCATCTCTCTGCCTCTCTCCCCCCCTTCTCGTCCCTCCCCCCTATATCCCCCCCCCTCCTCTGTCTTCCCCTTCTCAGTCTCACTCCCCTTCCTTCTCCCCCCCCCCCCATTTCCCTTCTCTGTCTCTCCCCTCTCTCTCTCTCTCTGTCTCTGTCATTCTCTTTTTCTCCCCTCCCTCCCTCCTCTCTCTCTTCTCTCTTCTCTCCCCTCTCTCTCCTTCTCTCTCTCTCTCTCTCTCTCGACATCAGCAGACATTAATACGTTGTAGACTGCCATGTCCTTTATGATGCCAGCGTACCCTCACCCCTCACCCCACCCCCTTGCTCACCTCACCTACCCTCATTGCCTCATTTTCCCCCCCACTCAACAGCCACTGCCACGCTCCAACCTTTCTGTGAAGTTCACAAAAATAATCCCCGCTTCCAGAAAAATTGATCCACCTCTGCACAGAATCAAAGGGACCACCCCCTTCTCTCTCTCTCCTCTCTCTCTTCTCTCTCCTTCTTCTCTCTCTCC
>CM031608.1:54119046-54124046 GCA_018398815.1 Conus ventricosus
GAGAGAGAGAGAGAGAGAGAGAGGAGAGAGAGAGAGAGAGAGGAGAGAGAGAGAGAGAGAGAGAGAGAGAGAGAGAGAGGAGCATGCAAGCAAATATAGACCGACAATTACCAGTCGCGGACAGACAGGCTGACAGACAAACACACACATACACATATATGTACATGCATACATATATATATATTATATATAACGCACATACAGAGGGTGAGAGAGAAAGAGAGAGAGACAGAAAGAGGGACAAGGAGGGAGAGAGAAAGGAGAGAGAGAGAGAGAGAGAGAGAGAGAGAGAGAGAGAGAGAGAGAGAGAGAGAGCAGAGAGAATGAGAATGAGAGAGAGAGAGAGAGAGAGAGAGAGAGAGAGAGTATACACACACACACACACACACACACACACACACACACACACCACGCGCGCGCGCGCGCGCGCGCGCGCACGCACGCACGCACTTGCACACACACAGAGAGTATACACTCTCGTACCCTTCGCTCTTCTTCACAAAAACTTTTGAAAATCCCTAAGCGTTCTCTGAAGTCTGTTGGCGAAAGAGCCTTCAGTTTTAGAGCACCTTCTATTTGGAACTCCCTCCCTGAAGACCTTCGTAATCAGCCTACTCTTTCTTCTTTTAAATCTCAGCTCAAAACTTACCTCTTCAAAAAGGCCTATTCTCTTCTGTAGATGACTAGATCTCTCCTAAATCCCTCCACAACCTGTTTGGTGAGGCAGTTTATGCATGTAGTGCGTCTGCCATTGTGTATTTTCTTTTTGCTGTGTGCATGAATATTGTATGAATAAGTGCAAATGGTGGATGTAAGCGCATTGAGTTGTACAACAAGAAATGCGCTATATAAGTATTATACATTATTATTATTATACACCAACAGAATATTACCAATCGCGGACACACAGGCTGACAGACAGAAAGATAGACACACACACACACACACACACACACACACACACACACACACACACACACACACACACACACGCGCACGCACGCACGCACGCACGCACGCACGCACGCACACACACACACACACAAACACACACACATGCATACATACATACATACGTACATACAGAAAGAGAGAGACAGAGACAGAGAGAAACAGAGACAGACCGACAGACAGACAGACAGACAGACAGAACGACAGACACTGGGGCAGAGACGCACTCTCTACCCCCCCCCCATTTTTCCCACATACCTTTTTTGCACTCCATATTCTATTTTTCCCCCTCCCATTCTATGTCTCTACTGTTTCACAGAATGTCTTAAAAGAAGGTTTTGCAGACTTTCGCTCCAGTGCCAGCGACTTTTCAACACTGTGGAAGTTGCCGTGCTCAAACGATTTCAATCGTGTGTTTCTCTTTTCCCTGGTGTAAACACACTCCACCAATCAGCGAAGGAGTTATATAGGGCTGAGCCGTGGGAGGTAACACTGCAGGGAGCAGACCGGGGATGCTAGGAATGAAAGAAAACTATCAAGTACACGTTGAAATATCGCCACACATGTGCTGGTGTTTATCTGTCATTCATCCGTTCATTCATTCACTTCATTCACGCGTTCCTTTCTCTCTCTCTCTCTCTCTCTCTCTCTCTCTTCTCTCTCTCTCTCTCTCTCTCTCTCTCTCTCTCTCGTCGATTGTCTATCTGTCTGTCTCCCTGTCTCTTCAGACGTCAATAGTCTCCCGTTTTGGCCCTCTGTGTGTGTGTGTGTGTGTGTGTGTGTGTGTGTGTGTGTGTGTGTGTGTGTGGTGTGTGTGTGTGTGCAAGTGTGTGCGTGCGTACGTGCATGCATGCGTGTGTGCGCGCGCGCATACGTATATGTAAGCGTGTGTGTGTGTGTGTGTGTGTGTGTGGTGTGGTGTGTGTGTGTGTGTGTGTGTGTGTGTGTTGTGTGTGTCTATGTGTGTGTGTGTGTGTGTGTGTGTGTGTGTGTGTGTGTGTGTGTGTGTGTGTGTGTGTGTTGTATGTGTGTGTGTGTTGTGTGCGTGTGCGTGTGTGTCTGTGTGCGCGCTTGCTTGAGGAGAGGGTGATGATACGGTCGGGGAAATGGAAAGGGGGTTATAAAGTCGTAAAATCCAGGATGTTCAAATCAAAATGCTTTCAAAACAAAGCCACAGAACAAATAAATCAAACAAAAAAGAAATGCGACGACCTAAACATATCAAAATAATTAATATTTCATGGGATCTCTCTTTGCGACTATTTTTCGTTTCACACACAAACACACACATACACACACACACACACACACACTATATATATATATATATATATATATATATATATATATATATATATATATATATATATATATATATACATATATATATATATATATATATACATACATAGATATGATATATATATATATATATATATATATATATACATACATATATATATATATATAATATATATATATATATATATAAGAATAGAGAGAGAGAGAGGAGAGAGAGAGAGAGAGAGAGAGAGATTGAAGAAACAGGGGGAGATAAGCATTCATATCTGCGCGCGCACACAACACACACACACACACACACACACACACACACACACACACATATTATTATATATATATATATATATATATATATATATATATATATATATATATATATATATATATATATAGATATATATCCCTTTAACTCTTCTAGGTGTTCTCCTGCTTCCGAAGTTGTGGTGAGGGTTGTTATGTCTTCTTGAGAACTCTGGGCAATTTGCAGCTTCTCCTGGCTCCAGACATTAGCACGGCGTTGCTCGTCACAGCTTAAGTTCCAGTGGTGGTGCGCGAACAAGTGTGAGTGAGTGAGTGAGTGTGTGTGTGTGTGTGTGTGTGTGTGTGTGTGTGTGTGGTGCGTGCGTGCGTGCGTGCGTGCGTGCGTGCGTGCGTGTGTGTGTGTGCTGCGTGCATGCGCATTTTCTTCTTTCATCTAAAGAAGACTGTGTACTTTGAATTCAGCCTTTGTGTAAGTGAGAGTGTCCATGAATGTTTCATTAATGTCAATGAATTTCCCCTGATGTTCAAAATCCAAAATTCTTCTTCCTGCTTTTCCTCTGCCTTATCTTCTTTGTGTTCTTCTTCTTCTTCTTCTTCTTCTTATCTTCTTATCTTCTTTGTCTTCTTTGTCTTCATCTCCTTCTTCTTCTTCTTCTTCGTCGTCGTCGTCGTCATCGTTGTCGTCTCCCTCCTCCTGCTCCAGCTCATTCTTCCTTGTTCTTTATCTTCTTTGTTGTCAACTCTAGTTCTCTCACTGCATTTTTATCTTGTTGTCCGTTTTTCCTCCTCTTCTTCTTCCTCCTCCTTTTCCTCTCGCTGTACCGGCGCTCTGCCTGTGTTCAGCCTTCAATCACTGTGGCAGCATTAGCGGTGAGTCTGCCTCCTTTCCCCTCCTTTCTTCCTCCTTTCCGCTCCTTTCTTCCTCCTTTCCTCTCCGGGACTGTCTTTTGGAGCAAGTCGCTGCAAGTGCCAGCTCATTTACAGTTGATGTAGTGCCAGCGCGCGTGCGTGCGTGCGTGCGTGCGTGCGTGCGTGCGTGCGTGCGTGCGTGCGTGCGTGCGTGCGTGTGTGCGTGCGTGCGCGCGCGCGCGAGTACAACCATGAGTTAATCTGACAATAAATTGGTTTCAGTCAGTCAGCTCGCGCGCTCGCGCGCGCGCGCGTGTGTGTGTGTGTGTGTGTGTGTGTGTGTGTGTGTGTGTGTGTGGTGTGGTGTGTGTGTGTGTGTGTGTGTGTGTGTGTGTGTGCGTGCGTGCGTGAGAGAGAGAGCGAGAGCGAGAGAGAGAGAGAGAGAGAGAGAGAGACACTTGACACTTTGACACTTTGATATTTTATTGTCATTACCCAAAAAAGGTCTTTTAACAAGGGGGGTAACAGGACAATAACCTTTTCCTCCTTCTTTCATCACTAGCAGATATTACAGATAAATCCAGTGTATATCAACACAAAAGCTTACAAAACATAAAAGACGATCCGTTCCTGAATATCATGGTGCATACTTGTACCGTAATAATATTAGAAAAGAGGAAGACACAAAGAGAGAGAGAGAGAGAGAGAGAGAGAGAGAGAGAGAGAGAGAGAGAGAGAGAGAGAGAGAGAGAGAGAGAGAGAGAGAGAGAGAGAGAGAGAGAGAGAGAGAACAATAAACAATGAACAAAATTTAATGATATGCCATTCTGCCCATGCCGTCAGGGAGTATGGAAATTGGGAAAGGGAAAAAAAAAACTAAATACTAAAATAAAAGGGAAAAGCAAAAAGCATATCTTCAAATGAAATAAAACATCAAATACCATATAAGAAGTACTAATATTAAAGGCTTTAGATACATACACAGCAAGAGGTTGACATATTCTGACAGTTTCAAAACGGAGTGACTGAAGGCGGAAAATGAAGCAAAATGTAGAAAGAGAGGGGGTTATTTACCGCCAAGGACATAGACAAAGTACAGGACAAGACACAGGACAAGACACTCAGTGTTTTGTCATGTACTTTGTTTGTCTATGTCCTTGGCGGTAAACAACCCCATCTCTTTCTAAATTTCGCTTCATATGCTGACATTTGAAGGTAATAAGGTCAGTGTGAATGCATTTGGATGACTATGGTATTTAGCTGGGATAAAGATTTTCGGTAACGAATTATATTCATTACATACTAGCATAAAACGCAGTTCATATTCTTCACTACCAGGACAAAATGGACAGTCAGAATTTATTCTTGTATTTGGAAATCTACATTTATGAATTTTTAGTTGTGAAACTCCAAGTCTAATTCTTGTCAAGTACTTTCTAAGAGATGGATTTCTTATTGTAGAAAAATATCCTGGAACATCACAGAGTTGTCGAAACAAAGAGTAGAATTGGAATCCCTCCTTTGAGTTGTTAGCAGTCTAAGTCTTGTAAATGACACTCAACAAGTCTGTGTTTAAAGGCAGGCACAAAACATTTTACATTTTCCACCCCTTGGTTTTCCCACACGAATCCCAAACC
>CM031608.1:54131546-54134046 GCA_018398815.1 Conus ventricosus
ATCAAAAATTTTTAGAAGTATTTCCAAAGAATCATTTTTAAGCAGATACAATTTCTGCATGATGCTTAACAAAGCCTTCTTTCCACGACTCGCTAAATCTCTACATGCACCTGTAAAACTCAATTTTGTCGAAAATGTATACCAAGATACTTATAGACATTTACAACAGGTATTATAACTCCATTACAGGTCCATCGTTCTCTAGCTGCTAAATACCCTCCCTTTCTAAAAACAACAATATTACTTTTATCTAAATTAACACGTAGATCCAGATTGAAAGCTGCGTTTTGCAAACTGTTTAGCTGGGTCTGTAGTCCAACGATAGTTTCAGACATTAAAACAATGTCGTCAGCTAACAGTAAGATGAACAGTTCAAAAGAGTCAGGTTGAAAACATGCTCCATGTCTTCCTTTCCTTACGACTTCTAGAGCTAATTCATTTATAAATAAAGAAAACAATACAGGGCTACATACATCACCCTGTTTAACACCAGCGGTGCAATTAATAACATCCGACAACCTGTTTCCAGTTTTAATTCTAGCTTTCACGTCTTTGTACATGCTCTGGATACATTTGAACAGTTTTCCTCGTATCCCATTCTTGAGTAAAATTGGCCAAAGTAAGTTACGATTTACTGAATCAAAGGCTTTTTGAAAATCAATGAAAGCAACGTACAGTTTTTTTTTTATTAGCAGCAAATTGCTTCTGTATTAAAGCCATGAGCGTGAACATGTGGTCAGTTGTGGAGTAACCGTTTTTAAATCCTGCTTGTATATCTCCGGTAATGTCGTTTTCTGTTACCCACGCTTGAATTCTACTATTGATGACAGTACCATAAAGTTTGCTGCTGATGTCACTTAAAGCAATGCCTCTATAATTACTAGGTCATTTGCGTCTCCTTTTTTGTACAGTGGTAGGATAAGAGACTCGCACCAGTTATACGGAAAAACACCTTTGTCAAACAAAACATTGAAAAATTTAACAAAAAAATCAATAATGTCATCGCATGCATATTTAAGGAGCTCGCCAATTATTTCATCTGGTCCTGCAGATTTACCAAGTTTCAATTTCTTAAATGCTAGAAGGATTTCCTCTTTAGAGATGGGACGATTGAAAACATAGTTATCCTCATTATCATCTACCTCTACGGTATCACTTAAGGCATCAATTGAATCAAGCTTTCGACTTCCTTTTCAAGTAATGTTTTAAAATGTTGAAACCAGTCATCGATTGTAACATCATTCCTTGTGTACCTACGTTTAGGAGAAATTCTGTTGACATTACTCCAAAATTCCTGCTGATTTTGTACAGAATCGATTAAAGATTTAACGACAGTATTATTAAAAATATTTTCCTTCATTTTCAGTAGGTTTTTGTACTCTCGTCTACTTACACAATATTCAGCACGATCATTTGCATCCAGTGTGCACCTCCATTTTTTTATGTAACATCAGCACTGTTCTTTTCTTTACACAACATTCCTTATCATACCAATCTTGTGATTTAAACCTGCCGTTTACCACAATACGTTTTCTCATACACGTTGCTGCATTTTTAATGCATTCATTAAACATGGAAAGCGCTTCGTTAACATCGACATCAACTAAATCAATGGCGGCATTCAGACGTAAATTTGTATACTCAGATTTGATAGAATTCAAGTATAACCCGGCATTTTCTGCATTCCAGATAAACTTGTCAAAAGCATATCTTTCTACTTCTTTTTTCGGAACAGGAGTGTTTTCGGTTGGTAAACGCAAGGACATCCTTACAGGCATATGATCGGAGTCAATTCTTTCCAAAA
This sequence comes from Conus ventricosus, assembly GCA_018398815.1. Classification (NCBI taxonomy): domain Eukaryota; kingdom Metazoa; phylum Mollusca; class Gastropoda; order Neogastropoda; family Conidae; genus Conus; species Conus ventricosus. Next base: position 54,133,351 of record CM031608.1, read on the forward strand.
CAGACATACGACAAAAATCACAAAGAATTGAAAACAAATCGTATGACATCACGAAATAATCAACAACACTACTACCAACGTCAGAAATGTACGTGCAGCAACCCTGGAGGTCACCATCACACATACCGTTCAATATGCATAAATTTAAAGCAGTACATAAATCTAGTAAACATTTACCGTAAGGGTTTAAAACCCTGTCTTGTGATTGTCTTCCAACATTTACGGAAGCGCTTTTGTAAAGTGATGTAGTCTCGCTGGAAATGAAGTTCGGGGAAATATTCGACGTTCTGCTGTTAAGATCCCCTGACAGTACAATATACAAATCGAGAGAGAGAGAGAGAGAGAGAGAGAGAGAGAGAGAGAGAGAGAGAGAGAGAGAGAGAGAGAGAGAGAGAGAGAGAGGGTGGAGGGAGAGGGAGAGAGAGAGCCAGACAAAAAACAAAACAAAACAAAAAGAAAGAAAAGCAGAAATGAAAAAAAAACGGAAGTTTAAAAAATGAAAATATAACTGAGAACAAAATACAGAATGTAAATATAACTGAAGAAAGAAAGAAAGTAACAGACTGAAAAAAGATAAATAACGAAAGGAAGGAAAGAAGAAAAGAAAGAAAGTACTACGAAAAAAAACAACCCCAGAAGAAAAGCATAAAACGAGAGAAAAGAAAGAACGGGAAAAATGTTGAAATCCAAGAAAAA
>CM031608.1:54139046-54141546 GCA_018398815.1 Conus ventricosus
CTTTCGTTTGTGAAGGTGAGGGGGCAGGGGCGTGGGTGGGGTTGAGGAGAGACGGAAGAGGAAGAAAGGTGATGGGAAATGGAGGGGCTCACTTAATACAATACCATTTACGATGGTTTACGTTTTGTTAGTCACTATCATTTTTCTATCATCTTTTCCATTTTTGTCGTCATTATCATTTGTATTATTTACCTAGTGGTAGGTTGGCTTGTTGGTTGGTTGGGTTTGTGGCTGTTGGATTTAGCTTTGACGTAAGCAAAAAGAATGTATTATTTGGGAAAGTGGTCTGGTGGGTAACGTACTGGCGTAGGAAATGCAATAGCCTATGGTCCATGGTTCTAGCCCCGAGAGGCATTTCTTTCTCTTTCTTTTATTTGTAATTGTTATCTACCCCCGCCTCTTTTTTTTCTCTTTTTTCCGTCTTCTCTTCCCTGCTGCCGTGATGACATTCGCCCCAGCCTGCTGGTGCCTGCTCCACGATCTATATACAATAGTGAGTCTCTCTTCTCGGAAGAGGAGTGGGGGGGGGTACAGATTTCCCAAAGGTAAAAATGTTGTGACAGTTATTCAATGTAGTGCCATGCGACATGGTATGATTCAATGATCATGCTGATGTACTAAACCAATACATTCTGAAAATGGTTCTGGGAACTTGGGGAAAAGGTTTATATGTGTGGGCGTGGGTGTGGGTTTGGGTGTGGGTGGGCGGGTGGATGGGCGGTGACAGACGCACAGACAGACAGACACGGACAGAGAGAGAGAAAGAGAGAGAGAGAGAGGAGAGAGAGAGAGAGAGAGAGAGAGGGGAAGAGAGAGAGAGAGAGAGAGAGAGAGAGAGAAAGAGAGAGAGAGAGAGAGAGAGAGGGAGAGAGAGAGAGAGACTGACTCAAGACTCAATTGTTTTATTCATAAAGGCCATAGCCCTTAGAATGGGGAAATACACTATAAATCATTTCACAAACTGATCTTGGTATTTTTATGAGAGAGAGATAGAGAGAGGGGAGAGAGAGAGAGAGAGGAGAGAGAGGAGAGAGAGAGAGAGAGAGAGAGACAGACAGACAGACAGACAGACAGACAGACAGACAGACAGACAGAAAGACAGACAGACAGACAGACAGACAGAGACAGAGTCAGATAGAGAGAGGAAGGAAAGAGATAAGGGAGGAGGAAAAGAGAAGATGCGAGTGTACTTGATCTGTTTTCTTCAACTTGGCAACAGGGCCAGTGAAAATGAGTGTTCCAGGCTCTCAATGAGCATCAAGAACCGGTTATGTATGGCGGCAATTCAAGCAATGAGAATAAGAAGTGTTCGTAACGCCAGCAAGCAAAACAGTTTAGGATCTCCATTTTGCCTTTTTTTTTCTAAATCCGAACCTACTGACCGATTCGTGAATTGATTTATATGTACGTTACGATTTCCGCTTTGAAAATTTATGAAAAGTTTGATAACGATAACAACAACAACAACAACAACAACAACAACAATACTACTACTACCAATAATGATGATGATGATAATAATTATAATAATAATAATAATTCAACTATTACTACGAATAGTACTACAACAACAACAACTACTACTACTACTACTACTTAAAAAGCAACAATAGTAATAACAATAATGATCATTTTATTCATTATCATACATGATGCATAATCGTCGTTTTTGCAGTACTTTTGTGCGTTAAACAAATGCTCTTCCTACTACTACTACTACTACTACTACTACTACTACTACTAACTATACTACTACCAAATCACACAATTTTCATGAAATAATTAAAACAGCAATAACAAACAGAAGAAGAAGAAGAAAAATGATAGCAACAACAACAACAACAACACAACAACAATAATGATAATACATGGCCCATAATTATATGTTTGTTGTACTTTAGTGCTTAAAGTAACAAATCAAACGAACAAGCACTCAAAACAAAACAGGTTTTACATGAATTCACACACACACACACACACACACACACACACACACACCAAACACACACACACACCACCACACACACACACGCGCCACTACGCACGCACACACAGACAAGCAGCCGCACCTACGGGCACGTGACAACAAAGACACACCTATTCCAGCCCCCTGCCCATCTCCACAGCGCGGTGTGTGTGATACGACAGTGCATTCATGGAGGCACGGGTGTGTATCATGACGCATGGTCATGGAGGTCATGGTGTTATGACTGCAGTGTGCATGGTCAGTGGTGTGTACATGACGCAGTGATGTCATGGAGGTCAGTGGGTGTGTTACGACTGCAGTGTGTCATGGAGGTCAGTGGGTGGGTGTGATGACTGCAGTGTGTCATGGAGGTCAGTGGGTGTGTGATGACCGCAGTGTGTCATGGAGGTCAGTTGGTGTGTGATGACTGCAGTGTGTCATGGAAGTCAGTGGGTGTGTGTGATGACTGCAGTGTGTCATGGAGGTCAGTGGGTGTGTGTGATGACTGCAGTGTGTCATGGAGGTCAGTGGTGT
>CM031608.1:54156546-54166546 GCA_018398815.1 Conus ventricosus
ACACACACACAACACACACACACACACACACACACACACCACACACACCACACACACACACATATATATAGAGCCGGTGGGCTCTGCAGTCATGAAATACGGGCTGGTACACCCATGGGGATGCTACTTTAAGGCTGTTATGAGCTGCATCCTGTAGTCTAATTTACCTCTGTTCAGGAGCAGTTATGTCCCTTGATATCTTAATGGAGTGTCCTGTGCGTGCCTGTACCATCGTCAACACAGCGCAGGCCTCCAAGGGTGGTACAGGACTGCTCTAAAGGCAGGCGAAGACAGTGCTTCTCTGGGTCCTCCCCAGCACCTTCGGGTGTTTCTTTTTCTTCTTTGCCTTAACTAGGCTGACCCTGGAGAAAGGTCCAGTGACGGTGAGGAAAGACCCACTGACCACAGGGAAAGTCCTGTCGACAGTGGGAAAGACTACAACTTTGGATTCTCTCTTGAGGGCACATAAGACCGTATGGCGAAAGCTTGGCTGTGTCTGGAGTGGCGCTGTCTTCGTCTGTCCGTGGGCAGGGGTGGTTGGGTCTATGGGGTGTGCTCGGCAGCTGGAGGGTGGTGTTTTTCGCCGGTGGGCTCTGCAGTCATGAAATACGGGCTGGTACACCCATGGGGATGCTACTTTAAGGCTGTTATGAGCTGCATCCTGTAGTCTAATTTACCTCTGTTCAGGAGCAGTTATGTCCCTTGATATCTTAAATGGAGTGTCCTGTGCGTGCCTGTACCCATCGTCAACACAGCGCAGGCCTCCAAGGGTGGTACAGGACTGCTCTAAAGGCAGGCGAAGACAGTGCTTCTCTGGGTCCTCCCCAGCACCTTCGGGTGTTTCTTTTTCTTTTCTATATATATATATATATATATTATATATATATATATATATATATATATATATTTATATATTATATATATATTCAATTATAAACAAAGCTTGCTCTTATCTCTTAGATTGAAGAAATAGGGGGAGAAAAGCATTCGTATCTGCAGTGGTAGATAATTCTGCCTAACAGTATGTGCTTGAGTGGGTGAATGGGGAATAATAAATGCTTCTTAAAATGAGCCTTCAGCAAGCTTATAGTCTCCAAGGGGGAGACAATCTCCAATGGGGAGGAAACTCACTAACATGCAACTCCTGGTCATCACCGACATCTCGAAACTGGCTGTTTCCCCTCAGCGACCGCGGAAGTGGCAACCCGACTCCTCTGCCTTTTCAGCCCCAAGAAGAATGCAATCCCAGAAAAGGCTGGCGTACAATACCGCAGTATGTCTGCCGAGTTCTCATAAAAACAACCAAGGTGCCACCTAAGAAGCAAAAGAAAATCATGAAAGAGCAAAACAAGCTACATTTTCTTGTGAAAAGTAGAAAATATAAAAAGATATCCTCTTAAGACACAAATGCTGAGGGCTGTTCTTGGAATGAATCCGCAAGGGACTATAATACAACAAACTAATAAATTCCAAGGATAAGTACCGAGCACCGTTCCAGCAACTTACAGAGCAGCTTGGTGTTGCATATGACTGCAAGAAATATTGAATTATAAACAAAGCTTGCTCTTATGTCTTAGATTGAAGAAATAGGGGGAGATAAGCATTCATATCTGCAAGTGGTAGATGATTCTGCCTAACTAACAGTATATGCTTGAGCGGGTGAATGGGGGAAAATAAAATAAATGCTTCTCAAAATGAACCTTCAGCAAGCCTATAGTCTCCAAGGGGGAGACACCCTCCAATAGGGAGGGAAACCCACCAACATACGACTCCTGGTCATACACCGACATCTCGAAACCTGGCTGTTTCCCCTCAGCGACCGCGGAAAGTGGCAACCCGACTCCTCTGCCTTTTCAGCCCCAAGAAGAATGCAATCCCAGAAAAGGCTGTTGTGCAAAACCGCAGTATGTCTGCCGAGTTCTCAAAAAAAAACAACCAAAGGTGCCACCTAAGAAGCAAAAGAAAATCATGAAAGATCAAAACAAGCTACATTTTCTCCATGTTTCTCTGTTGTTCCGCAGTCTGCGTCCCATGTTTCTCTGTTGTTCCGCAGTCTGCGTCCATGTTTCTCTGTTGTTCCGCAGTCCTGGTCCCATGTTTCTCTGTTGTTCCGCAGTCTGCGTCCCATGTTTCTCTGTTTGTTGTTTTCTTTTTTTGCTTCTTCCTCGTTGCTTCAGTTGGCCGTTCACTATTTCGACATTTGATTTTATGTTTTGACTTCCATCTTCAGCCTCTATAATTATGTTAAAACCTACTGTTCTCGACGAGTTAATAATTCAGATTTTGTAAAATCTATTTTGGTTTTACAAATCAACTGTGAAGACAGTTTTCACTGTTTGAAAATATTTTCAACAGTAGAAATATACGAAAAAAGGTTGGTTTATGTAAAAAGCGGATTAAAAAAAAAAAAGGCAACGCCTTCCGGGTCTCTGGCCATCCTCACTCCATGCCCCTAAAAAGGACAAACTCACAAACACGCGCGCACGCGCACACTTAAGAGAGAGAGAGAGAGAGAGAGAGAGAGGAGGGAGAGAGAGAGAGAGAGAGAGAGCGAGAGAGGAGAGAAGACAGACAGACAGACAGACAGACAGACAGAGAGAAAATGAGAGACAGACAGAGACAAAGAGGACAGACTTCAGACTTAAGACTCAGTCTTTTATTCAGTAAGGCCATTGGCCCATTTGAAGGGAGTAAGCACAATCATTCAGATGAAAGGTAAAAAATAAAATAAAAAAATTGCTGATCACAAACAAAAACCACAACAATAACAGCAAGAACAAAAACAACATCACATCTAAGATGTCATTATTTCTCTTATCTTAGACCCTTTGAACAAAAACATACTTAAATTCCTAATAACTTTATAACTGTTAGAGCTAAGTAGTAACTGTAAACGAAACAAACATGGGCGCCTGTAACATTTTGGTGGATGAATTTTGGCGAATATCTCTTCTGAAGCTGGACAAGGAACATCAAATGTATTTCATTTTCTTCACCTTGCATACACAATGGACATACTAAATCATGTTGTCGATGTTGTCTTTATCTTAAGTAACAGTCCTTATGTCAGAAACACCAACTCTAAATTTAGCAGTTGATCTTCTTAAATGCATTATGCAAATCGGATTTCAATAAGGCTGAACAAACGAAACCTACAACAATTCCTGTACAAATCATACCGTTCACTAGTTTGGATATGATCGTCCCGCATTTGCCATCTACAATCAGTTAACCTTTGTCAAAAATCACAAATAAACTGACTTTGCTTTCCAACACCCTGAGTCAGCCAAACATCCCCAAATCCGCACTGACAACGGAAACAGACGAACATTTGAAACCCAGTCCGCTTTTCCCTTTACGTCCAATTTAAACAAAAAAGAGACAGACAGACAGACAGACAGAGAGAGACAGAGAGAGAGAGAGAGAGAGAGAGAGAGAGAGAGAGAGAGAGAGAGAGAGAGAGACAGACAGACAGACAGACAGACAGACAGACAGACAGACAGACAGACGGACAGACAGAGATAGACATACAGACAGACAGGCAGGCAGGCAGGCAGGCAGGCAGACAGACACACATACAGAGAGAGAGAGAGAGAGAGAGAGAGAGAGAGAGAGAGAGAGAGAGGAGAGACGTGGATGGATGGATGGATGGATGATGATATATTCAATAAGGCCATGGCCCGTTTTGAAGGTGTATGTAAACAAAAATCACTGGCACAGCAAATTGTCACAATGAAAACACAGACAGACAGAAACAGAGACAAAGAAACAGAGAGAGGCAGAGAGACAGACAGAGGGGGACTAGAAGCAGAATACAAATTTTCTGCATTGCCTGGCTCCATGTTTCAGATGGCAAAAATGGAAATAAAGGAACAAACAAACACACAAACAAAAGGCGTAGTTTTTTTTTACGGGGGGGGCAATGAAAGCTTGGTCGATCAATCGCTTACGAGCAAGAAAATATGAATCAGGTTTGGGACAACAAATCATTCTCCGCTTCAGACTGCATGCAGGAAGCCCTATCTCTTTTGCCGCCCTTGAAGAGTTCTCTCTCTCTCTCTCTCTCTCTCCTCTCTCTCTCTCTCTCTCTCTCTCTCTCTCTCTCTCTCTCTCTCTCTCTCTCTCGTTGGCTCATTTGCTCGCTAACTCAGAGGATATAAAACGGTGATATCGGGATAATGCGTAAGGCGATTAAGATCATAAATTTGAATCCAAAGCACCGGGTTTGGTATTCTGATAAATTGTTGCCCGAAAAGATTTCCCTCGTTCTTTCTTCATCCTTCTTTTGAACTTTTTTCTGTCTGCCTTTTCTGTCTTCATCATCATCATCATCATCATCATCATCATCATCATCATCATCATCATCGTCATCATCATCATCATCATCGTCATATCATCATCATCATCATCATCATCATCATCTTCATCTTCTTCTTCTTCTCTTCTACTACTACTACTACTACTACTACTACTACTACTACTACTACTACTACTACTACTACTACTGTTGTTGTTGTTTGCAATGCAGTCCAGGAGGACAATGCTTGAGGTTTCCCCTAGGGTTGTGAACAGCGCCTGGTGTGGCTGTGCAACCCAATTCTGGAGCGACAGTCTCTGTTGCAGTTGGTGCAGACGAAGCAGGACGACTGGGAAGAAGTAGAGGCTGCTCACTGTTTGCGGCGTGCTCGTTTCCCTGCTTCCTGCTGGGTTCTCTCCTCCTCCGCTTGTCTGATTCCTCTCTGCACCATTTGACGCCAGCAGTCGCGGTCGTCAGCAGCTGTTTCCCAGGCATCAGGGTCAATGTTGCACACTTTCATGTCACGTTTGCACACATCTTTGAACCTGAGAGTGGGGCGTCCTGTGCGTCTGGTACCAGTGGCAAGTTGGTCGTAGAGTAGGCCCTTGGGAATACGCCCATCTTCCATGCGCGTAGACGTCTCTGACTCAGCATGGCGAACATGCTTGGGATTCCAGCCCTGGTCAGGATGTCGCTGTGTGGTACTCGGTCCTGCCAGGTGATGCCCAGAATGCGTTTGAGGCAGCGCATGTGGAAGGTGTTCAGACGGCGTTCCTGCCTTGCGTAGGTGGTCCATGTCTCGCTGCCGTACAGGACAGTGCTGAGGACGCAGGCCTGATAGACACGCATCTTTGTATTCTCTGTGAGCTTCTTGTTGTCCCACACCCTTTTGGACAGCTTGGCTAAGGTTGCTGCGGCTTTTCCTATCCGCCGGTTGATCTCTATGTCGAGTGACAGGCTGGTAGAGATGGTAGGCCAAGGTACGTGAAGTCCTCTGTCACTTCCATGGTGTAGTCGTTGATGCTGATAGAGAGTGCGTGGCTTACATCCTGTGCACTGACGTTGGACTCCTTCAGACTGATCGTGAGTTCAAATTCTTTGCATGCATCAGCGCTCTGCAGGGCCTCTTCAGTGTGTGAGACAAGCGCTGCATCGTCAGCAAAGAGCATCTTTCTGGTGAGGATCTGGGACACCTTGGTTTTGGCTCTCAAGCGGGCGCGGTTGAACAGCTTTCCATCAGAGCGTGTGTGCAGGTAGATTCCATCTTGCAAGGAGCTGAAGGCGTACTTCAGAAGCATGAAGTAAAAGATGCCGAAAAGTGTCGGCGCGAGCACACAGCCCTGTTTTACTCCGCTTGTGGTGGAGAAGGGTTCTGAGCAAGACCCGTCGTACATAACTGTACTCTTCATGTCCTCGTGGAAGGAAACCATCATGCTGCGCAGCTGCGGAGGACAGCCGATCTTCTCCAGGAGACGGAAGAGGCCTTTTTCTGCTGACAAGGTCGAAAGCCTTCGTTAGATCGATGAATGCCAGACACAGTGGCTTGCTCTGCTCTCCGCACTTCTTCTGAAGCTGGCCACTGAGAAAATCATGTCAGTAGTTGACTGGCCCACCCTGCAGCCGCTGGTACTCTGGGTACATTCGAGCAGCCAGTGTCTGGAGCCTGGTGAGGAGAATGCGAGCGAATACCTTCCCGACTATGCTCAGGAGGAATATCCCTCTGCAGTTGTTGCAATCGCTGCGGTCACCTTTGTTCATATAGAGAGTCACAATGGAGGCATCACGCATGTCTTGGGGGACTGCACCTTCCCTCCAGCACAAACAAAGCAGGTCGTACAGGGGCTGCAGCAGCGCTGACATCCCACCCTTGATCACTTCAGGTGGAATGCCGTCACTTCCTGGTGCTTTTCCACTGGGGAGCATGTCGATGGCTTTGCCGAGTTCCTCAAGCGTGGACACCTGGTCCAGTTCTTCCATCACAGGCAAGTCATCGATGGCGTCAAGGGCAGCGTCATTGACTACCGTTTCCCTGGAGTAGAGCTCTGAACAGTGTTCGACCCATCGCTTCTTCTGTTGATCACGGTCAGTGATTGTCGCGCCTGTTGAAGACTTCAGAGGAGCAGTTTTCTTCACTTCTGGTCCAACTGCCTTCTTGACCCCATCAAACATACCACGAACATTTCCGCAGTCGGCTGAACGCTGGATGTCCTCGCACAGTTGCAGCCAGTAGTCATTGGCACATTGTCTTGCGACCCTCTGTGCGTTGCTCCGTGCAGTTCTTCATGCTGCGATTGTCTTCTCACTGGGGGATTTCTTGTATGCCAGAAGAGCGTTACGCTTGGCTTCAATGACGGCTCCATTTCAGAGAGGTTGGCATCAAACAAGTCCTGGTTCTTCCTTACTCTCTTGCCGAAGGCTGAGATGGCGGCATCGTAGACAGCATCTCTGATGGTGTTCCACCTCGCTGTGGCATCCTGTTCTGGCAAGTCTTGGAGTGTCTCTTCGACGGCAGCTACACATTCCTGTCTGCAATCAGGGTCTCCTGTCCTTGCAACGTTGATTCGGTGATGACCATTTGCTTTGGAGCGGTGCAACTTGCGTGGCTGAATCCTCACTTTGCTGCACACGAGGGCGTGATCAGCATCGCAGTCGGCGCTGTGGTAGCTTCTCGTTGCCAGGACAGTGTTCACTGCTGAGCGTCTCGTGACCAAAAGGTCCAGTTGGTGCCAGCGATGAGACCTTGGGTGTTTCCAGGACACTTTGTGTTGGGGCTTGGACTGGAAGAAGGTGTTGGTGACGCAAAGGCAGTGGTATGAGCACAGCTCCAGCAACCTCTGTCCATTGTCGTTCAATGGCTGGGGGACGGATGCTGGATACTGGGGCGTTCATTAAACTTAAACATTCCACAAACATGGATCACAAATAATTTTTTCTCCCCAACGGATTCGAGTCAGAGCTCTCTCTCTCTCTCTCTCTCTCTCTCTCTCTCTCTCTCTCTCTCTCTCTCTCTCTCTCTCTCTCTCTCTCTCTCTCTCTCTCTCTCTCTCTGTGTGTGTGTGTGTGTTTGTGTTTGTGTGTGTGTGTGTGTGTGTGTGTGTGTGTGTGTGTGTGTGTGTGTGTGTGTGTGCGCGCGCAGGCGCCCGTGCGTTGATGCGTGCGGGTGTGAGTGTCAAGCCAAGTCAAAATTATCTTTATTGAGGGTTAAAGAATAAACTTTACAGCTTTTTTTCATCCTGTCCTCACAAAAAAAAGCAAAAATACCAATTACATTAATGAAAAAAAGAAGAAAGGAAACGCGAAGCAATGCATACGTAGAAATCAGAAATGTACAATGTAATGAAAACAATGAAACAATTAACAACCATTACAATCAATATTTTGACGGACAATGAACAACATATCAGACAAGGCAATAAAGACATATGAGGAGAGAGAGAGAGAGAGAGAGAGAGGAGAGAGAGAGAGAGAGAGAGAGAGAGAGAGAGAGAGAGAGAGAGAGAGAGAGAGAGAAGATAAAGAGAGAGAGAGAGAGAGATGAAAAAGAATGTCCTTGACTGGAGATTCAGAAAATGTTTTATTTTTGATAATTGATAAATTTTTTTAGAAATATGTTTTCCAAGGTCGGTTATGTGGTCATGCCACGTTAAATCATTATCAATGATATCCCTGAGTACTTTATAAGATGTTACTTCTTCGATCCTTTGGTCATTGACATATTGTGCTGTGAACGGGAACCTCATTTTCTGCCATTTTTGCCGTGTAGTCACATACATACATTTAGGGTTTTTTTTGCATTCAGGGACATGTGGTTCATTTCTGCCCATTTAATCAATCTGTCGATGTAGTTCTGAAGGTTATTTACCAGAATCGTAGGATTATCACTGTTAAATTGTAAAGAAGTGTCATCAGCAAACATTTCACAGTCACAGTCTATGTATAAAGGCAAATCATTTATGTGAACAGAAAATAGGAGAGGTCCTGATACTGCTCCCCGAGGAACACCAAATTCCAAATTGAGTAAATCTGATCGTCTGCTACAAATTTCAACAAGTTGTTGACGATCAGTAAGAAAAGATCTAATGAAGTCTAAGGCCTGGTTCGATAGCTTAAAGTGTGTAAGTGTTTTTCATGAGAAGGGAATGGTTTATAACATCAAAGGCTTTAGCAAAGTCAACAAAAAGAATTCCAGTAAATTCATTATTATTCATACTTGATAGGCAATAATCACTAAGCTGTATAAGAGACGTATGCAGAAGTGATTTTCTCTAAATCCTGACTGATTTTTGTGAATCAAATCATAATGCTTAAATGAGAACATAATGGTTTTTGAATATGTCTTTCAAGTGGTTTTGACAAAGGGGCAGTATTGAAATAGGTTTATAGTCAGAGGGATTGGTGGAATCGCCATTTTGGTACAAAGGTATGACTTTGGCTTGTTTAAATATAAGAGGAAATAGGTTTTTTATCGATGCACAAGTTGTAAATATAGGTGAGTGTATCAGCGATAGCAATTGAGGCAATTTTTAGTATCCTTCCATCAATTCCGTCTAAACCTCTTGTTCCTGATTGTTTTAAACATATTAGCCCATAAAACACTTCATTTAGTGAAATTGACGGTATAGTGAAAGTTGAGGAGATGTTTTAGAACAGCAGTATTGTTTTAGTTCATGTAAATAAATTTGATTTGCTTCATCATTTACTTTCATGCCCTTAGCAACATTTACAAAATGAAAGTTCAAATCTCCCGGTGAAATATCCTTTATTGGATTCTTAACTTTAGAGTTCGTTTTAAACCATTAGTTTGATTTGATTTGATTTGATTGATTAATTTAACGTCTGTTCACAACAATGGTGATATTAGACTTCTTCTGAAGCTGGCGCACTGAGAAAATCATGTCAGTAGTTGACTGGCCCACCCTGCAGCCGCTGGTACTCTGGGTACATTCAGAACAGCAGTATTGTTTTAGTTCATGTAAATTAGTTAGTTAAAAGATAAATAGCCTTCCAAATCGATTTTGAATTCTGAGAAGAGAATAACAAATGTTGAAAATATTTTTTCTTCGCTTTCGTGTCATGGAATTCATTTTGTTTCTTTGTTTTCTAAACTTTTCTTTGTCCTATGACTTGAGTAAAATAATGATCTCTTTTATGTATATCATTGTCTATTTCCTTCGTGAACCTTCGTGAACCACGTGGGTTTCATAGTATGTTTTACTCGTTTTCTAACAAAGGGAGCACGGTTATTATATACTGAATTGAACTTTAACATTCAGTATTCAGTAACTGACTGCTTCGTCAGGGTTTCTTATCTGATAAACATAATCTAAGCCCGAGGAAAGTAAATAATCAAGAAAGGCATTTTCGTCAAAATGTGTGAAAGATCCGTAAATGATTTCTTATGTCCCAGCTTCCGAATTTTTGCTCCTTTCTTCATCCATGTAAAACAAACAGATGAATGATCACTGCATCCGATTTGAACAGAACATACTTCCACAATATTTGCTCTTGAGGTGACGTAAACATGATCAATTAAAGTTTCCGAGTGTTCAGTAATGCGTGTTCGTCGATCGATGATTTGGTCTTATCCATACATTGAATAACTACAACTCCATTTTGTTCCAGGTATTGTTAGATCAATGTTAAAGTCACCCAAAAGAATCAATTCTTTGGATGCTAAGATCGCAGAATCCGTCATTAAATTAA
>CM031608.1:54171546-54176546 GCA_018398815.1 Conus ventricosus
AGTCTTGTGTTGTTTATTGTATGCTCCCTGCAGTCTTGTGTTGTTTATTGTTTGCTCCCTGCAGTCTTGTGTTGTTTATTGTATGTTCCCTGCAGTCTTGTGTTGTTTACTGTTCTCCCTGCAGTCTTGTGTTGTTTATTGTATGCTCCTTGCAGTCTTGTGTTGTTTGTTGTTTGCTCCCTGCAGTGTGGTGTTGTTTGTTGTATGCTCCCTGCAGTCTTGTGTTATTTATAGTTTGCTCCCTGTAGTCTTGTGTTGTTTGTTGTATGCTCCCTGTAGTCTTGTGTTGTTTTTGGTAAGCTCTCTGCAATCTTCTGTTGTTTTGTTTTGTATGCTCCCTGTAGTCTTGTGTTGTTTGTTGTATGCTCCCTGCAGTCCTCTGTTGTTTATTGTTTGCTCCTTGCAGTCTTGTGTTGTTTGTTGTATGCTCCCTGTAGTCTTGTGTTGTTTTTGGTAAGCTCTCTGCAATCTTCTGTTGTTGTTTTTTGTATGCTCCCTGTAGTCTTGCGCTGTTTTTGGTATGCTCTCTGCAATCTTCTGTTGTTTTTGGTATGCTCCCTGCAGTCTTGTGTTGTTTTTTTGGTATGCTTCCTGCAGTCTTGTGTTGTTTGTTGTATGCTCCCTGCAGTCTTGTGTTGTTTTTGGTATGCTATCTGCAGTCTTGTGTTGTTTGTTGTATGCTCCCTGCAGTCTTGTGTTGTTTGTTGTATGCTCCCTGCAGTCTTGTGTTGTTTTTGGTATGCTATCTGCAGTCTTGTGTTGTTTGTTGTTGCTCCCTGCAGTCTTGTGTTGTTTTTGGCATGCTCCCTGCAGTCTTGTGTTGTTTTGTGTATGCTCCCTGCAGTCTTGTGTTGTTTTTGGTATGCTCTCTGCAGTCCTCTGTTGTTTGTTGTATGCTCCCTGCAGTCTTACGTTGCTTGTTGTATGCTCCCTGCAGTCTTGTGTTGTTTGTTGTATGCTCCCTGCAGTCTTGTGTTGTTTTTGGCATGCTCCCTGCAGTCTTGTGTTGTTTTGTGTATGCTCCCTGCAGTCTTGTGTTGTTTTTGGTATGCTCTCTGCAGTCCTCTGTTGTTTGTTGTATGCTCCCTGCAGTCTTGCGTTGCTTGTTGTATGCTCCCTGTGGTCTTGTGTTGTTTTTGGCATGCTCCCTGCAGTCTTGTGTTGTTTGTTGTATGCTCTCTGCAGTCTTCTGTTGTTTGTTGTATGCTCTCTGCAGTCTTGTGTTGTTTTTTGTATGCTCTCTGCAGTCTTCTGTTGTTTGTTGTATGCTCTCTGCAGTCTTGTGTTGTTTGTTGTATGCTCTCTGCAGTCTTGTGTTGTTTGTTGTATGCTCTCTGCAGTCTTCTGTTGTTTGTTGTATGCTCTCTGCAGTCTTCTGTTGTTTTTTGCATGCTCTCTGCAGTCTTCTGTTGTTTTTTGTATGCTCCCTGTAGTCTTGTGTTGTTTTTGGTATGCTCTCTGCAGTCTTCTGTTGTTTGTTGTATGCTCTCTGCAGTCTTGCGTTGCTTGTTGTATGCTCCCTGTGGTCTTGTGTTGTTTTTGGCATGCTCCCTGCAGTCTTGTGTTGTTTGTTGTATGCTTTCTGCAGTCTTCTGTTGTTTGTTGTATGCTCTCTGCAGTCTTGTGTTGTTTTTTGTATGCTCTCTGCAGTCTTGTGTTGTTTGTTGTATGCTCTCTGCAGTCTTGTGTTGTTTGTTGTATGCTCTCTGCAGTCTTCTGTTGTTTGTTGTATGCTCTCTGCAGTCTTTGTTGTTTTTGCATGCTCTCTGCAGTCTTCTGTTGTTTTTTGTATGCTCCCTGTAGTCTTCTGTTATTTTTGGTATGCTCTCTGCAGTCTTCTGTTGTTTTTGGTATGCTCTCTGCAGTCTTCTGTTGTTTTTTGTATGCTCTCTGCAGTCTTCTGTTGTTTTGGGTATGCTCCCTGCAGTCTTCTGTTGTTGTTTATGCTCCCTGCAGTCTTGTGTTGCTTGTTGTATGCTCCCTGCAGTCTTGTGTTGCTTGTTGTATGCTCCCTGCAGTCTTGTGTTGCTTGTTGTATGCTCCCTGCAGTCTTGTGTTGCTTGTTGTATGCTCCCTGTAGTCCTCTGTTGTTTGTTGTATGCTCCCTGCAGTCTTCTGTTGTTGTTTATGCTCCCTTTAGTCTTGTGTTGTTTGTTGTATGCTCCCTGCAGTCTTGTGTTGCTTGTTGTATGTTCCTCGCAGTTTCATCTTGCATGTCATTTTCGGTTCTTTTGCCTATACGTGTAGTTGTCCATCATTAAATCTTAGCGGCCTGCAATGTACTCGCACGCGAATCGGCAGTAGCTCCGATGACTTAGCCAGACATGTACTTGAATATTGTTTTGGTTTTTACGTTCTTCATTCTTAACTACGATGGCGTAATTAACTTCTCGAAACATGTAGGGCTGTTCTGTCTGTTTACCTTCAAATGATCGTAGTCCAAGCAGCATTTTAACAGACAGCGGACACAGCCCCAAAGCACTTTAATGGACAGCTGACAAAGTGCCAGAGCTTTTTAACAGAAAGCTGATACACTGCCAGTGCATTTTAATTGCCAGCTGACAGGAGCTTTCTTCCATCGCCTTGGCAGAGAGCACAGTGTGCGAAGACGAGTGCTCAGACACTCAGTGGAATTTTCTTGCTTGAGGTCATACGGCAGCTTGCTCAAGAAGTGGATGTGAAGTGTGAATGTTGATTCCAAGCCCTGAGTGAGTTAGATAAGATAAAATACATGAATAAATAAATAGATAAATAAATAAAGAAATAAATAAATAAATAAATACAATGAATAAATAAATAAATAGATAAACAAACAAACAGCTAACTAACTAACCACATAAAAAAATTGAAGGCAAGATAGGTACGGAGTCTGACTTGCAAAGATCGCCTCAACCTAAAAGTTTGAAAAAAGAAAGAAAGACGCAGGACGTCAGGTGATGAAGTGACATTAAACAGGTACCCCACAAAGAAGGCCAGTGGGTTTATGACAGACTGATCAGCCGAAAATGACAAGCCAGACGTTTCCGTCATGCTGAAGAAGAATATGAAGAGGCCGAAAGTTCCATGGCCAATGCGCGAGATGACCCAGCTGAGGTCATGCACAGCCGTTTCCACGCCAGACGTACATTGAAGAATGTTCAGCGCACATGCCTGACAGGAACATTGCGATGCGTTAACTATCCCCTCAGATAACGCAGACAGTTGGTTCCACCTACCAGCTCAGGCAAGGACAGCTGACTTGAAACATGCACAGACTAAGCACTCCTTCATCATACCAGCAGAAACCATTATCAGAATCACATGAACTTATGCTAAACCCAGTGCATTCAGTGAACACATGCAAGAAATAGTGTACATATGCAATGGCCGTGCTTGGATATGCCGCTCAAAAGTGTCAACGCATGGACGTGTGGACATCGAACCGCATGCCAGAAATGCACTGCACAGCGTCTGTGATGGCATGGAAACTGTGCCTGTAAGAAAGTATTTGGCAATGACCTCACTGCTTCACTGAAAGACGGTAAAAGAGCTAGAATGAATGAGTGTTAGCATCTGTCCTAATGACAGAAGAAATGATCAGCACTGACAGGACGACTGCCACGGGTACTTTAGGGAACACGCCTCAACATTACAGAGCTAAAGGTCACACAGAGGTCAGAAGTCACACAGAGGGCCACAGCCACGCCTGCGGGACCACTTCTACAGACCTAAAGAAGGTCCACACAGCTGGATGAACCAGCATGTCAGGACATCACTGAGGTGAGTGAATGTGTGGCTTACTGTCGAGCGTTATTGATTTTCTGATGAAAACAAAATTGTCTTTTGAACCTAATGGGTTCCGAATATATACTCGGTCCTGGAAACAGCTAACACTTACTTAGACTTAGATGCTCCCGCGTCTTACGACGCATGAGGCAGTCAAGGCGCTCCACAGTGCACGGTCCTCAGCCAGTTTGCTAGTGTCACTCCATCCTCTGTCAGCGAGTCTGAGGTCTCTCTCCACTGTCTGTCGCCAGATCATCGTGGGTCGTCCTCTTTTTCTCTGGCCTGCTGGGGTCCATTTAATGGCCTGGTTTGCGGGTCTTGAAGAGGGTAATCTCAAGACATGACCCAGCCAGGGATGGCGACGACTGCAGACGATGGTTGACACGGGGAGCTGTTTGGACCTCTCCCTGATGTCTTCATTTGGTATAAAGTCTGACCATTTGATGCTCGAGATCTTACGTAGGTACCTAGTATCAAAAGCGTTGAGTTTCTTCTCCTGGGTGGTCTTCAGTTGCCAGGTTTCACAGCCATATAGCAGCGTTGAAATCACACTGGAGTTATAAAATTTCAGTTTGATTCCAAGGGAGAATTTCTTGCTGCTCCATATCTATTTCAGCTGACTGAATGCTCATGTATCCTTCCCAATATGACACTTCAGTTCGTGGTCGAGGTCATTGGCGTTGTTAATAGAGCTGCATAGTTTTGTGAAGCGCTCTACTTCTTCCGCCTGCTTTTGATCAATGAAAACGTCTGTTGGCCCTTGGTGTTTACCGGTAGCATGCTTTTAGTCTTTTTGGCTCTGACAGCAGACCCTGACATCCTCAGTATGACCGGGGGCCCAAGGATTGAATTTCATTTTTCAATGCATTGCTTTTCTACACTGTCATGCCATCAGTCAGAACTGTCCGGCACTGAGAGTGCTATCCTAGGTAGCCTAGTGAAATAGAAGCATTGTTACAGAGGGGATTGGCATCAATACGTCCGCGCATGTAAAGAGAGAAGTTCCTTCATCTGTGTCTACCAACATCAATAAGCCCACATAGACTGATTTTAGACTTGAAAAAAATAAGACAGGTTCAAAGTAGAAATCTGTACACTACTTATTTAGATGGGTTTTAACATGGCATCGACGGAGACGAAGGATGGGTATTACTCAGACCCAATCCATAAACAGTTTAGACAATTTCTCCGATTTCAGTGTAATGTAAAGGACATTATTTTAAATATAATATGTT
>CM031608.1:54181546-54201546 GCA_018398815.1 Conus ventricosus
TACCGATATTTCGAAACCCGATTGTTTCTCCTCAGTGACCGGAAAGTGGTAATTTCTTGTGAAAAGTAGAAAATATAAAAAAATAACCTCTTAAGAAACAAGTGCTGAGGGCCAGTTCTTGGAATGAATCCGCAAGGGACCAACTTACAATAAACTAATAAATTCCAAGGATACGTACCGAGCACCATTCCAGCAACTTACAGAGCAGCTTGGTGTTGCAATGACTGCAAGAAATATTCAATTATAAACAAAGCTTGCTCTTATGTCTTAGATTGAAGAAATAGGGGGGGGATAAGCATTCATATCTGCAGTGGTAGATCATTCTACCTAACTAACAGTATGTGCTTGAGTGGGTGAATGGGAAAAATAAAATAAATGCTTCTCAAAATGAGCCTTCAGCAAGCTTATAGTCTCCAAGGGGAGACAATCTCCAATGGGAAGAAACTCACTAACATATAACTCCTGGTCAGATACCGATATTTCGAAACCTGATTGTTTCTCCTCATGACCGCAGAAAGTGGTAATTTGACTCCTCTGCCTTTTCGGTTTTAAGAAGAATGCTATCCCAGAAAAAGGCTGGTGTGCAATACCGTAGTTTGTTTGTTGAGTTTTCAAAAAACCAACCAAAGGTGCCACCTAAGAAGCAAAAAAATCATGAAAGAGCAAAACAAGCTACATTTTCTTGTGAAAAGTAGAAAATATAAAAAAGATAACCTCTTAAGACACAAGTGCTGAGGCCAGTTCTTGGGAATGAATCTGCAAGGGACTAAATTACAATACACTTGCTGGAATGGTGCAATAAACGTGCTGGAATGGTGATATATATATATATATATATATATATATATATATATATATATATATATATATATATATATATATATATAATATAGAGAGAGAGAGTTTTAAGATTCCTCTTTTTACTTGTTTTAACTATATATATATATATATATATATTATATATATATATATATATATAATATATTATATATAAATATATATATATAATATATATATATATATACATATGTGTGTGTGTGTGTGTGTGTGTGTGTGTGTGTGTGTGTGTGTGGTGTGTGTGTGTGTGTGTTACTGAGTCTGCATTTCCCTATTTCTCTCCTCCCCTGTCAAACATCGCAATGTACGTTTCTTCCCCACTTCTCATTCAGTCCCTCCACCCCCTTCACATCACACACTCAACCCTGCTGTCCCCTCTTTTCTTCTTTTTCTTTCTCATAAACAACTTCCCTGCAGTCGTTCGACTGTTTTGAAATGCAAAATTGCTATTCAACAGACGCACACATGGACTGACTTAGGCTGTATTCAGCCAAGAATGATTTTTACATTAACATTGCTATAAGATTAAATTTGTACCTGATTGAGACTATTAACCTGGTCACAAATTGTCCTATGTGGGGAAAATGATAAATCTTTATGTCCTGTCACAGAAATCATGTCTTAAAGGAGATGGGTTTTAAAATGATTAACAAAAATCATATCTGAAATACAGGTACCCTTCACCATAATAAGAGACATGAGCATACATGGGTGTCCATCTTTTATGAAGTGATAGGCCTGTTTAATTTTCAGTTGTAGTTCAGATACCTAAGGATCTTTGACTTTTCGCTTTAGGCATTTGCAGTACCGTGTGTCATTGCTAGCTGTTTATGTAACACGTGAAAACATTGTCACCTTGACATCGATCACTTTTTGGTGAGTTGGTGTTTTTCTGCTGTCAGTTATTGGTTAGCTTCGTTAGCAAGAAGTTCTCTTGCTGTTAAGCTGTATATTACTCTGCCATAAATGCTTCCGTGCACCCGGTGACTGTTACATTTAACTACTGTTTCGTCTTGCTGGTGTATTGGCTAAATGTTAATGTTTTTGTATGCTGTTATTGTCTATCATTCTTTTGTGGGTACAGTAAATTCATTGTCTCAAGTTAACTGGGGATAAAGTTTGGTTCCAAGTGATTTGATAAGTAATATTTGATAACGGATGTTAAAGGTATGGCATCATTATATATAACAACGCAAATGCGATTAGGCAATAAGTAAATAGGTTCTGTTAATTTGGTGTGAATGTTGAGCAGAGTGTGTGGTCTGAATAGGAAATAGAAGTAAATCATTTAGAGGACAAAACAGTAAGGGGAACAGTGAAGAGAACAAGACACGGAAGGATTTCGCTTTATACCAGGGGGGAAACAGACTTAAAGAGCAAGAACTTAAGACTGTGTATTTTGTTCAGGGTTCTTTTCCTGTGGAAGTCGCCCAGGAGCTGGGCCGCTCTGGGACTGGAGCAGCGTTCTACATGGAATGATGTGGACGAGAAGTGTTCCAGGAGTTACCGTCAACAAGCCTGACAGGATGTGGACATCACTGGAGGGGTGATGGTTGCTGCTACGCAAACTGAAATTCTTCAATGCTTCAAAGTGGACATGCTTCACCGTGGCCGGTTCTCTGTTTTCAGAACTGAGACTGATTTACTCAAAGACACCTTGTGTGTGTGTGTGTGTGTGTGTGTGTGTGTGTGTGTGTGTGTGGTGTGTGGTGGTGCGTGCGTGCGTGCGTGCGTGCGCGCGTGCGTGCGTGCGTGCGTGCGTGCGTGCGTGCGTGCGTGCGTGCGTGTGTATGTGTGTGTGAGAGAGAGACAGACAGACAGACAGACAAAGATACAGACAATCAGATTGACAGAGAGACAGTGAGAGAGAGAGAGAGCTGTGTGAGATATTTTCTTTATATTTGAGACCAATCAAATTTATTGTGTTTTGTAATGTTATATTGGCTCAGAGGAAATTTCGCGGTTTATTTTCTTTTCGTATGATTGAAGAGTGAGACAAAGAATGGAAGGTTTGTGAACTCGCGTGTTTGTTCTGAACTTTGTCTTTACCTCAGTTCGCAACACCATCCCATACGAATACTGATTTTCAGGAATACGTTTTAATTGTCTGAATTGCCGGAAGGGAGACAACTAACTATCTGTGTGAAGTGGCTTTATTGTACTCCCACTAACCATGCACAAACTGCTTGTAATGATCAAATTGAGCAGGTTATAGTGTATAGAAGTGGTGAGACTCTTGTCCTGTCTTTTGTCGTTCACTTGGGGATGAATCCAAGAATTTTCAGTGCTTCGAACTGACTTATCATCATGAAAAAGTTACTTTTCAGGGGGGATTTCAAATCAAAATTTAAAAAAAAATGAAAAGTAGTTACTGCACTCTGAATACACTCTTTTTAGCCTGTACTTATCATGATCATACTGTGTTTAGAAATGTCAGTGGAAAGTTGTTGGCAAGTGCAGCAGCCAGTGTAATTTGAATTCAGGCAAACATTGCAAATGGACTGTTACATGCTATCACCGAGCTAATAGATGCTTTCAAAGAACTCACAGACTCAACCTAAGTGTGTAAATGCCGTGTAAACTACCCAATTGAGCTGGAAAGTATATATATATATATATATATGTATGTATATGAGATACTGTGTTCTGGCAGTCAACCCTCGATTTATAGACCGGCGCAATCAGATTGTTTGATAATTTAAATCGTGCGTAACAGTTGATTCCCATGGTCTTCTTTCATATGGCCATCGAGGCACAAGCCAAATGGGCCCAAGGAAACATCGAATGAAAAGACTGGGACTATTTGCGGGAGACCACCTGGCGCAAACATAGGGTCAAGGTCAATGCGAAGGCCTAAAATATGGCGTCAGCTATGTGAAGGTTATGTATTTGAAGATTCTGAGTGATGTCATCGAAGCCCCTCCACCCCCACCCCCACACCCACCCACCCCACACCCCACTCCCCCCCCCCCCCCCCCCCCCCCCCCCCAAGAAAAAAGTGAAATGATTGGGAGAGTTGTTCGTTTGATCAGTTACCAGTCCAATATCAAACTGGGTTAATATTGGCCTCAAACACTTACATGGATTATAGCAACTTGGTGCAAGATCTTCTTGTGGCGTGTGGCCTGTACGCAGGGTTTCAGTTTGAGTAAAATTTATAAATGGCTCGTGAGTTATTAATCTCGTACGCCGGACACGCCTGTCCTGTTAAAGCCGAGGTGAGAATGGTTCATCTTAATTTCAACCGATCTTGTGGAGCATCAGATTCGCCGAGGTAAGAATCTGTTCATCTTAATCTCAACTGATCTTGTGGAGCATCAGATTCGCCGAGATAAGAATGTGTTCAGCCTAATTTCAACCGATCTTGTGGAACATCAGATTCGCGCAGGCGAGAATGGTTCATCATAATTTCAACCGATCTTGTGGAGCATCAGATTCGCCGAGATAACAATGTGTTCATCTTAATCTCAACCGATCTTGTGGAGCATCAGATTCGCCGAGGTAAGAATGTGTTCATCATAATTTCAACCGATCTTGTGGAGCATCAGATTCGCCGAGGTAAGAATGTCTTCATCATAATTTCAGCCGATCTTGTGGAGCATCAGATTCGCCGAGGTAAGAATGTGTTCATCATAATTTCAACCGATCTTGTGGAGCATCAGATTCGCCGAGGTAAGAATATGTTCATCTTAATCTCAACCGATCTTGTGGAGCATCAGATTCGAAAATCCGTGCCTCAGCACGCAATCCTAGTTCCTTCTGAAATGCGTATGATCAACTTTTGATCGATTTGAAATCAAAACCAGCCACAAGAGTTCAGTATTCGAAGAAGAATCGAGTAGCTTCCCCTTGCAATTGTCGGCTGAAGACAGGTTGCGTTAATTATGCCGTTCAATGGGCAGTGACAAAAATCCCAGCAAAAGCAAATCGGAGACTGGCAGTGTTACAGAATGGTAAAGAGAGCAAGAAGAAGGATTTTTTTTTCAAATCAAATGCTACCCTTTACAACTGTGAAAACACTCTTCTCTCAAGAAGCGACACAGGACAACATGCACTGATGTACCCCACCCACCGCCACACTCACCACTTCCCACTCCACCATCCAGTTTTATCCCCTCACCCACCCCCTCTACACGCGTACACTTACTTGTGCAATATCAAAACTGTGAGTGGACAATTTTCTCTCAAAGTGATGTTCACATCGTCTCTCCCACCCACCCCCACCCCACCCCCAGCCATCTGTGTGTGTGTGTGTGTGTGTGTGTGTGTGTGTGTGTGTGTGTGTATATCTGTCTCCTGTCAGACACACACACACACACACACACACACACACACACACACACACACACACACACACACACACACACACACACACACACACACACACACAAATGCACGCACGCAAGCGCGCGCATTAGCTGCGCAAGAACATCAATACTAATCTGATGATTACGTTTCTGTTGTTAATGATAATTCAGTCACTCAGATCACAGCGACAACTGCCGGCAATTCGGGGATTTACACAGATTCCCACACACACACACACATACACACACACACACACACACACACACACACACACACACACACACACACACACACACACACACGTGTGAGCGCGCGCGCACGTGTTTGTGTGTGTGTGTGTGTGTGTGTGTGTGTGTGTGTGTGTGTGTGTGTGTTGTGTGTGTGTGTGTGTGTTTTCCCTAGTTATTAAAAAATCAGAGGGGTTATCCTCTTCCAAATTACATCAGTTTGGACACACGCACATAACATCCATGTTTATGGATATTCGAAAACGAGTCCTCCACTTCCCCTGCCCACTTCTACAAGAATTTGAAGACACATCCGCCCGCACCTTTAAAAAAAAAATAAACAATTGGAACTCCCCCTTATCCCCACCTCTTCCGCCTACTTAAGAAAAATGGAGGTCCACCGTTATGTCAGTTCAGACTGCCCCCCTCCCCCACCCCTCACCTTGCGGCGCCACTGCTACAAACACATGAACGACGCAATGAAGAAAACAAAACGTAAAGCAATACAGACACAACTCAATATCTAATTTCAAAAAGGAAAAAAGAAATGCACATTTTGAAAATACCTTCATTGATGCGCGTTTCATCCGTGCCTGACAGGCTTATCCAACTCCACAAAGCTTCCTGGTGAAATAACTCATTCCAAAAAGGCGCACAGAATGACGAGGACGGAGTAGTTGGAAGCTCTTCCCTCTGTCACATGATGAAATACACAGTGCAAAATGCCAACAAACTAGTTGTTGCACTACACCGTCAACTGCTGGACTGGTGCACAAACTAATTCATCAGGGAGATCACCCTGCGTGGTTTTGGGCGCCATTGAATCAGTCGATTCTAAATTTTTCATCATAATTATTAATCATTTGGAATGAATCTGTCTAACTCTCGTCTGCTATTAATTGTGATCGTCAAGCGAGGCATAGTCTTCATTGGATGATGATGCCAAATGCGAGAAATCCGTGTTGTCAGAGTATAGCACGTCTTGAAATGAGTTCACCCATTAATTAATGTCCAAACCTGTAGCACGGGAACCTCAAGTAACACTGTGTTGCACGCTTATGTTTGTCACGAACTGCAGTTTTCCGACTTTCGTGACTTGTTTAAACAGCATTTGGTGCATAGTTAAGGCTACGTGCATAGTAGACCCGGATCCGACCGTGTAAAACACGGCCTTGCCTTTTCTGTGACCAGTCAAAACCGTGAACACAACGGACATTACTGAAAATGTAAAAGGCAATCACACACACACACACACACACAAGAGAGAGAGAGAGAAAGAGAGAGAGAGAGAGAGAGAGAGAGAGAGAGAGGAGAATCATCTGCAAATTTGGCTATGATAGAGTTATGTAAGAAAATGAATCAAATTAAATAATTAATAATGAAATGAACCATAAAAGTAGGAAATTCATCAAAAAATGCAATCTTAAATGTGATAACATTGTAATTTATGCTGTGCATGCACGTATACATTCACTTATAGAACCACACACACACGCACACCACACACACACACACACACACACACACACACACACACACCACACACACACACACACACACACACACACACACACACACATGCTTTTACATGTAGATGCACACACCCACATCCGTTTTCTCGCACCACCACCACCACCACCACCCCACATCCACACAATCACACGTCTGATCTAGTCAGCATATAGTAACAGTTTATAGTTTAAAGTGTATAATATTAATTTACTCAATAACTCTTCGGGCTTGTAGATGAAACTGTTTATTGTTCTGTGTTTTGCATTTGGAAGATCGAATTGTAGCAATGTGTAATATTTTGAAAGAGGATGACTACAATTATTCACAATCTTTTTTGCCTTCATCTCACACAACGTTCATACAGTTACCTGTGTCACACTCACCATCCCGTAGCACACATTCACCAATCTGTTCGAACATTCTTATTTCTAACACGTAAAAGAAAACGTCAAAATGGATTGAATAAAACAGTGATTGAAAACCTTAAAGGACTTGTGAATCAATGTGGATGTTTCTTAGTTTTTGTAGAATATATATATCCGTGACTGACACTTTCAGTTGATATAAATCGTATTGGATCTGAAGTTGGGGATTTGTTTGTAACTGTTAATTTGTTGGAAAAATAATAAGACAGCATTTTTATTACTTACAATTTCCTCCCACTTCTCTTGATACGTGGCCCCAAGCAACAGACAGAATATCTCTGTTGGCATGATTTTGGTCATTTCTTGGTATAAATGAGTGACCTTAGCATAAGCAATCAGTTTCACGTCGTCAATGTTGGAAAGAAAGATAACAAGTGTGAAACATCAGAGGAGAAGTTCGGGCCGGAGAAAGCACGGTTTGCACGACCGGCAAAATCACGGCAATCTTCACACGGGTCGGGCCGGGTGCGCTATGCACGGCTTTGGCCGTCGCCAGTAAGTTTTGAAAGAGATGAACCGGAGCAGGGTTTTTTTCTCCCGGACTAGCGGCGCACGTCCGTGCTTTGCACGTCCTGGTCCTGGTCTGGGCCTTAGGTTTTGCACGGCCATGCGCCGCCCATCCGGGAGAAAAAACCATGTTCCGGCTCATCTCTTTTAAAACTTACTGGTGACGGCCAAAGCCGTGCATAGTGCACCCGGCCTGAATCTTGTGATTAGAGCCGTGATTTTGATGGTCGTACAGCCGGGTGAATCACGGCCGTGCTTTGCACGGCCGGGTCCGGGTCCACTATGCACGTAGCCTAACCGGCACGTAGCCTAACCGGCACATCAAAATACAGGCCCGAGTAATGAAAACGGCATTTCAATAAATCGTCACTGTTAACTTTAGTAATTTGATAGATGAGTGTTCAACAAATCACACTCTGGTAGTACCGAAAATATCCACGTAAAGTTACTGGATTCGTTTACACAGATGTTGAAATAAGCCTACGTCACGTTTATCAACATCGCACTCAGTACAATCTCTCTCACTCTCTCTCATTCTCTCTCTCTCTCTCTCTCTCTCCCTCAACTCTCTCTCTCCTTCTCTCTCTCTCTCTCCTCTCTCTCTCTCTCTCTCTCTCTCTCTCAAAATTCCTGCTCGTCGCCGCTTCCATTCCGGTAATCGCTACATGATGTTGGCTCTACGTTAGACAGAGTGACATAACTTAGATGAAGGTCTGCAAATGTATTATTTGTAGCACTATTTACATATTGTCAGGTGTTGTAGCAGAGTAGGTAAGTCTGTATTCAGGTTTATGTCAGATGGCTTAGATTTAAAGAACAAAGCTTACAAAACAGAATATTTTTGAGTTTTCAAAGACGTTTTCTTCTGTTTGTCTGTTTGTTTGTTTGAAAGAGGATGAGAGAAGATACAACCTGATGTTTTTTGAAAGGAATGAATATCTGTATACTCTAGAATGATTCAGAGCATATGCATACTGGAATATTGTAAAAACTAGTTGTTGTAGACAGGAGGTTTGAGTACCTGTTTTAGGTATTGTAGGGCCAAATCACTTGACACTTTGTGCATTAGTACAACACGGTGGAACTCCAGCTTTGGAACTCTAGCTGTTTTCGCAGTGACAGCATATTCAAAACAGTGTTCTTGATAAGGAAGAATCCAATGGAACTGTCCCAGCTCTTCTTCTGTTGATGGGATTTCATTTCCTATGATGATATTGTGCACGCTCTCCACACGCAGATGCCCCATTAACAGGGAGATTCAGCTTTGGAACACAAAAATCCAGCGTCTGAGTCTGTGCAACGCTGTAATAGTTCGATCGGGAAAACTCCCTACACAGTCTGTTAAGAAGGAAATCAACATCAGCCTTCCATTCCAGTTACTCATTCGCAATCATTCCCAGCTCAGGGTGCGCGTGCGATTGTTCTGTGTTGTGACCATCTACATCCTTTGTTTAGAACTTTAGCCTAGGAGAGAGAGAGAGAGAGAGAGAGAGAGAGAGAGAGAGAGAGAGAGAGAGAGAGAGAGAGAGAGAGGGAGAGAGAGAGAGAGAGAGAGAGAGAGGCGCAGAAGCAGAAAGGCAGATCGCGACGAACAAGCGGAAGAGCACACAAAACAAAGTGTGAAGTAACGCAGTTTTAATGCACGACACAAAACAAGACAAGAAATTTTCGGCAATATGCCTTCCTCAGCTACAAAACAATAAAAACAGTACAGACATTAACATGCGCAATACTAAAGGCAGATCGTCACAAAGGCTAGGACAATGATACAAGTACAGAGAAACCAATGAACAAAGAGGCAGACAAGGGAAAAGGTTATATAAAAAAAAACACGAGCAGAGAGACAAATAAACTAACTTAAATATGTTTTACACAGAACAATTTACAAGCACTGAGATTCCATTTCTTCTGCCTAATTGTCCTCACCATTCTGTCATCGCCTTTTAAGGAGTAAATAATCTTCATGGTGCATTCCATGTCATGTATCACTCAAAATGAAACATATTATTTTAGAGTGTTGGGACTTGCATGACCTGAGACATAAACAGTTACTGCAGACTCCATAAAAACCTTGTTCAGAAATGCTCCACCTGGTGTGATCTTTGAATTTCTGAAAGACGTTAACATTTTCACATGATCTGAGATTTTACATTGGAAAGATTTTTTTTTACAAAATTTCGAGTCACTTAGAGATGAATTATTAAACCTCATCCATCAACCGTCAAACGCGGACACGTCCACAAAAGCCTGATATATAGATAGGGAAAGCCAGACAAATCAGGAGATTAAGCCAGGAATTAAACGGTGTGCTGACTTTCATAATCCGGTGGGTTTTGGATTGGTTGGATTAGCTATTGTTGTCTCAACTGATTGTAATGCTCATTACTGTAGCAGACACGGGCAATTCAGAGAGAGAGAGAGAGAGAGAGAGAGAGAGAGGAGAGAGAGAGAGAAGCTAAAATCGATGTCTTAAAGATGTGTGCATATGTTGAATCCTTGTTTTTTACCCACGTTATTGCTTGCATCCTGTGTATTCAAAACGGCATAAAATTGTTTCTTGGTTTCTCTGTTCGTTTTTCTTTTTTTCTCTCCATTTTTTAATAAGAAATATACTGGAAAATTCATTCTGAAACAAACTAGGCAAAAAATCAAGACATGAACAGAGCCACGTGGAAGCAGCAAGCAAAATACTGATGGAAAGGAGCGTGGGCTGGAAGAATAGAAAGGAGCGTGGGGGAGGGGGGGGGGAGGGGGGGGGGGGGGGGGGGGGGGAGGGGATATGGGAGGAGAGAACGGGGTTGAGTGTGGGATTTGTCCTCGAGCCTTCTCAATGTTTTCACACACACACACACACACACACACACGCACACGCACACACCACACACGCGCGCGCGCACACACACACACACATACACACACACACGCACGCACGCACGCACGCACGCACGCACGCACGCACGCACGCACGCACGCACGCACGCACGCACAACACACACACACACACACACACACACACACACACACACACACAAGTATTTGCCGAATAAGATGTTGAAGATAGGCTTGAGCGGGATCATCGCCATTTTCTGTCCAGTTGCTTTACAGTCACGATAGGTATGAAAGGCAGGTCAAGGTTGTAACTGTTGTATCTCTGGTTGTACCTGTGTATCGGGAATGTTGGATTGCTGGTAGTGGTTATTTTCTGAGGACCATGGGGTTGTCCGGATTAGCTTCTGTGATTGACAAACAGGGGATAGAGAAGAAGACAGAAACTGACTTCTAAATACAATGCATTGTTACTGGTTATTTTCTGAGGACCATGGGGTTGTCCGGATTAGCTTCTGTGATTGACAAACAGGGGATAGAGAAGAAGACAGAAACTGACTTCTAAATGCAATGCATTGTTACTGGTTATTTTCTGAGGACCATGGGGTTGTCCGGATTAGCTACTGTGATTGACAAACAGGGGATAGAGAAGAAGACAGAAACTGACTTCTAAATACAATGCATTGTTACTGGTTATTTTCTGAGGACCATGGGGTTGTCCGGATTAGCTTCTGTGATTGACAAACAGGAGATAGAGAAGAAGACAGAAACTGACTTCTAAATACAATGCATTGTTACTGGTTATTTTCTGAGGACCATGGGGTTGTCCGGATTAGCTACTGTGATTGACAAACAGGGGATAGAGAAGAAGACAGAAACTGGCTTCTAAATACAATGCATTGTTGGTCTTCCTACAGGCGAGATGTTTGTGATTGACAAACAGGGGATAGAGAAGAAGACAGAAACTGACTTCTAAATACAATGCATTGTTGGTCTTCCTACAGGCGATTGTTGCTGATCAATCGTGTTTGCTCTTTTTAAACAGTAAAACGTGTTTGATTATGCTGTTTCCGTGGAAACGAAAGCAATAGTATGGGCTAGGCGTCACATGCGTATTGGTAATGAAGTTCGTGATGTCCGCCGGAAACTAACACAACTGACGCACACACACGTTCACATGAACTCTTTGCCTCAGTTGACAAGCAGTCGTTCACTCAGGTGCTCAAACATTCAATTATTTGCCATCGGATATTTCCGTTTAGATTGGTAGGGTTGTTTATTTGGGCGGGGGATGAAGGAGGCGATGGAATCTACATATTCATTCATCCTTTCATTCATCATTATCATTATTATGTGTCATTTGTATTATTATTGCCAGCAGCAGCATCAGTATTAGTAGTAGTAGCAGCAGCAGCAGCAGCAGCAGCAGTTGTAGTAGTTGTTGTAGCTTCATTATCATCATTTTGGTCTGTTCGTGAAATTCGCAACAGTCGGTAATTTAAATGGACTTCCTGTATATATGTAACTGTGAATGTTTGTGTATGTGCATTTGTATGTACATAGTGTATGTGATGTGTGTGTGTGTGTGTGTGTGTGTAAACACCACGCAAGTACCCGGGCCAGTATCTCCCATAGTAGTGTCTCTTAACGGATCATTTCGTTTTATATTCTACAATTTCAGGAGAGAATATCATGCTTTTAGAGTTATTGTGTGAAAAAAAATCTAGCCGTTTTGCCGTTTCTGTTACACTCGTACCATTTTCTGGCCACATTGGCTTCTCCATGGATTCTGAACTGATTGATGCAAACATCTGTACCTTTAAAATTGTACTTGTTATATTGCCTTTAATTTCAACATTGACTTACTATTCAAAGAATACAAATAACTATTCCTAGATCTAAATTTCTACCAATGCTAAGCGATTCCATCCAAATTCGGTACGTTTTCATGAATTACATTTTACTGACTCAAAGCTCATTGTGTCATTTGATTGTGTCTTTTTTGGTTAAATGTTGTTCGACTGCAAATACAATGATGTTTAACATCTAAAATTTTACCTTCATCTAGCATAATACCCAGTTCCATCACGACCTTTGGGGTCTCAGTTTTGAAAGGCCTAGGCTCAGTGAGATTTATTTCGTTCAGCAAAAAAGCGTCTTGTTCATCGAATATTGTCAGTTGATCAACACATCTCTGGTACATCCATGATTACTTCGTTTCCATCGATCAGACTGAATATTAATGAAATCATTCTGTTTTTTTCTCTAAAATACAACTTGTTATTCATTGATTAAAAAAAAAGCTGGACTGTGAGACTTCGTCGTTAAAGACAGGCTTTTGATGTATGTAGAGGCGTTTTGGGCCTCTGTTTCACTTGTTGGGTTTTGAAGTAACGTCTAATAGTCTACATTTTCTACGTTTTCATCACCCTCGAATTTTCTACCATGTTTGTATTCATGTTTATCTATGACGATTTAAATTATTTTTAAAATGAAGGAATTGTCATTAACTGTTCACAAAGTAGGAAACTGCATCTAAGTTGGTTCATCCATCTCGTTCTTATTTCATAATTGCCTCAGAATGAGTGACTTTAGCTGACAAATTTATGAGAAGCACCGAGGCGTAAATAAAGAACACTGTGGGTGTGGTGGTGAGTGGAGAGATGTGGAGGGTGTGTCCGACCAGGTTTTATTGATGGTGTTGACTCATAAAGGCAGTCAAAAGTCTTCTACAGCCAGTGTTTCTGCGAGAGTTAGAAATCACAGGCGTCGGTGACAGGTGTTGATTACACGGGCAATTAGAGGCTGTTCCGCGTGAGTGAGTAGAGCGTTGGTTTATTGAATTTTCATGGTCTAGTAGATATTGCATTCGCTGGACTAGCCGTCGTTATTGGGATTGATTAATGAATACGTCAGTATTTTTTTTTAGTCTTTTCCTTTACATCGCGGCAGGGCATTAAAAAAGAATATTTCTCCCTATATTTCAGTGCGAGAATGAAATGTGTACTCTAGCGTGTAAGTGCGGGCGTGCGTCCGCTTACCTCTGTGTGTGTGTGTGTGTGTGTGTGTGTGTGTGTGTGTGTGTGTGTGTGTGTGTGTGTGTGTGTGTGTGTGTGTGTGTGTGCATGCATGCCTGTGTGCGCGTACACTCGTGTGTCTGCGTGATGTGTATGTGTGTGCATGTATCTCTCTCTCTCTCTCTTTCTCTCTCTCTCTCTCTCTCTCTCTCTCTCTCTCTCTCTCTCTCTCTCTCTCTCTCTCTTCTCTCAGAGTGTATGCGTGCGTGCGTGCGTGCGTGTGTGTGTCCGTGCGTACTTGCGTACATGTGTGCATGTGTGTGTGTGTGTGTGTGTGTGTGTGTGTGTGTGTGTGTGTGTGTGTGTGTGTGTGTGTGTGTGTGCGTGCGTGCGTACGTGCGTGTGCTGTGTGTGTGTGTGTGTGTGTGTGTGTGTGTGTGTGTGTGTGTGTGTGTGTGTGTGTGTGTGTGTGTGCATGTGTGTGCATGCGTGGGAGCATGCACTCGCGCGCGCGCGCGTATATACGAGACAGTGACAAAACGTCGTGGTGGCATACCCTTGTGTGTTTGATTGGAGAAATAAACGATCCCAAACCACTTTTTTCTTTGTTTTGGTGTATGTTTGTAGCTTGTATCGTAAAGAGATAATTGCCACAGGATCAGGGAGATGTACTGGTTCGTGTCGATAAAACCTTTTTTATTCAAAGAAAACAGCCGAAATCGGCCATGCCAAAATGGGACATCCACCGACATACCGCAAAGAACATGTCCGTACCGTCACTGCAGAATCGTAACGAAAACCTGAACACACGAAAATGACAAAACTAAATTTTCATGAACGTTTTTGTCCCCAAACCACTCACACTTGCACCTTGGTGAGGCTTGAGTCAAATCCAAAAGAATACTTGGTCGGATGTTGGATCGTCATCTCTTGAAGACATGCCTTTTAACTTGTCACTACTGCTCTCTGCTTTACCGGGAACGATCCAACGTCTTGTATTCTGAAAACTGAGGCGTGTCACTGACGCAATAAATCTACTGATTTGGAAGTTTGGTCAGCATAGTTTTCAAAAACCGAACAAATTTACCATGCACTGGGCTCATGTCCGATCGACACCCCGAACTTTTGGGGGGAACCATTTATCGCGCTGCTCGTTTCAGGTATTTGCAGCTCGTATCCCTCCGCCAGGTCACGTGTTTTTCCACAGAAACGAAACCAGGAGCAGACGATGTCAAAAAGGAGAAGAATAGGTAAGTGTTTACTCATGCCCACCGCTGTTTACATCGTCACAACTGACTCTTAGAATCACACATGAGCAAAATGTAATGAAAAACATTTTCGATTGGCCTCGAAGTGAACGATAATTGCCTTTAAGACATGTGCGAAACACCACTGAACACGAAAGTGCCAACCGTCACATAGGCACATAGCAGAGATGCTGGTACGGCTTCGTTTCCTACCACTTCTGTGGAATTTCCGTCGATTCCGTTGTCACCACTGACCCGCCCGAGGAAATGTCCGAAATCGCATCTGACACTTTCATTTTACGTGAAAGAAAGTAAAACCGATCCTAAGCGATACAAATTGGATTTGCTTATTGTTATGCTTTATGACGCTGCGGACCGTGATAGAGGGGGCTTCTCAATGGTCAGTTACTTCGACAACTGTAAAGTCAGCAGCAATGTATGCTCACTGCCAGGCTTACTACACTCTGGCGCCATCATCGGGTGATCCAGTCAGTTGTTGCCACACAAGATCTTTCAGGCTGGTTGTAAAAAAAGGACATCAACAGGTTTATTTCCTCTGCATCACTCACAACTTTACCTGGCACTCTTCAGCTACATGGGCTGAGAAAAGTTGATCACAGTGTCATGGAAGTCCGTAAACTGGCCTGTTTCTGTCCTGCTTGCCTGCAAGACGACCAAGACAACTGCATCAACAAAGGCTTTGTGAAGTCTTGGCAGACCATTCCACTCAGGGCTCCAAATGAATTGTGCACTTCCATCACTGAGGATATTCCAAGGGAAGATACAGAATCAAACCCAAAGATGGAATACCTGCCAAGAACAATCTATTTTGACTGCCTACACGAAGCCTTTGAAGAGTCCAACCTGTATGAGCAGTTAGAAGCCCTGGTTGCCACAACCAGCTTTGATGGTTATAAGCTGCCAGCTGAGATCCTACGACCATTGTTGATGTTGCAGGCATGGTGGACAGGACAGTTCTGTCACACAAACCGCCCACTGCTCCAGCCAGACTCTACCCCTGGTAACAACTGCATATGGCAACTGCTTACCAAGGACACTGAGCGACATGAGGGGTGCCATACAGAACTTCGCTGCAGAATTGTAGTGGAAATGGTGAAACATTTCCACAACTACGTGCGCGGGTATGGAATGAGTGACACTGAGGCAGAGGGACAGAAAGCGGCTGCCTTTGCTGTTGTTGTAGCAGAGGGCTCAGGTTTGTCAGCTGACACAGTTTCTGTTCATGAAATTGAAGTCATTCGCAGAGCTGAAATCTCCAAGTCATGAGGAAAAAAATATTCATGGGCATTTGGCAGCTTCCTGCTGCTGCCAATGTTTTGGCAAGCCCAGTGCGCTCTGTGTATCCTCAGATGGGCTGGGAGATTGTTCAACACATGAACAACAGAACCCTCACTCCTATTCAGCTAACTCCAGGAACTCCTGTCCACATCATCTGGACCAGCGATAGGGATGACATGCTCCCCAGTCACTGCACCTCAAATCGCTTTACCCCATTGATGCCCATCACAGATTCAAGCAGAGAAGTGTGTGTCAGTGAGGGTGAGAGTGAGTTTGCCTCAGACTGTGAATGCCTCACTTCTTCAGAGCATGACAACATGGGGCTGTTCGGCAATTTCAGCTCTGCTTCTCTCAGTCTGGAAGACATGGAGATTGGAGAGCTCTGTGTTGTTGACTGGCATGGGAAAGAGTATGTGGCCAAGATTGAGTACACAAGTGTTGATGCTGCCACTCATACTGACATGGTGTGGCAAAACTTCATGGCTAAAACCAACAACAGTGGGCACTACTTCTGGCCACAAAGGAAGACACTTCCTGTGAGCCTATCTCATCAGTGAAGAGAAAAGTGCCCCTTGAATTAGACCTGTGCAACAGCATACAGAGCAAACAACACTACTACATTAGGTGAATAATATAATACAGGTATTTTCTCTGTGTGCTGTTATAAAAGAATGATGCTGAATGAGGATGGATGGATGGAATTTAGTCTAATGTCCCGTCACACAAACTGTTGATTGAAGACATTTGAATAAGATCTTTATTCATGAGATATCATTAGAGAGAGGAGAGAGAGAGAGGAGAGGAGAGAGAGAGAGAGAGAGAGAGAGAGAGAGAGAGAGAGAGAGAGAGAGAGAGAAGAGAGAGATCACCTAATGTAATAAAAGAAATGGAGTGAATCCACAAAGGGGGATGGGAAGAGAATTAAACGATATTAGGAGAAATCAAAAACGAAAGAAAAATATGGCCTAACTGGATGATCTGTAGCGCTTAAAGATAAAAGAGAAAAACATAACAATCAATTAATTATGCTACATGATATGTTTGGCTACATACGTACATTACACTACAGTGCGTGTAAAGCTGTCTTTTCCGATTTGCTTTCAAAGGAATGATCTCTGATAAGACCTTGTAAACTTTTGCATCAGTTAGATCACATCATTGTGCAAAGCTTTCTTGATTATTTTTTTTTAAGTGATCTGTTTAAAATTCAATATCAAGTTGTTCCAGTGAGCACTTATGGATAGTTTTCCGCAAACATGTGGACTGCAGTGGCTCATTATACCAAAGCAACTATGTAAGGGATTTTCCTTTCTATTTTTCACATTTGATTGACTTAAAAATGAATAACTATGTATGGCTTCAAGATCCTGTTTGCTTTTGAAACTGATTTCAGTTATGTTTTTACTGCATTTATGTCTACTGTTGTAAAAAAAAAAAGAAGAAAGAAACAAAATCCACTGTCCATACTGAAAAGTGTCACAACTGACACTTGTCTATTGTTTCAAGAATTAAATGAAAAAAACAAACAAACTGACTGCTTGTGAATGCTTATTTTGTCTTTGAAATGAGCAGGCTGACTTTTTTTATCTTCTTTATCTTTTATCTTCCTTAGCAGCTAAAGTGGATATTTACATGATACCTCAGAATGTACAAACATGAGCTGGTGTCAGACGCGATGACGGACATGAAAACGCTACCTCTTACACACTGACAGAACTACTTAGTTTAAACATATCTTTGTAATACCATCCAGCATTCAAGAAGGCCCATGTTTCACAACCCTTGCTCTGCTTTTACTGTGCTGTTGTAAACATTTTCATGTGCTGTTGTAAACATTTTCATGTCTAGGATCACAACTGACTTTCCACGAGGTAATCTGACATTTGTCGTGTCATCGGAAAAAATATAATACAAGTTATCTTTTTATTCTATTTTCATGCATGTGAAAGGTGTTTGTTTTCTTTTTTCTTCTCCTGTTTTTCTTTTTCTCTTTTTTACCTGTTTCCAGTTTTGAAATTATGTGACCTGAGTCCCATATTTTTGCACGACCTTTTGTCACTGTCCCATATAATATATATATATATATATATATATATATATATATATATATATATATATATTATATATATGTGTGTTGTGTGTGTGTGTGTGTGTGTGTGTGTGTGTGTGTGTGTGTGTGTGTATGTGTGTGTGTGTGTGTGTGTGTGTGTGTGTGTGTGTGTGTGTGTGTGTGTATGTGTGTGTGTGTATGTGTGTGTGTGTGCGTGCGTGCGTGCGTGCGTGAGTGCGTGCGTGCCTGCGTGCGTGCGTGTCTGCGTGTGTGTGTCACTCTGTCTGTCTGTCCGTGTGCGTTGGAGAGTACGTGCGTGCGCAATCTGTCTGTCTGTCTGTCTGTCTGTCTGTCTGTCTCTCTCTCTCTCTCTCTCTCTCTCTCTCTCTCTCTCTCTCTCTCTCTCTCTCTCTCTCTCTCTCTCTCTCTCTACACGATTGCATATTGATGCGGACGCATTTCATGGGCCCGATTTTTCAAATGTATTTGCATTTATGTGTGTATGCGTGTATGTACTTCATTTATTTATATATGAATTTTTTTTTTCAGAGTGGTTTGCAAGCTACAGAGTCAGAACAAATAGCTCCACTGATCTGCAACATACACCACGTTGAGCATCCTCGCCTCAGTTGTGCGTTGGATTGAAGTGTTAAAAATACGTATCTTGTAACATGAAACTACTGTTAAGTAACAGCATGCCAAATATGTACAAGTGAATGAAAACTTAGTGAAAAATTTCTTACCGCTCCTCGTCCTCACTGTTCTTGACCATTTTGTGTGGTGCGATGACGCTGTAAGAAAGCCTCGTTTCAAACAAGCAGCCAATCAGAGGGCGTTGCACAAGCATCTGGCTGAAATAACGGCGGCCACAATTCCAATGCCGGTACAGTTACCAAGCTTTTACTATGTGTGCCCAGCTTGTGGCAAACTTGTCCCGCTCCGCTAACGATGTTGCGTGATATGCACTCTTTTGGCTCGTGGTGCTTGTGATCCTGGAGTTTGTGGGTTCGAATCTCCGCCGGGTTGTTTCGCGTTAGGGGATTTAGCAATCGGTGTTAACATTAGTTCTGACTTCATTTTCCGAAAGGCCTTCAAATAAAACTGAAAACCGAGATTGCCTTCGTGAATGCACATGTAACATCTTTCACAAACATTAAAATCCCATCACTAGCATTTGGGGATAAATGTAGTTTGGCCGTTGGTACATGGCATGCACCCTCTGATGAAAATCGGAAGAAAACTGAGTTACTGATATTCGACTGAATGACACCGAAAACGACTGATTGTAGCGCCAGCAGGTACGTTTTCATTTGGCTCCACCCAGCTAGGCAGCCCGTTGAGTAAACGAGACCGTAAACTACAAAGTGCTATGAGCTAGGTTTTTCACTGGGGATTTGCGTTACATAAGTTATCTCAATAATTGTAATATCCATATCGATGCACGCATTGGAACGACCAAAAACGACAACAATGATAAAAACAACGCCACCACCACCACTACCAACAACAATTGAGGGTATTTCCTGGACAAAAACTCACGATTTTTTTTAATCACCATCAAATAACCTGGGTATACAAATAAACAGTATAAATACCAGCTACACGAGAGTGGAACAGCTATTTTCACAAATGTGTTCCAGGAGACTAAAATTTGGAAATTAGAAGGCGCCGCTAGGGAGAGCGCAGCCATCCGCCAAGGTTGACTGGTTCCATGATCCGTCCTTGAACTAGAATCTGCACCGCAG
>CM031608.1:54209046-54239046 GCA_018398815.1 Conus ventricosus
AAATATTGATAGTCAATATATACGGTCCAAATGGAGACGAGCCCGGATTCTATAAGGACGTGCAGAAAACGATTTAAGAAATAGGTATTCCGAATACTATTATAGCCGGGGATTGGAATTTGGTTCTAAATCCTTTCTTAGACTACTGCAGTTATAACAACATTAATAACGTCAATGCCCGGGAAGCAGTTCTGGAAATGATGTCCGAACTAGAATTAGTAGACATGTGGAGAAAATTGAATCCAGAAATTTTAAGATACACATGGAGGAGATCGAATCCGTTTCAGCAGAGCCGCTTGGACTATTTCGTAGTTTCAGAAACACTAATTACTAATGTAAGCAATGCAGATATTCTGTTTGGATACCGTAGTGACCATTCACTAATTACACTGGAATTAACATTTAAAGCTGAGGAAAAAGTCAGAGGTCTTTGGAAATTTAATGCCTCATTATTAAAAGATATCACATACGCCCAGTTAATAAATAACACAATAGAGGATATAAAAGTCCAGTACGCCGCTCTCCCTTACACAAGAGACAACGTAAAACAAATACCTAATGATCAGATTCATTTTATCATATCGGATACTTTATTGATGGAAATTAGGACAAAAACAATTACATATAGCAAAAGAAAAACAAAGACCTAAGAAGGACAGAAAATGTTTTAGAAAAAGAGATACACATTCTGGAAAGTAATGCAGCTTTGAACCAAATTGAAAGAACAGTTCTAGAAGTAAAGAAGACACACTTGACAACACTCAGAAAATCAAAAATGGAAGGGATACTATTAAGGTCGAAGGTGAGATGGGCATCAGAAGGAGAGAAAATAACTAAACACTTCTGCTCTCTAGAGAAAAGACATTTTGTGAGCAAACGGATGTTAAAACTAATAACAAACAAAGGACGTGTACTATCAGAATCTAAAGAAATGCTAGAAGAAACCAAACTTTACTTTGAAGAATTGCATAAAGAACGAAAATCACAGGACAATGGATATTAGTAAATTCACAAACTCCTTGCCAAAATTGAACAAATCAGAATCTGACAATCTAGAAGGTGAAACAACAAACGACGAAGCAACAGAAGCATTAAAGAATATGCAAAATGATA
Source organism: Conus ventricosus (assembly GCA_018398815.1). NCBI lineage: Eukaryota > Metazoa > Mollusca > Gastropoda > Neogastropoda > Conidae > Conus > Conus ventricosus. The sequence goes on from CM031608.1 coordinate 54,210,160, forward strand.
AAAGCCCGGGCAGAGACGGAATGACTGTTAACTTCTTTAATTTTTTTTGGAAACAGCTCGGAGACTTTGTGATTCGTTCCATCAATGAAGGCTTCAATGAGGGACAAATATCGATCTCACAAAGAGAAGGCATAATGATATATTTACCTAAGGATGACAAACCAAGACAATTTACTGCTGAACAATTAAATAGTGGGAGAAAACAAGTGCAGGTTAACAATTCTTCAGTCATTATAGTAACGACTTGGCAAAGATTTTATTTATTGAAAAAAAAAAAATTAAAGATGAAGAAAATGGGGGGAATATATTATAAATATGACAAACCCTTCACTAGCTGCCCGAGGGAACCATCGCACTCCCCTTCGAAGACAGATCTATCTGTATTGCCCGCTCCTAGGCCTTTCGTCCGCTGGATCGGACTCATCAGGAAGACACGGCTGATTGTGTCTGTGCCCTTGGTGTCAAATAGAGACACACCAAAGTCCATAATTCTGTGGTGTTCTCATCACCAAGGGTTCAAAAAAGAATCCAACAGCACCCCAAAGCAGCCAGCGAAGGGTAGTAAAATAGAACAAAAGGAAAGTGTGGAGAAGAAAAAAGTTGCTAAAAAGCTAAAAGCATTATGCAAACAGTATGAAATATAGGGGACAATCTTTGAGCCTATGCTTGAGGATCCATTCAAGGATGCAAGGGAGATCAAAAGATATGGAACAGTCTGAGTGGTCAGCTCTGCTGTTCAATAACCCAAGCATTGTGAGTGGCTAAGAATTGTACAGAACAACCTTTACTTGGATCTCCTAAGAGATGCAATCTCCCACTGATTGACCAAACATTATACTGCTGAACAATTAAATAGTGGGAGAAAACAAGTGCAGGTTAACAATTCTTCAGTCATTATAGTAACGACTTGGCAAAGATTTTATTTATTGAAAAAAAAAAATTAAAGATGAAGAAAATGGGGGGAATATATTATAAATATGACAAACCCTTCACTAGCTGCCCGAGGGAACCATCGCACTCCCCTTCGAAGACAGATCTATCTGTATTGCCCGCTCCTAGGCCTTTCGTCCGCTGGATCGGACTCATCAGGAAGACACGGCTGATTGTGTCTGTGCCCTTGGTGTCAAATAGAGACACACCAAAGTCCATAATTCTGTGGTGTTCTCATCACCAAGGGTTCAAAAAAGAATCCAACAGCACCCCCAAAGCAGCCAGCGAAGGGTAGTAAAATAGAACAAAAGGAAAGTGTGGAGAAGAAAAAAGTTGCTAAAAAACTAAAAGCATTATGCAAACAGTATGAAATATAGGGGACAATCTTTGAGCCTATGAGCCCAAGACAATTTAAAAAAATTAGAGGCCTATTTCACTGCTAAATACTACCTATAAAATTGCATCAAGTTGCATAGCCAATAGAACTAAAACCGTCCTACCGAAATTAATAAATGAGGACCAAACTGGATTTACATCAGGTAGGTATATTGGGGATAATCTGAAAATACTGTATGATATGATACATTATTTGGAAAACAAAGATTTGCCCGGACTACTGGTCTCTATAGACTTTGAGAAGGCTTTTGATTCTGTGAACTGGAAATATATGGATAAAGTTCTTCAGTGCTTTGGTTTCGGTAAAGATATATGTAAATGGATTGATACATTTTATAGTAATATAAAATCACATGTAATTGTTAATGTCTTTGAGTTTTCCGATAAACAGAGGATGCCGTCAGGGCGACCCCATTTCTCCTTACTTGTTCGTATTATGTGTGGAGTTACTTGGATGCAAAATAAAGAGAAGATGAAGAAATTAAGCCACAAAATATCCGACACGGATTTTAGAATAAGCCAGTTTGCAGATGATACATGCTTTATGCTGGAAGGGGACAAAAAATCATATGAAAAATTATTTAACACATTAAAAGAATTTGAAGGTGTTTCAGGCTTAAAGCTGAACTTGAAAAAACTTATAATGTATGGCTAGGACAAAAGAAGAACTCAAGAACTGTACATTTAGTAGAGAAACGAATGACTTGGAGCCCCCAAAATTTAAGATATTAAGACTCTGGTTTACAAATGGCATATCAGATATTGTAAATATAAATATAACAGATAAGTTCATAGAGGTAAGGAACTTGTTTCGAATTTGGTCTAAACGGACACTCACTCCTTTAGGTAGAGTTGCAGTATTAAAATCTCTCATACTGTCAAAACTTGTGTATCTGTGGTTATTGCTTCCACACCCACCCGCCAAAGACGTGAAACAACTCCAAAATATGTGCTTCGAATTCGTTTGGGGGAAAAAGCCAGACAAGATTAAGAGAAGGTACGCAGTGCATCATATTGAAAATGGAGGAATAGGATTACCAAATATACAAGCCTATATGCAAGCATTAAAACTATCGTGGATAAGGAAACTCATGTTAAAAAACACATAATGGAAAATAATTTTGATCGACACTCTGTCCAGAGGTAAACAACTTAGAACGCTATGGTTCGAAGAAATTTGTAAGTAGTAAATGCAACCACTTCTGGAAGGATGCATTTAAATCTTACGACAACCTGAATTCTCACATTGATTTAGATAACAATGGACAGTTAGTAGCCGAACCTATCTTTTATAATGATAAATTTAAAATCAACAATTCTTATTTTTGTTCCAAATTGTGGATAACAAGAGAGATGTTTCAGGTTGGGGACGTCTTGAATGAAAATGGTGTTTTCTTAAGCCATGAAACTTTTTCAAGAAATCTTGGAATACAAGTAAATTATCTAAATTATTTCAGTTGCATTCATGCAATTAAAGAGTATGCTAGACAAAGAAATATAGAAATAGAAAATAACTTGAAGATGGAAAGCAGTAAAGTATTACAAGTGTTAGTAAAGGATCAAAGACGTATTACAACATACCCTTAGATAAAATTGAAATACTTAACATCAAGCCTTTTATGAAGTGGGAAACCAAGTTAAACACCCCAACTGACTGGGAATCTGTCTTAAAGAAATAAGAAAAATAAAAGAAATAAAAATCAAATGGTTCTAGCTGAAAATATGTCACAATATTTTAGTTTCAAATGTCACATTAAAGAGAATGGGACTGATTGAGACGATCGTTGTAACTTTTGTGGTACTGATAAAGATACACTTGATCACTACTTGTGGTTTTGCTCCAGTACTCAAGAGTTCTGGAAAGAAGTAGAAGGCCATTTAAAAACCAGTTGTGTTAATTGTGTTAGACTGTCGTTTAACGTGGACCTTGTTCTATTTGGAATAGACGATATTACAAGAACGGATGAAACTTTTGATCTGATATTATTGTGGGCAAAGTTTTTTTAAATTCATAAATGTAGAATTAATCACAAAAAAGCCTAGATTACCAGCATGTATTAGAGAATTGAAATACAGGTACACCATAGAGAAGCATATCCACTCAAAAGGAAATGACTTATCATGAGTTAAAAGAAAAAGGCTGCCTTATGAGGTATTATGTGTAGATTAAATACACTTGTGCATAATAACCAAACACACTGCAGCCAATTTCTTATTGGCATAATGCATGCTACTACAGGTCAACTGTAACCGTCACTGTTACTATTTCCTTACCACTCATTGATGTGGATTAGTAGTCCCCTTTCATCAGATTTCAATTCAGAAGGTTATAGCTTTGAAAAATCTCACTGTTATTCTTTGTAAGCCATAAGGAAATTGTGAAAAAAAATTCATTGTTTTTCCTTTTGTTTTGTGTGATCATTGTTTTTGCTTTCCTTGTTTTTTCTTTTTTTTTTCTTTTCTGAAACACCTTGCAAATTTTAGTTACCCTGTGCCACAATAACATGTGTTAAATTCATACCAGTAATGGAAAGTTAATCATCGCATGCAATAGTGAATTGCTTGTGACTTTGTCGATGTCGTAATATTTATACTTCTTAATGCTTACCATATGTGTATACAAATGTATATATGTGAGATGTATGTACATGCGTACATGAATGAGTTGTAACTATGATGTGGTAAAATATGTTCAAAGAAAATAAAACCTTCATTGCAAGGGGGAAAAATCGGTGCAAGATGGACGTTCTTTCAGGATCCTGCAGATGGGCAGTATGCGAGGATGGAAGAGGAGGCAGGCGGTGGGTCTGTCTGTCTCTGTGAGAGGCTGGGTTTCAGGAGCAGATGTACTGATTATAGCTGTGGTGTGGCTGAGAGCATCATTAATGATGGCACTGGGGTATCCACGGTTGGTGAAAAACTCAAGACATTTTGGCTGTTTGTTGAGTGAAATCTTCTTCGTTGGAGCAGAGTTTGCGGAGGCGAAGGAATTCAGAATATGGAATGCTTTTTTTAATGGATTGGTGGTGGGAAGATGTGTAGTCCAGGTATGAGTGCGCATCGGTGGGTTTATAGAAAATTGAGGTTTTGAACAGTCCATCTTTGAGAGAGATGGTGATGTCCAGGAAGTTGACTGACTGAAACAGTGTAGGGCATCTTGCGCCGAATTTGACAGAGGCAAGTGATTGCTTGTTCTTCGTTTTCGTTGTTCTGAGTATTAATTATCTTGCCTGAAGAAGACCTAAGCGGTCAACACGTGTCGTGTTTTGTCTTGTGATTTGTTTGTTCACTTTGTTCGGCGGAGCTATGATAAACACTTGTAAAAATGTATTTCTTTGCGGTTCCTGCAGTGTAAACACCGCACACTGAGCGGACTGAAGGTTTGTATTGTCAATTAAAACTCCACCTCTCCCCACACCCTCCCGTTGTCACCTGGATCCGAATTCCCATGGGCCAGTTCTAGAGGAAAGTAATCTATCGGCTCCCATAAATCTACATCACAGTCTGCGGCACAGATTGCTTGGCGTCAATCCAGACACGTTGTAAACTACATCTGTGGATCAGTCCTTGCCATGGCACCAGTACCAACCAGATGTGGACAGGAGATACACTCAGCACGTGCAGCCGATGTGCCATGGCACCAGCACCAACCAGATGTGGACAGGAGATACACTCAGCACGTGCAGCCCGATGTGCCATGGCACCAGCACCAACCAGATGTGGACAGGAGATACACTTAGCACGTGCAGCCCGATGTGCCATGGCACCAGTACCAACCAGATGTGGACAGGAGATACATTCAGCACGTGCAGCCCGATGTGCCATGGCACCACCACCAACCAGATGTGGACAGGAGATACACTCAGCACGTGCAGCCCGATGTGCCATGGCACCAGTACCAACCAGATGTGGACAGGAGATACACTCAGCACGTGCAGCCCGATGTGCCATGGCACCAGTACCAACCAGATGTGGACAGGAGATACACTCAGCACGTGCAGCCCATTGGGGGAACTGCCTGTTTTGATGATGATGTGAAAACAAATGGGACACTCCATGTTCATCAGCAGGGACTGTCAACTAGCGTAAGTAATTAGACAGTGCACGGAAACCGGGTCACTCAGGGTGGAATTTCATCACGCATGAACACAAACTCACGCACGCACGTAAGCATGCATTCGCGCAGGAGCGTGAACGCGCGCGCGGGCACACACACACACACACACACACACACACACACACACACACACACACACACACACACTGCTCTCCATTGACACTCACGAGCTCTCTCTCTCTCTGTATATATATATATATATATATATATAATCTGAACTAATATAAGTATGGGAAAACAATGCAGTTAACAATTCTTCGTCATTATATAAATGCTGAAAGATTTAGAACTTAAAACAATATAACAATTTATTAAAATATTGGAAAGATTTGAATAAAAATAGGTGGTGGTGATATATTATAAATATGAGAAACCCTTCACTAGCTGCCTGAGGGAACCATCGCAATCCCTCTCAAAGGCACATTTATTTGTATCGCCTGCTCCTAGGCCTTTCGTCCGCTGGATCGGACTCATCAGGGAGACACGGCTGATTGTGTCTGTGCTCTTGGTGTCAAATAGAGACACACCACAGTCCATAATTCTGTGGTGTTCTCATCACCAAGGGTTCAAAAAAGAATGCAACAGCACCCTCAAAGCAGCCAGCGAAGGGTAGTAAATGGAACAAAACAAAAGTGTGGAGAGGAAAAAAGTTGCTGAAAAACTAAAAGCATTATTTAAACAGTATAAAATGTAGGGGACCATCTTTGAGCCTATGCTTGAGGATCCATTCAAGGATGCAAGGGAGATCAAAAGTAATGGAACAGTCTGAGTGGTCAGATCTGCTGTTCAATAACCCAAGCATTGTGAGTGGCTAAGAATTGTATAAACCAACCTTTACTTGGATCTCCAAAGAGATGCAATCTCCCACTGATTGACCAAACAATATAATGCTGAACAATTAAGTAGTGGGGGAAAACAAGTACAGGTTAACAATTCTTCCGTCATTATAGTAATGACTTGGCAAAGATTTGAACTTAAAAAATAAAAAAAAATAAAAAAATTGAAGATGAAGAAAATGGGGGTAATATATTATAAATATGAGAAACCCTTCACTAGCTGCCTGAGGGAAACATCGCAATCCCTCTCAAAGGCACATTTATTTGTATCGCCTGCTCCTAGGCCTTTCGTCGGCTGGATCGGACTCATCAGGGAGACACGGCTGATTGCGTCTGTGCTCTTGGTGTTCAAATAGAGACACACCACAGTCCATAATTCTGTGGTGTTCTCATCACCAAGGGTTCAAAAAAGAATGCAACAGCACCCTCAAAGCAGCCAGCGAAGGGTAGTAAATGGAACAAAACAAAAGTGTGGAGAGGAAAAAAGTTGCTGAAAAACTAAAAGCATTATTTAAACAGTATAAAATGTAGGGGACAATCTTTGAGCCTATGCTTGAGGATCCATTCAAGGATGCAAGGGAGATCAAAAGTAATGGAACAGTCTGAGTGGTCAGATCTGCTGTTCGATAACCCAAGCATTGTGAGTGGCTAAGAATTGTATAAACCAACCTTTACTTGGATCTCCAAAGAGATGCAATCTCCCACTGATTGACCAAACAATATAATGCTGAACAATTAAGTAGTGGGGGAAAACAAGTACAGGTTAACAATTCTTCCGTCATTATAGTAATGACTTGGCAAAGATTTGAACTTAAAAAATAAAAAAAATAAAAAATTGAAGATGAAGAAAATGGGGGTAATATATTATAAATATGAGAAACCCTTCACTAGCTGCCTGAGGGAAACATCGCAATCCCTCTCAAAGGCACATTTATTTGTATCGCCTGCTCCTAGGCCTTTCGTCCGCTGGATCGGACTCATCAGGGAGACACGGCTGATTGCGTCTGTGCTCTTGGTGTCAAATAGAGACACACCACAGTCCATAATTCTGTGGTGTTCTCATCACCAAGGGTTCAAAAAAGAATGCAACAGCACCCTCAAAGCAGCCAGCGAAGGGTAGTAAATGGAACAAAACAAAAGTGTGGAGAGGAAAAAAGTTGCTGAAAAAAACTAAAAGCAGTATTTAATACAGTATATATATATATATATATATATATATATTATATATATATATATATATATATATATATATATATATATATATATATATATATATATATATATATACAACAAACTAATAAATTCCAAGGATAAGTACCGCACCGTTCCAGCAACTTACAGAGCTTGCTCTTATGTCTTAGATTGAAGAAATAGGGGGCTCATGCACATACTGTTAGTTAGGCAGAATCATCTACCACTGCAGATATGAATGCGTATCTCCCCCTATTTCTTCAATCTAAGACATAAGAGCAAGCTTTGTTTATAATTCAATATTTCTTGCAGTCATTGCAACACCAAGCTGCTCTGTAAGTTGCTGGAACGGTGCGGTACTTATCCTTGGAATTTATTAGTTTGTTGTATTTTAGTCCCTTGCGGATTCATTCCAAGAACTAGCCCTCAGCACTTGTGTCTTAGAGGATATCGTTTTATATTTTCTATTTTTCACAAGAAAATGTAGTTTGTTTTGCTCTTTTATGATTTTCTTTTGCTTCTTAGATGGCACCTTTGGTTGGTTTTTTGAAAACTCAACAAACATACTACGGTATTGCACACCAACCTTTTCTGGGATTGCATTCTTCTTAAAACTGAAAAGGCAGAGGAGTCAAATTACCACTTTCCGCGGTCACTGAGGAGAAACCACCAAGTTTCGAAATATCGGTATATGACCAGGAGTTATATGTTAGTGAGTTTCCCTCCCTATTGGAGGATGTCCCCCTCTTGGAGAATATAAGCTTGCTGAAGGCTCATTTTGAGAAGCATTTATTTTATTTTTCCCCATTCACCCACTCATGCACATACTGTTAGTTAGGCAGAATCATCTACCACTGCAGATATGAATGCGTATCTCCCCCTATTTCTTCAATCTAAGACATAAGAGCAAGTTTTGTTTATAATTCTATATATATATATATATATATATATATATATATTATATAGTGTGTGTGTGTGTGTGTGTGTCTTGTGTGTATCATATATATTATATATATATATATATATATATATATATATATATATATATATATATATAAATCAGAGTTAAGCCACTCAGAACGCTAAAAGTGCTCAACCATGTAGGGAGCGACATACCAGTTTAAAATAGAATTTTAAAATTCTATTTTAAACTGGTATATATATTATATATATATATATATATATATATATATATATATATATATGTGTGTGTGTGTGTGTGTGTGTGTGTGTGTGTACATATCATATACACATATAGTACACCCCAATATGCAGGTGAAATACAGGACAACTGAAACGATGACATATGTGCTATAATGATGAAGATACCTTTGGATTCACAATATATTTATGGATTTTTTACCTCATCGTCGGAATTCAGAATGTTTATAGTTGATTATGAGCGTAGACAGGGGAATGCGAGACTTTCGTATTTGAAACTTTCGGATCCTACTCATCATCAAGGGCTTTGTCTCTGTATTGGAGCATTCCGCACCACCCCTGTGAACAGCATGTACGCAGAGGCAGGTGAACGCTCATTATCCAACCGCAGGCTGAAACTGTCCTTTAATTACTATCTCAAACTGTTCTCTGAACCTAAAATCCTGCTTATGACTGTGTTTTTAATCCTCAATTTCAAAGTAAATTTGAAAAAAAATCCCAACTGTATTCCTCCACTTGGACTTCGTATGCAGCCTCATGCGCAGAATGCAGGTCTTGATCTAGGAGTTGTGTCTGACTTCTCGAAATTTCCAGATAAGCCTCCATGGACCTTTTTCACACTAGAAATCGGTTTGATCTTGCTACCTTTCGCAAATAATCCACCAGTTTTCAGGCATATAAGGCATTGTTTGCCGATCTCTGTACAAAATTCCTATCCTTTCTGAAAATATTTACTGATGGTTCAAAGTCTGAAGATGGAGTGGCTTGTGCAGCCTATTGCCCAGGTGCTCCCCAAATATTGTCAATAAACATATTCCATCAGATGCTTCTGTTTACTCTACTGAACTTACAGCTTTGGTTATTGCACTGATGATAATCTCTAATTCTACAAACAAGGACAGTCGGATTTTGTCCGATTCACTGTCAGCTTTGGAAGTCATAGCTGGCCGTAACCTCCATCATCCTGAACTTCTAAACTTTCTTTTTTTTAACCTTTTACTTCTTTGAAAGCGAAAGGTCACAACATTGCTCTTGATTGGGTTCCTGGTCATGTCGGCATTCGGGTAAATGAAATGGTTGATCATTCGGCCAAGAATGCCACACGAAGAAACTGTCCAACATATATGTCCCCTACTCAGATTTGAAAGCGAAAGTTAGTGATCATATCAGAGACCTCTGTCACAAGGACTGTAAATACAGACAGATAGCAAACTTTCCCAGATCTGTCCAAATCTAAGAGTTCCTATCATCCACCTCTGGTGGCCGCAAAGCAGAAACGGTGTCATGTCGGCTGCACACTGACCATTCGTTTGTAACTCATTCGCACCTTTAAAGAGTGACGAAGATCCGTGTGCCATGTACCACTCACAGTGAGACATGTTGAGATTTGCATGATGTGAGACATAAGCATTTTACAGCAGACTCCATGAAAACCTTGTTCTGAGATGTTACACCTGATGTGATCTTTGAATTTCGGAAAGATAAACATTTTTCATCTGATCCAAGATTTGAGTAGAAAGATTTTTAACAAAATATCAGGCGTCTTTTTAGAAGGTGTATTTTATGGAGTTGTGTGTTTGATTGACGGGTGAGTTGAATTCGATGTGGTGCCTGCCCTGATTGGCTCTTTGCGGTCGGCTGGGCTTATAAGCAACATTACCTAACCCTTTCCCTTTTTGGGAAAGGTGGAGATGGGGAAAGATCTAATTTATAGAGAAAAACATGAAAAATCTAGCGTCTATTACTATGGACTCTTTCAATTTCAGACGGGGTAGTTGACTTGTAAGCATATCTACATATCTATCTATCCATCTATCTATCTATCTATTTATCTATATGTCTGTCTGTCTACATTCACACCCACCCCCAAACCCCCTTGACCCCTCAAATCCCCCCCCTCTTTCTCGTTCTCTTTTACACACACACTCACACAACACACACACAAAAACACACACACACACACACACCACACACACCACACACACCCACACACCCCACCCCACCCCATATCTATTATCTATCTATTTATCTATCTATCTATCTATATGTATGTGTATATATATATATATATATAAAATATTATATTATAATATATAACAATTTGTGTGTTGGGTGGATGAGGGGAGAGAGAGGAGAGAGGGGAGAGAGAGGGGAGAGGGGAGAGAGAGAGAGAGAGAGAGAGGGGGAGAGAGAGAGAAAGGGAAAGAGAGAGAGAGAAAACAGTATGTAATCTGTATGGGCGAAGCCATAAAGAGTATGATTACGAAGAAAACAGTAGTCACATCTAATGATTTGTCTGTACCAAACAAATCTGCCTTACCTTCGCTAACCTCAGCTCCCTTGCCTGTTCTCCTTCCTGTCCTTCTGTCTGCTGTTTGTTGTCTGTCCGTCTACTTGTGCATTTGCCATTTGATCGGCTTAGGAGGCTATATTTTCCATGTCTGTCTGTCTGTCTGTCTCTCTCTCTGTCTGTCTGTCTGTCTGTCTGTCTGTCTGTCTGTCTTCTCTCTCTCTCTCTCTCTCTCTCGCTCTCAGTCTGAGTGAGCAGTCGTCGAGTGCAGACGTGTTTACAATTCGCTTTGATTCAGTTTTCGACACTCCATGTGTTTACTGTTCACAACAAGGCTCGTTGGGTGTTAGTGATTGAACATGGCAGTAGACTTACAGAGCTATCGCTGTGTAATATGTCAGTTTACTACAACTTTTATCAAATTATGATTTAAAAAATTATGAAATCATAATGCAAGATGGCGGTTGCGAGCCGTTTGCAGGTCATGTGCACAATGGACAAGAGGTGGCAGTGTTTGTTTTGTGGCTGTTGCTGTCAACAAATGATTCTGTTCAGTGCCCCTTTCTGCCTGCATATGACAGTGTGTGGAGATGTGTTCAGGGCAAAGCGCAGTATGTACGATGACTCTCTCTGTCTGCCGAGCATAATACTGTGTCTTTCTACTCCTCTCCCTGCCTTGATTTCTACCCATTCCCCTCCTCAACTGAAATTTTCTCCCACTTCGTCCATACGATTTCCAGTGCTCCCCCTCCTAATCTCAGATTTCTTTTGTGGGATGTGGGGATATTGAATCTAATCCAGGCCCTGACAGATATACAGTCAAAATGCACGATTAGAAGACAAACTCAATACTCTTATTGATATGATGAATACGGCCCGATTTTACAATCACTAGCTTGAAAAGAAACTCGAAGCTATGAATAAAGAATTAAAACAAAACGTACAGAAATACATAAAACAGCATCATATGCTAAAGAACTGCACAATGAGATTGGAAGTGCAAGTACAGTCAAATAAAGGACATGTACAGGAAATTCAAGGAAATCTTCATAACACTATCTCCCGCTTCTTGACTTGACTTGACTTGATCCCTTAGACGTCGGTCCGTGGGGGCACCCTGAAGCAGTGACAACCATCCTTCTCCATTCCTCTCTGTTCTCTGCCCTCCGTAATGTATTTCTCAGCCGCAGGCCTGTCACTCCGTGATGTTATCTTCCATCTTTTCCTTTGTCGACCTCTTCGCCTTTGTCCTGGTACTGTGCCCTGCATGATTGTCTTGGCAAGGCCTGTCGATCGTATGATGTGTCCATACCATTTCAATTTGCGTCTTTTTACTGAGGTTAGGAGATCGACATATGGACCAATTTCATTCTCAATGCGCTTTTTAACTTCCACATTGCTGATGTGATCTCTGTATGAGATGCCAAGGAGTCGTCTGAAGCACCTCATTCCCATTGTTTGGATCTTTTTCTCAAGGTCTGATTTCAACGTCCATGACTCACAAGCATATAAGAATATCGCCATAACTAAGGATCGCATCAGTCTAATCTTTGAGCTGATGGAGATGTTTTTGTTTCTCCAAAGAGGCGTTAGCTTAGATAGCGTGGCTGTGGTCTGAGCGACTCTTGAGATGATTTCAGGTCTTGATCCTTCATCTGAGATTGTTGCCCCCAAGTACTTAAATGTGTTGACTGGCTCAAGCTTTCTGCTGTTGATGGTTATGTCTTGGGTAAAGCCGATTGGGTTGTTAGTCATGACCTTTGTCTTTTCCGCACTTATTTTCATACCATAATCAGCAGAGGTGTTGTTGAGTCTGTTGATCAGGTGCACTAGCTCTTGTTCGTTTCCAGCTAGTCCATCTATGTCGTCGGCAAAACGGAGGTTGGTGGTGGTTCTCCCTCCAATATTTACGGTTCCTTCATGGTCTTCTAGCGCATCGGTCATAATTCTTTCAAGGAAGACATTGAAAAGTGTGGGGGAGAGTAGACAGCCTGTCGCACTCCAACGGTTCAAACAACTGGAAATTGTGGTAGAAATCAAGACAGATTTTTACGACGCTCTAATCTGGTATTTTACGGCATTAAAGAAGAAAAAGGAGAAACCATCCAGGTATGCATTTCCATCCTTGTACAGTATTTAACAAGAAACTTTCCACAAACGAACTGGCAAGAGGTAAGCATAGAAAGTGTTTATCGTCTGGGTTCCATGCCTCATTTGTCCAACTGCCTACGCCCCATCCTTGTCAAATTCAGCAGATGGAGAGATGCCATGACCATCGTGAGGGACAGGGACGGTAGGGACAGGATGTGGAGTCGGGAGGGACTTCGTGTTGGGGCTGATCTGACCAGGACACAGAGGGACACCGTGCTGTATCTCAAGAAGCAGGGAAAGCATGCATACTACATGAATGGAAGACTTATAGTGAAAGATTCCCATGCCATTCCCCCGCATTTTGCAGACAGGATATCGAACCAGCCACCCAGTGACTCTCTACCACCCACTAGTGGTACTGCTGCATCCTACTCGGAAGCAACAGCAGCATCACCATGCCATAGGAATCCGGCCGACACGGCACCCTCAGGGAAAGTGATGACACCAGTCAGCGCCAGAACACCAATCACAGTGCCAGCCTCGGCCAGCCTGTGCGTGAAGTCACCCTGAAGCAGCCCCAGCAGGACATCACCCTAAATCAGTGTCCATGTGATGTCATCTCCGGTCAGTCCCCTCACGATGTTGCCGGCCAGCCTCTTCATGGTGTTGTCACTGGTCGGCCCAAGTCTGTTTTTTTTAACATTCAGTCCTCAGCAGAAGTTACCAGAGCCAGTCCTTTAATGACGTCAGTCTGAGCCAGATCCTCCACGATGTCATCCCCAGTCATCGTCTGCATGAACCCAGCTCCAGAAGGCCCCTTCATGACGTCACTCTTGGTCATCTGTTCTTGATGTCAACCAGATCTTACATCATGTCGACGCCTGTCAGCTTCAGGTTGGTGTTGGCCTTGGTGCCGATGCTGACACCTCAACCTCAGCTTCAGACAAGGGTGCCAAGCGTGACCCTCCCACTTCATCACCTGCTGTCACCAGTTTCTGGCGCCGTTCCCATCGGGATTATAGGAGAGGTTCTCCCTACCAGGTACTCCACATCAATACACTCCATCGAAAAATGTAGGTGTGGGTGGGAAGGGAAGGGGTAAAGGGAAGACTATGGGTTCACGTCAACCCAAACCTCAAACAGTTGATGGCAGTCAGCCGTCACCAGTATTGACCAGGATCCAGTCTAGCGGTGGACAAACTTCTTCCTGTCCGAAGCAGCAAAAGCTCCCCAGTTACTGGCGCTGTAATTAATCCACAATTGATAACGCTGATAAATGTGGCAAATGAAGGTCAGGCCAAAGCCCTTTAAACATTAATTATAACAAAGTTCATGTTTCCAACGTTGGAACCGGTCAATCGTTCAAATATAGACCATTTGACAGATCAAAACATGTTGGTGATAAAAAGTTGCTTTTATTTGCGGTCTTTGATATTGAAGGATTTTGGAATATTACTCAAGGGGTGGATTTGTCTTTTTTGTAAATAGCTATGATATTATTCTTTTGGTACAAACCTTCATTGTCGCTGTACCAGAATCCTTTTCCCCTCCCATAAGATATTTATTTCCCCTGGTGTAAAGGTTTCAGACAGTGTCCATGGTCGTCTGTCTGGTGGTATTATTATCCTCGTGAGAAACGAACTTGTTATATATTGAAAGACTGAATATCGAACACGACAGCATGATTGCTCTGAAGTTGTCTCATAAATTATTAGGTACAAACACTGATTGTTTATTGTTAGGAGTTTACTTGGCACCTGAAAATTCTGTATATTATGCTGAAACAAATATAGATAATGGAGTTTCTGTGCTGGAAGACTGCCTCATTGCACTGATAAGAGTAAATGGTGATTTGGCACTGATTGTATTTGGCGACCTTAATTCAAGAACTGGCTCTGTTTATGCCAGTAGTTCTGACCTCGTGGACAAAATGTGTGATACGGTATCCCATGTTGACTTCCAGTGTTTACAAAGTTCGGATGAAAGTATAACTAGGGAATCAAGAGATGCTACTATGAACCCTTTTGGTCGTTATTTGATCACTGTGTGTGAAATGTTTGGTTTGTCTATTGTAAATGGCTTGCGAGCATTAAAATTTTCAGGCAATTTTACGTATATTTCCCCAACCGGTAATAGTGTTCTAGATTACTTCATTGTTTCACGTGGGTTACTTTCTCGATGTGCCCTCTTTAACATGGTTTTTTTAAAGTTGAATCTAAACATGCAGTGGTGAGTTTAGCACTTACTAGTGACAGTAATGGAAGTGTTGTAGAAAGAAAAGAAATTAAATGGACTACTATTTCGAAGTATAAATGGGAGGACCAAAAACATGCTACGTTTTCCGCTTTGATGCAAACCGAGTATGTCCAAGGTCTGTTGAACGAGGTAACATTTTTAATTGAGTCTGATGTAAACCTTGCCCTATGCAGACTTCATGAGTGTTTTAGATATGCTGGGATATGTATGAAAAAAAACGATATTCCTTGGAATCGAGAAAAAATAGGGTCTGGTTTGACCTTGAGTGCAAACAAAGCAGAAAATTATTAAGACTAGATTTACAGAGGAGCTCAAGGTCCCATAACGATCAGGATAGGGTAGCATATTGTGTAAACAGAACAGCCTATAAGAGTTAGGCAAAAGAAAAAAAATGCCTTTGAAGACTAGTATAATCACTTTAATCATGACTGTATTTAGTAGTGTTGCAAATGAAAATGCTCTGGGCAATGTTGGTTGGTAGCGATCGATTTGAATGTGTCTTCAGCGCTGACTTTGATATTAATACTGACCCTCTAAACGAGAAAATATCTGACAATGAAACAAAAGTGCAATCAAAGCATTAAAGAGACAAAAAGCAACTGGACCGGATGGTATGCCAGGAGAATTTTACAAATACAGTGTTGATATTATTGTACCTTTTTTATATTAGATTTTTCAACCATATTTTTGACAATGGCCTGTATCCGAATGAATGGTACTTGTCAATCTTACACCCTGTATTTAAAAAAGGGGATATGAATGTGCCTGACAACTACAAGGGAGTCTCACTGCTGAATGTGTGTAACAAATTGTATAGTTTTGTGATAAATAAAAGAATTACCAAATGGATCGATGCTAACAAATAATCGGTGAGGAACAAGCTGGATTTAGAGCAAAGCATAGTACCTCTTATCATGTTTTTTACGCTCATGGCACTGATTCAGAAACAGCTTGTAAGACACATAAAATTACATGTTGCTTTTATCGATTTTTGTAAAGTATTTGATATAGTTCATAGAGAGAAACTATGGAAAACTTTAAGTAGCAATGGTATTAAAGGAAAAAATGTCTGGGCAATTGAAAGCATGTACGCTGTTGTTAAGACTCGTGTTCGGGCATGTGGTGATCTATCTGAAATTTTCTTCTGCGCGCATGACCTTAAACAGGGTGAGGTATGCTCGCCTGTCCTGTTTTCCTTGTTCATTAATGACCTAACTAAAGATGTCATCAGTAATGGTAGACATGGAATTCAGCTGTATCCTGATATTGTAGATCTGTTTATTCTGCTCTTCGCTGACGATGTAGCATTATTTTCGGATAGCTGCGTACATTTTCGGATAGTGTCGGAGGACTGCAGACACAACAAAGTTTATTTTACAACACGCCTAAGTTAACCTGGAGAAATTTAATATTATTATGATATGATATGATATGAATACTTTATTGTCTCAAAAGATGAGAAATTAAAATAACTTAAAAATTGTTGTTTACAGAAACGATGGCTATCTTTCCATGAATGAAGAATTTGGAAGAAAACCTAAACATTGTGAGCATGTAAAAATATCTAGGAATATACCTAACAACAAAGCTATCTTTTCAGCCTACATTACGAGATCTTGCAGATCGCGCCAAGAAAAGGTATTTGTGTTATTATGAAACTTCTATGGTCCGTTGGAGAACATTCTCCAAATGTATTCTTGAAAATGTTTGATTGTCAGATTGAGCCAATTTTGCCGTAGGCTCAGAAATTTGGGGACTAACACAGGACCAAGAGTGCATTGGAAGAGTGCATCTGTCTGCATTGAAAAGGTTTATGGGTGTTCATCCAAAGTCTCCAAGACATTTAGTATATGGAGAAATTGGTACGTTTCCCATTTTTGTCCACACATATTGTAGGTGTGTTAAATTTTGTCTGCGGGTAGTATGTATAAATGATGATAGTATCTAAAAAAAGGTGTATAAAATGCTTTTGTCCCTGCAGAGGCAAAACTATCCCATCTGGGCCTGAAAAATTCGTAATGTTTTATATGAATTTTGTTTTGGTGTCGTTTGGGGGGCACAGAGTGTTCGTAGCATTAATTTGTTTATGAGAGAATTCAAACAGATTGATCGATTGTTATAAACAGAATCGGCATGCTTCCTTACAGTCTCACGAATTTTACAGTGTTTATTTGCAATTGTCACGACCGACCCCTGGAGGTCTGCCCTGACAGGATCGATCTAGGTGGGAGTGAAGGGAGTGACTGACCTCACACGCCCCGCAAGAGACCACACAATAAAGATTACGATACAACACCCCATTTATTCACAACACACACAATCGCAAATAAATATTTCAACACACGCACCATGCACTATCACAATCAAACATTCCAACACACATAACATGCACAATCACAATCAAGCATTTCACCATACGACGTACACAATCACAACCACAACATCTCATCACATATAACATATACACAATTATAAATAAACATTTCCAGCATGCATCCCTTCCCACACCATGGAGTGCCTCCACACCCCTGCCTCTGTCAAGTCTACTGGGAGCACCCTGTCGCACTAGGTGCTCCGAACCAGGTCGGCTCTTGAAGAGAGTCGCTCATAGCCGACACCCTCGACACACAAGCAGGCAGTGAAGAGCGCGTCCCGGGGGGTGGGGGGGGGGGGAAACGTGGCGTTGTTACTGGAGGTCCTGGACGGGGATCAGGGCCGGCCAGTCAAGCCGGCGGGCTTTTCTACCAGTCCGCGTCCCGACCAGAGCGTGGCCTCAACCAGCGCTGGCACCATCCGTTCGCCTCCCAGCCAGAGCGTGGCTTCAACCAGCACGTGGCACCATCCAGTCCGCGGTCCCAGCCAGAGCGTGGCCTCAACCAGCAACGTGGCACCATCCAGTCCGCGGTCCCAGCCAGAGCGTGGCCTCAACCAGCACGTGGCACCCAACCAGTCCAGACTCCGGGTAAAGCCCCCGGGAGGGGGGGGGGGGGGAACGTAGCTGGGAGGAGAGAAGAAAGGGAGGGAAGGAAGAAGGAAGGAAGGGTACTGGAACCCCGCCGTCAGTACAGTCTGACCCATGCTGTTAAATCCTAACAGCCACTCGCATGATGGGCGAGGGAGGTCTACTAAATATACCAACAACCCCAGCTCAACACAGACCTGAGCATAACACAGTAAACCAATCAAATCAGGAATGTTCATTAGAGTCTTCTCACACGAAGCAGGTAAAAGACTGCATTAAATTAACAGGCTATAAAACAAATATGAATCATCTTCATCCTTCTCTCACTCATGCTTAACATTTTCCTTCCTTAGGAAATAAATCAACACAGCGACCATCGCTTTATAACTGCCACCACATTTGCAAATAATAATTCAATGGCATAAATTATCACACTTTATAGCCACATTTCAAAATAACACAAATCTCCAACCACGCATCCGAACGACAAATCATGCGTACGCATGCTCGCGAACATAAAACTCGTTTCTCCTTGCACACACAAACAGACGTGGCCGAAGGATAAGAGTCCGGCGAATGTGACAGGGGCGGACGAGCGAGACCAAGCAAGTACCAACCCTGAATCACCAGGTTCTCTCCCATCCCCACCGACTACCGCATCACAAGGTGCATAAACAGGAGAAAGAATTTTGGATATAATTTAGAATGGCCAGGTTAAAGATTGAATTAACCAGAGAAAAGGTCTCACACAATATTTCTCTTACAATTTCGAAAACAAAAGAAAATTGCGCAAAAGAGAAGAATAAGCCGCTAACAACAACAAACCAAAACAAACAAACCACGAAACTGATGCTTACCAGCTACCCGTGGGTGACCCCGAAGAGGCGGGTCAAACGACTCTCTCTGCCCTCTGTCCAGTCGAGAGGACAGAAGCGCAGATGCGGAAAAAGAAGAAGTGATGTCCCTCTCCTACAGGCCGACTGTAGGAATTGAAGATACCGACTGTACCTTCGATGATACGGTGAAGAACCAAGACCGGAGCAGGCGCTCCCAGAGACATCTTCCGCTCGAGTGAAGAGCTAACCTCCCTCAGCGATGGCGGCCAACATGCCACGCTGCGTCACAGAGTGAGCATACTTCAAACTAAAAGAAATGAAGCACGTGCGACAGGTAAAAAGACAGGCGAGAGGCCGATAGACAGCAAGTTCGAGAGAAAGGTACCAGCCACCCGTGAACCTGCAGGATGAATAGCACGGGCAGTGGAATTAGAGAGAGAGAGAGAGAAAGCAAACCGACGTTGAGCTGAACTACACCAAGGTGCAACCGCACCACAAGCCACATTAAGGGACGGATACACGACAACAGCAACGACAATAAATAAATGAGTAATTCCGCCACCCTAGATGGGTCAAACGTCGTAGGCCTCGTGACAAACTCGTGACAAACCCCCCTTCTAAAAGCATCTGTTTCTCTGAGATACAGTGCTCCTTTGAACCTTGACGCATGTGCAAATTCACAACAATGGACCGAACCCAACTCTCTGTGCTCGACAGAGTACGAGGAATCCAATACAAACATTCTACGATAGAATCATACAGGGAAATACATAATACTACATTTATCAAACAACTAAGCTAACCTTCCAACCATGAAAGTAACAATCCGAACCATTGGTGATTCACTACTGTTAACATCACTGAAGTGAAAACTGTCAGTACACCTGATACAGAGACCAAAAGGGGATATAACCCTGGTTGAGGGGAAGTGTCCCTCTGACTGATTTTCCAATGTGCTGACTACGGAGCTCGGCTAAGATAGTCAGCATCCGTATTACAGGAACCCTTGATATGACGGAAAGTGAACGCATGACTCTGCAGTTCCACTGCCTAACTCATGAGTCGACGACTGACTGGCCGGATCCGGTCCAGGCACTGGAGAGGATGATGATCGCTCTCCAGTACAAACTTCCGGCCGTACTTCTTCTTGGGCACGCCAGTGCGTGTCCAAATCTGCCGGAGAGCCTCAGCAATAGTAGGGGTATCGATAGTCCTAAGCGGGGCAGCCTCTGGGCATCGAGTCGCATAGTCTACCGCTAACCGAAAGGTAGCGGTGACCGCGACTGGATGGTGGATTAATGGGTCCCACCAGGTCGACCCCAACCTTGCTGAATGGCTCCCCAACCAGTGGCACTGACCCTAGGGGAACACGCTTCAAGCGACCCTTAGGCGTTGTCCGTTGGCAGACATCGCAACTGCGGCAGTACTGCCTAACCTGTGAGTTCATCCCTGGCCAAAAGAAGTCTTGTCTTACTCGCTCGAGAGTCCGCTTGGAGCCCATATGACCTGCCATGGGGGAATCGTGGGCCTGCCGGAGAACAGACTCTCTCAAGCTTTGGGGAACAACAAGCTGTTTGGCCACACGATCTGCCTGAGTGAAAACCCTAAAGAGGATCCCCTTGTGGAGCTTGAAGCTCACCTTGGCGTGTCGGGCCGACTGAGCGGGACGATCCACAAGTTGTCGTAGGCGTTGGACATCCAAGTCCCTGGCCTGAAGACGGATATGCTAGCAGGATCGGCCCTTGCCAGAACCTCGTCAGAGATCGGCTGAAGAACGGGACGCAATTCCTGTTCCTGCTTCTTAGCTTTGGCGCGTGTGGTGACTCCCACACACGCCTGTACGGGCAAATCCGTAGACACGGACTGACTGCGTCCGTCTGCGAAGGTGATAGTATTCCCTACAATAAGGGAATACAGAGGTCGCTCCACCGCGATGGCCCATACTTCGCCACAGAAGTAGGGGGTGGAGATAGAAACGAGTACTGAAGGACGGGTGGAGGTAAAACCAGCCTCCAACCCGCACACATCGTAACTGGCGCCCCGCCGGGCCTTAGGGAAACTAAATCCTTATCCACAAAGAGTGTTGATGCTCCCGAATCCCTGATGGTGTCGACCAAGGATGAACCAACAACAGAAAGAAACACTGGACACTCTGTACCCACCAGAAGCTTGGATGGACCCCACGTTAGCCGAGGCGCGAGGATGCTGGAAAGGACTAGCCCCATGACTACCAGCGGCTTTAGGGCAATCTTTCCTAATGTGGCCGGGACGACCACAAAGAAAACAAAATCGGGGTGCTGAGTCCCCGATGAACTGCCTGCCTTGTTCACCCCGCTAGCAGTTGTCGGCGCCTTATTGCCACTAAATCCTGTGGAGGGCTTCCTCTCCGTATCTGGGCGATGCCCATAAGCCCTGCGAGCTTCAGCAAACACCTCAGCGGTATGAATCGCAGCCGCGAAATCCTGAGGTGCTGTCTCGCCTATCCGGATCCTCAACTCTGGGAACACAGTGTTGGTGAGCTGTTCAATGAGGATCAGATCCTCCAGCTCCAACTTGGCCAACTGACGCCAGTACCCTAGCGTTTTGCGCAGCCTATCACCAAACTGCACGAAGGTCTCGTCGTTATTCTTCTTCATGGACCTGAACTTCCTCCTGTACGTCTCTGGGGTAAGGTGGAAACGCTTACGCAGAGCCAACTGCATGTCTGCATAAGACGCGCCTTCATTTAGAGTGAGCACACACTCCCTTGCAGCACCAGATAATCCAGAAAAAAGGTGCATAGCCTTTTGTTCCTCAGACAATTGATATGAACTAGCCACTTTATCAAAATGCTCTAAGAACATATCAATGTCCTCACTGGGTCTGAACTCCGGAAGCTTTAACTTTGGGCCTCTAACTCTATCACTTGCCTGGTGATTAACCCCCTGACTTACAGATGCGGGAGACCGCGAAAGAAGTTGTTCCTCCCTACGCAGAGCCTCCATCCTGTCTAGTTCTTCCCTACGGAGGGCTTCCTGCCTGGCAGCCTCTTCCCTACGCCGATCCTCCTGTCTGGCAGCCTCCTCTCTGCGCAGCCTAGCCTCTTCCCTATGCAGAATCTCCTGTCTGTCAGTCTCCTCTCTGCGCAGAGCCTCCATCCTATCCAACTCTTCCCTACGCTGAGCAGCCTCTTCCCTTCGCAGAGTTTCCTGCCTAGCAGCCTCTTCCCTATGCAGAGTTTCCTGCCTAGCAGCCTCTTCCCTACGCTGAGCAGCCTCTTCACTACGCTGCCGCTCTAGGAACATCAGGACAGAGGTGATGTCCTGGGAAGGATTCACCACTCCCGACACTGGAGGATGACCCGTCTGACCCGTCCCTTGGGTCTCGACTTTCCCATAAGGAAAGTCTTCTGGGGCATGCTCCTTACGAGGGGAAGCCTGGAGAGGAGAAGGTTTCGGTCCTCTGCGACCCAACAGAAGCCCACAGTTTGCTTCGCTATGCTCTGACGCTTCCGAGCGGAAGTGCCAGTCGGGGTCTCGACAGGAAGACCCCCCAGCGAAGAGGTAGTAAAAGTACTCACTGGACTACCTGCTACAGCACTGGAATAAGTAGAAGTTACCGTAGTCGAAGTACTGGTACTAATAGTAGGGACTACAGTAACATTTTGAATACCCTTCTTCTTCGACGCCCGCGTCGCCATAAACCACCAGCACCGGACGTTGCCATGACAACAATATTCTACGGTTTTCAAATACAGGGGAAAGACAATTTCACTTGAAAAACAAATATTTTAGGGTGTGTGTATATGTGTGTATGTGTGTGTGTGTATGTGTGCGGACAAGTTCCGGCTGCTCCCACTCTGGCAACACCGCGCTCCACAGCACGAGCAACAGTGTGGTGGGGCTCACCGAAAAAAAAAAAAAAAAAAAACTATGTCCGGCTGCCCCCACTCTGGCAACACCGCGCTCCACAGCACGAGCAACAGTGCGGTGGGCTGGCCAGAAAAAAAACAAACTGGCAGACGGAATCCGGAGAGAGGAAAAAAAAAAAAAGACACTAACGTCCGATACAACCCCCTGTACTCAATAACCACCCGGGAAGAAAAAAAAAAAAAAAAAAAAAAAAGAACTGGCTAACTACAAAACAGGAATGGCAGACTGAGTGGCAACAGAAAGGCAAGACTTACGGCCGTACCTGCGTAAGGCACCCGGCGGAAGGAGGAGGTCTGGTCGCGGTCGACTCCCCCTGGTCTCACCTCGACTCCCCAGTCACACCGGATGTTCCCTCAGGCCACAAAAAGACTCCCTTCACGCTAGAGTCACCCAGCCAACCACCCACGAACAAACACGACAAACTGACCAAACATATACAAAACAGACAAACCTAAACAGGTACTCTGCGAAACGAGAGAGACAGTCAGAGCCCTTCACATCCCGGACGAGCCCCCACAATTGTCACGACCGACCCCTGGAGGTCTGCCCTGACAGGATCGATCTAGGTGGGAGTGAAGGGAGTGGACTGACCTCACACGCCCCGCAAGAGACCACACAATAAAGATTACGATACAACACCCCATTTATTCACAACACACACAATCGCAAATAAATATTTCAACACACGCACCATGCACTATCACAATCAAACATTCCAACACACATAACATGCACAATCACAATCAAGCATTTCACCATACGACGTACACAATCACAACCACAACATCTCATCACATATAACATATACACAATTAAAATAAACATTTCCAGCATGCATCCCTTCCCACACCATGGAGTGCTCCACACCCCTGCCTCTGTCAAGTCTACTGGGAGCACCCTGTCGCACTAGGTGCTCCGAACCGGGTCGGCTCTTGAAGGGAGTCGCTCAAAGCCGACACCCTCGACACACAAGCAGGCAGTGAAGAGCGCGTCCCGGGGGGTGGGGGGGGGGGGGGGGGGAAACGTGGCGTTGTTACTGGAGGTCCTGGACGGGGATCAGGGCCGGCCAGTCAAGCCGGCGGGCTTTTCTACCAGTCCGCGGTCCCGACCAGAGCGTGGCCTCAACCAGCGCGTGGCACCATCCAGTCCGCGGTCCCAGCCAGAGCGTGGCTTCAACCAGCACGTGGCACCATCCAGTCCGTGGTCCCAGCCAGAGCGTGGCCTCAACCAGCACGTGGCACCATCCAGTCCGCGGTCCCAGCCAGAGCGTGGCCTCAACCAGCACGTGGCACCAACCAGTCCAGACTCCGGGTGAAGCCCCCGGGAGGGGGGGGGGGGGAAACGTAGCTGGGAGGAGAGAAGAAAGGGAGGGAAGGAAGAAGGAAGGAAGGGTACTGAACCCCGCCGTCAGTACAGTCTGACCCATGCTGTTAAAATCCTAACAGCCACTCGCATGATGGGCGAGGGGAGGTCTACTAAATATACCAACAACCCCAGCTCAACACAGACCTGAGCATAACACAGTAAACCAATCAAATCAGGAATGTTCATTAGAGTCTTCTCACACGAAGCAGGTAAAAGACTGCATTAAATTAACAGGCTATAAAACAAATATGAATCATCTCATCCTTCTCTCACTCATGCTTAACATTTCCTTCCTTAGGAAATAAATCAACACAGCGACCATCGCTTTATAACTGCCACCACATTTGCAAATAATAATTCAATGGCATAATTATCACACTTTATAGCCACATTTCAAAATAACACAAATCCCAACCACGCATTCCGAACGACAAATCATGCGTACGCACGCTCGCGAACATAAAACTCGTTCTCCTTGCACACACAAACAGACGGTGGCCGAAGGATAAGAATCCGGCGAATGTGACAGGGCGGACGAGCGAGACCAAGCAAGTACCAACCCTGAATCACCAGGTTTCTCTCCCATCCCCACCGACTACCGCACACAAGGTGCATAAACAGGAGAAAGAATTTTGGATATAATTTAGAATGGCCAGGTTAAAAGATTGAATTAACCAGAGAAAAGGTCTCACACAATATTTCTCTTACAATTTCGAAAACAAAAGAAAATTGCGCAAAAGAGAAGAAAAGCCGGCTAACAACAACAAACCAAAACAAACAAACCACGAAACTGATGCTTACCAGCTACCCGTGGGTGACCCCGAAGAGGCGGTCAAACGACTCTCCTCTGCCCCTGTCCAGTCGAGAGGACAGAAAGCGCAGATGCGAAAAAGAAGAAGTGATGTCCCTCTCCTACAGGCCGACTGTAGGAATTGAAGATACCGACTGTACCTTCGATGATACGGTGAAGAACCAAGACCGGAGCAGGCGTTCCCAGAGACATACTTCCGCTCGAGTGAAGAGCTAACCTCCCTCAGCGATGGCGCCAACATGCCACGCTGCGTCACAGAGTGAGCATACTTCAAACTAAAAGAAATGAAGCACTGCGACAGGTAAAAAGACAGGCGAGAGGCCGATAGACAGCAAGTTCGAGAGAAAGGACCAGCCACCCGTGAACCTGCAGGATGAATAGCACGGCAGTGGAATTAGAGAGAGAGAGAGAGAAAGCAAACCGACGTTGAGCTGAACTACACCAAGGTGCAACCGCACCACAAGCCACATTAAGGGACGGATACACGACAACAGCAACGACAATATAATAAATGAGTAATTCCGCCACCCTAAGATGGGTCCAAACGTCGTAGGCCTCGTGACAAACTCGTGACAGCAATTCAAGAGCACATTCATTCCAGTCCTTATATGTATCTTGTTAAGATTTTGAATTGGAATGTCTCATCCGAATTCACATTCCTTACAGTATGTAGAGAACAGTGATAATGATAAATTGGTCCGTTCTGCAGAAACGCACCAGAAACTGAATTACATTTTGTTCTTGTGTGTCCGATGTACCATGAAAAAAGAAACGAATTTATGCAGCCCAAGTACTTTCATAAGCCATGTATGTTTAAATTCTGCCTACTTATATCAAGTGAAAACGAAGGTATTGTTTTACGGTTATCGAATTTTGTTCACAAGGCGTTAAACTTAAGGATGCAGTTTATTCAATCTAAATGATTCTTGTTGTGCTATTACTCCCATGTTAGGGCCGGAGCCTGATATTAAAACATTTTTGACTCTCTCTCTCTCTCTCTCTCACTCTCACCTCATCTCTACCTCTCTCTCCTCGTCTCCTCTCTCTCTCTCCTCTCTCTCTCTCTCTCTCTAACGCGCACATACCGAACACGACTGCACTGTAGCTTTTTTTTCAATCTTTCAAGTTATACTTGATAAATCGAACACGTAAACACATGACATCGCTTCCTAATCTAAAACTAAGGCTGCTTTGTGATTCGCTTGTTTTTGCTTGGCTCAGTGATTTGAATTACATCGCCTTGGAAACTATTGAGCTGCACATACTATGAAATTGGTGGCGAATCTTTTCCTTTCACCTCATCCTGCATGTATCACTTCCGATTCCTTTTGGTTCACTTCATGCTGAGCATCAAGAAAGCACGTGGTGACCTGCATGCCTCATACATCTTGCTGATGTTGGCACATCGCAAGTATTGAAAAAACTGCTGTTAGCTATTGCGCGTTTGGAATGACGTCAAACAAGCTATGTATGATGTAATGGCTGCACACCAAAAATTAATGCGCGATAGCCTGCTTAAGGAGTCGAGTATTTAAAGATGGCACAGTTGATGTTTTGGTAATTTTGTGTGTGTGTCTGAAAGTGATTCTCCTCATTTTCTTTAATATAGCCATCAAAGTACAGGCCAGCAGTTCCAGGCAGACAGATTAAAACCAAAGGAATGGGACTATATTGGCCGCTGCCAGCGAGCGCAAAGATAAGGTCACGGGTGAGTGCAAAGGCCGAAATGTGCATCAACTAAGGGGAGGGTCATGTATTTGAGAGTGTTTTGCTATTTCATCGGTGAAAACCCCTCACCCCCAAACCCTGGAAAATTATATGGTGGGAAGTTGTACTTTTGATCAATTAATCAAATGAAATGCTCGCTAAACATATGGTAGGCCTCAAAAGCTTACATGAAGTATGTAGTGTTATTGAGCAAACTCCTAACTGTGGTGTGTGGCCTGCATGTACAGTGATAATACATTCCAGTCAAACCTGTAATGTCTTCGGGCACCCTGCCAAAAGAATTTGGACCTAACACATCAAAGAGTAGTGAGCGGGAGAGAGATAAAGCCTCCATATAGACATTTGAAAGCTGTGAGGCGGAAAGTCTGGAAAGTTCCAGAAGGCACGTATGGACGGATATGGAAGTCACAGAATGTCATCCCATGCAACAGACACAGCACAAAGACACACTGAAAGAGACAGGGACATAGCGTAACAACAGTTGAGGAGACGGACAGAAAGAAGAAACTGAGAATCTGAATAGCCAGACCACCCAGACGCTTAGAATGCCAAGCCCCATTGCAGGCGAATGCACATGCAAGTCATAAACCATGTTTTTCTGCAGCCCACATCACAACTGGATGTGATTTATGTAAGACGATTTCATCCTCCTCTCTCTCTCCTCTCTCTCCTCTCTCTCTCTCTCCTCTCTCTCTCTCTCTCTCTCTCTCTCTCTCTCTCTCTCTCTCTCAATACTTAAGTCGAATTAATGTTCTTTCTTGTTAAATCCTGTTGTCCTTTCAACTTATTGACTAGGCCTGCTGGTCGCTTGCTATTTATGGTGTTTACGAATTTCTATTTGCTTTCTGATTCTCTTTAATTTTGATTTTTCTTAATTTTGTTCAAGCAGTGCTCCCCATGTCAAATAGCAGGTTTTGCTGATGACATTAAACTGTATTCATTGTCATTGTCATTCTCTCTCTCTCTCTCTCTCTCTCTCTCTCTCTCTCTTCTCTCTCTCTCTCTCTCTCTCTCTCTCTCTCTCTCTCTCTCTCTCTCTCTCTCACGCTCACACACACACACACACACACACACACAACACACACACACACACACACACACACACACACACACACACACACACACACACTCACACACACACGCACACACACACACACACACACACACACACACACACACACACACACACACACACCACACACACACACACACACACACACACACACACACACACACACACGCGCGCGCGCGCACGCGCGCGCACGCACGCACACACACACACGCACGCGGTGTGAAAGTGGGGGCGGAGGGACGTCGTGGATAATCTGCCCATTTGGAAAATCATAAACTGCAATGTTAGTCAGGAAGTGCCCCATCACCCATGGCTACAACGCCTGTGTGTCATAAACATAAACTTGCGGGTCATAAACATAAACCTGTGTTTCATAAACATAAACCTGTGTCATAAACATAAACATTGTGTCATTAACATAAACCTGTATCATAAACATAAACTAGAGTGTCATTCACATAAACCTGTGTCATAAACATAAACATTGTGTCATTAGCATAAACCTGTGTCATAAACATAAACTAGAGTGTCATTCACACAAACCTGTGTCTCATGAACAATGTTGCACCCCTGCCTGCACCACACCCACACTTTCTGGACTGACGTATCCTCCTGTACAAAGATTTTTTTACAAACTTATAACTTGGAATGCCTGCAGGGAAACTAAATAGGACTGAAACTTCTACGTCACGTACTCTCATTTATCTTCTGAGTTAAAATTCAAACACCAATGTTTCAGACGAAAATAGACTACTTGATTTGATAAAGTACCAAAGAAAATCTTAGATAAAGTAGGGTAGCTCTTGCTCCTCTGATAAAATACATAGACGCCCATAACTCTGAACGAATGCTGCTTACAACAACCAATCCCAAAGCAGAAATGACAACACAGAGCCGGTACAAACAAGGAGACTGGTTTCGTAAGCAGCATTTG
>CM031608.1:54246546-54254046 GCA_018398815.1 Conus ventricosus
ACACACACACACACACACACACACACACACACACACACACACACACAGCACGCACGCACGCACGCACGCACGCGAGCGCCGCGCGCGCGCGCACGCACGCACGCACGCACGCACGCACGCACGCACGCACGCACGCATGCACGCACACACACACACACACACACACACACACACACACACACACACACACACACACACACACACACACACACAACACACACACACATCCTAACAACTTAGCATTGAAACATTTATTGCACTTCAATCAATCAGAGAAATCAATAAAATGTCGACAGAATTTAAGATTCTCTCTCTCTCTCTCTCTCTCTCTCTCTCTTCTCTCTCTCTCTCTCTCTCCCCTCTCTCTCTCTCTCTCTCTCTCTCTCTCTCTCTCTCTCTCTCTCTCTCTTCTAGGGTGTACTACCAGTTTGCAAAAGGTAGACAGGTTGCGGTAGAGGCTCCCATTTATAAATGGAATCCTACGTCCTGTTTGTACTATTTGGATCTTTATTTTGTGTAAGCATTATTATGCCGGCAGCGCCTTTATTATTCTAAACAGTGTGTGGAAGTTGTGCAAGTTATTTTCTTTCTTTCATGTATCGACGGCACTGTGAGAAAGGCAGAATATCTCTGTCGAACATTGAGAATTCGGAAGAAGTAGGGCGGTGTTGCAACAGGTTTGCTCTTCTCTATGTTTTTCCACGAACTATTACTGCAACGATGTGGTTCCATTGAACTGAATCCTGGACCTCCTCCCTGCACCAAGGCAGGCACTCTGCGACAAACTAGGCTGAAGAATGCCAGCGAGACATCAGCCTCTTCCAACCAACCCCTCCTCTACTCGTACCTGAGCTGAACCAACTCTTAAAGATTTGATGTCATGTATGCAAGATCTGACCTGAAAGTTCAATGGATTAAAAACTGATTATGATGGAATGAAAGAGGATATGAAAGAAATGAAAGTTCAATGGATTAAAAACTGATAATGATGGAATGAAAGAGGATATGAAAGAACTGAAAGTTCAATGGATTAAAAACTGATGATGATGGAATGAAAGAGGATATGAAAGAACTGAAAGTTCAATGGATTAAAAACTGATGATGATGGAATGAAAGAGGATATGAAAGAACTGAAAGTTCAATGGATTAAAAACTGATGATGATGGAATGAAAGAGGATATGAAAGAACTGAAAGTTCAATGGATTAAAAACTGATGATGATGGAATGAAAGAGGATATGAAAGAACTGAAAGTTCAATGGATTAAAAACTGATGATGATGGAATGAAAGAGGATATGAAAGAACTGAAAGTTCAATGGATTAAAAACTGATCATGATGGAATGAAAGAGGATATGAAAGAACTGAAAGTTCAATGG
The DNA here is from genome assembly GCA_018398815.1 of Conus ventricosus. Classification (NCBI taxonomy): domain Eukaryota; kingdom Metazoa; phylum Mollusca; class Gastropoda; order Neogastropoda; family Conidae; genus Conus; species Conus ventricosus. The sequence continues at coordinate 54,247,924 of CM031608.1, forward strand.
ATTAAAAACTGATGATGATGGAATGAAAGAGGATATGAAAGAACTGAAAGTTCAATGGATTAAAAACTGATTATGATGGAATGAAAGAGGATATGAAAGAACTGAAAGTTCAATGGATTAAAAACTGATCATGATGGAATGAAAGAGGATATAAAAGAACTGAAAGTTCAATGGATTAAAAACTGATCATGATGGAATGAAAGAGGATATGAAAGAACTGAAAGTTCAATGGATTAAAAACTGATTATGATGGAATGAAAGAGGATATGAAAGAACTGAAAGTTCAATGGATTAAAAACTGATGATGATGGAATGAAAGAGGATATGAAAGAACTGAAAGTTCAATGGATTAAAAACTGATCATGATGGAATGAAAGAGGATATAAAAGAACTGAAAGTTCAATGGATTAAAAACTGATCATGATGGAATGAAAGAGGATATGAAAGAACTGAAAGTTCAATGGATTAAAAACTGATCATGATGGAATGAAAGAGAAAGAACTGAAAGGGACGTGTCCAGATCTGCATGAGCATGTGTTTTTTTTAAGACGCGAAATGTCTGAACTCAAACGAGAAAAAACAACAACATGACAGAATGAATGAGAAGGATTTAACTTAAATACTACAGACTGATGATTTAGTAGGACAGTCAAAGAGGAACACATATCAAAATTCATGGCAAACATAGATAGGAAAATGAGACTAGGCAGGACTGTGAGGGGCTGGTTCAGGTTCTCATCACTGACAAACTCGAGCTGGGTAATGACATTCAGTTTGACAGGCTTCACTGGATGGACAGAAAACCAGACTCCCCCATCAATGGCCGCTGCAGTTAAGTTGTATGGATCAAGTGTGTTGAAGACTTTAGCCAGCGGGTCAGGGCAATCAGGAAAAATGTTCATTCCTCATTTGAAGGCTGAAAAAATAATGACACCAAAAGGGTATCTATGATTTTGACCATCTTATAACCGATCGGCAAAAGCCTGCGTAGATCAGACAGACAAACGCAAAGACGTCATTTGGGGAATCGGCCGGCCTCATCATAAAAATGTAAATCCTTTGAAAATGCAGAAAATAATGTCGACAAAATTGTAAACATTGGAGAGGGAACTTAAATTAGTCGGACACCGCCGTCGTGTAAATTGTTTGAGAGACGTTCACGTACAGGTCGAGCGTTGGCAGGTAACACAGAGGTGTCGGGTGGCAGGTGATTGTGGCAATGTTCACGCTGGTAATGCTAGCGTCAGTAAACACGTGAACAGAACACGGGCAGATTAAATGAGTCCGTTTGATAAACATGACAATAGTTACATCGCTTGTGATTAAATCAGTCTCCGTTCTGACACTGTTTCACGGCTGCTTTGTCTAACAAAGTAAATGTTTCTTTAGTGAACGACAGCTTTTCGCCGTTCTTTTTAACTGTTTGTTCCAAAACCACTGGAAGCAATTCTGAATATCTTTTTTTCACCTAGAAAGTGAGAAAGATGAAGATGGTGTTAAAGGCGATGACAATGTAAACAGTCCAGGTGTGAATGGAAAACCCATCCTGTGTTTACACTGGAACGTTAGTGGTTTGCTTTCAAAACTGGTTGACGAAGATTTTGTGTTCTATGTTTTTGTTCTCGATGTTATACGTTTTGTAGAAAGATTTTTGGATGACTTTCAATCTGGGGTGTATAGAAATGATAAAGTGTTCTGTAAACCTGCTACTCGTTTAAAGAAATGCGTTGTGATGGGGTTATATGTCTGGTCAAAAATGAACTTTTGCCATATATTCAAGAGGTGTATAAAAACGTTGCTATGTTCCTGATTCATAAGGGATTTTTTTTGGTAATGAAAGTATTTTTGTATGTTTGTGCTTATGTACCACCAGAGAATTCACCATATTATCCTTTTTGCGATATTGAAAATAACACTGCCTGTATTGCTGATGCTTTATTATCTCTGCCTGAAGTAATTTTACTTTTATCTGGAGAAATTTTAAATGTAATTAATAGCGAACCGCCAAGAAAACGTAGACAAACGAATCACAAGACAAAATACAACGCGTTTCCACCTGTTAGTTCTTCTTCAGGCAAGATAGAAAACATTCAGGACAACGAAAATGAACGGGCAATCACTTATCTTCATTCACTTCAGCGCAAGATGGGCGTTGAATCTTGCCTGAAGAAGACCTAAGAGGTGTTGTGTCTTGTGATTCGTTTGTCTACGTTTTCTTGGCGGTTGCCTCACTTTGCAACTAGATCTTTTATCTGGAATCCCAAATAGCAGAAGATCTGATATCCAACAAGAGCTGACTGCACAGGAAATTGTCAATCATTTTTAATTAAAGCACAGACCAGAGATGAGTAACACATGATCTGTAGAAAGAAACTCGTGGAGAGCGTGGCAGCAGACAGTCCTCAGAAGAGAAGCCCCTTGAAGCACGTGTTTCGGCCCATATATCCTGACACTCAAGGGGGTTGGGCCACACCCTGTTCATGACTCCGGATGTCCTCTGCTGTCCCCTTTTTCCCCCTATCTTGGGACGAGCCATGGCTGGGATTCGAACCCATGACCCTCTGGACATGCTCATTTTCCACTTCATGACTCGCACTCTAACCACTGAGCCACTGGGACACCTGATATTTGTAGGAGAGGTAAGCCTTATGAAGTTCACTTTTGTTCCTCCTTGACCAGATCCAGCTTGAACACCTCTCTGCCGCTTCTGCCATTGCTTTCATGGCTCTGTTTTTTTTCCCTCCCTGCAACTAAGAGCTGTTTCATGAGGCTGTATGCAGACGTTCCTACAAACCCCCAAGCTCCAATTTCTGCAGTGAGGACTTTGACCTGATAGCCTTCTCTCCTCAGGCTGTTTGCCAGATCAGCATACTTTTCAGTCTTGTAGATTTGAGCTGCCTCCATTCTGTTCTCACACAGCACCGTGCGCTCGATCATGATCAGCTGCTTGGTTGACTTAGAGTGGACTACTATGTCTGGTCTCATGCCACTCTTGCTGATGATCTCTGGGTGACTCTTCTATTCTGGGAGGTCTGCAGTGCATTCCCAGTCATCTGCCCCGTCCAGCAGACTGCCTGCATGTTCCGAGTGGCACTGTTTCTTGGCCATGATGTGCTGTCTCCTGCCGTGAAGAATGTTGCGCGTGCTTTTGGAGACCTGATTTTCCCTTTTGTGGTGTTGGTACTAGCCCAGACTGCTTGTACAATCTCTTTGAGCACTTGGTTGTGCCCCCATGTGTACCTTCGTTGAGCCAGGGCTACTTTACATGAGCTTAGGACATGCTCCACTGTTTGTTTTTCATGGCAGAGGGGGCATGCAGGATCGTCTGTTTTTCCCCACTTCACCAAGTTTGCATTTGAGGGCAGAAGGTCATATGCAGATCTGAGAATGAAGCTGATCCTGTGAGGGGCCATGTGCCAATTGTCAATCCAAGTGAGACTTCTTTGGAGTGCATTCTCCTACGTTGTCCATTCCCCTTGCTGGCTCTGCTGGACTGCTTTTTGTAGTCTTTTTTGGTCTTCTTCTTTTCTCATCTCCTGAATCATCATGTCTCTTTTGGCTTTTCCTTTGGCCTTTGACCACCATTCAGTTTTGGTCACCCCTAGTCCTTGTCTGTTGGTCTGTGTGTGTCCTGTTATTTCTCTGATCTTGAGACTTTCTTTTGCAGAATCCATCGCCTCTCTAACTTTCCATTTTCTGCCTGTCTTCAGCTGGGGCCTGATTGCTTCTACCACCTTGTCTCCTGGGTCCTCCAGCATGCCTTGAAGTCTGATCTTCCCTGCTTTGTATTCCTCCAGGATGGATTTCAGTGGTAGTTTCAGCTTTGCTTGGTGACAGTACAGCGCTATGTCAGTCAGACAGGGTGGGACACCAAGTCATTTCCTTGTGAACTTGTTGATTTTGGCTTCCATTGCCTCCACTATGCTGGTGCAGATGTCGTATATCATCAGGGACCATAGGAGCTTTGGTATCAGCATGAACTGCAGACACCAGACCTTGTATTTGCCAGGGAACCCACACTGGTCAATGGTCTCCAAACCTTCTTCCGACATTGTTTGGTTTCTTTTGCTCTTTGTGTGTCATTCAGCGTATCATCATACCATCTTCCAAGGCTCTTGACTGGCTCTTCTCTGACTGTTGGAATGGCCTGGTTGGCAACACTGAAGGCCATTTTTCCTTTCCTCAGTGAGAGACCGGTGGCTTCTTTGGCTTGAACTTCATTCTGGACGAGGCAACTATGTCGTCCAGCCTCTCTAGCACATGACGTGTCTCGCCTTTTCTGGATCTGTAATATCATCCATGAAGGCCTTGAAAGGGGGCTTCTTGCATCCATCGCCAAGGTCTGTTTGTCTTGCGTTGCTTGTTGCTGCTTTCAAGATGACTTCCATTGCCAACACGAACAGCATTGGGGAAATTGCACAGCCCATTGCAATGCCCACTTCCAAGTTGATCCAATCTGTTGTGTACTCCGTGGTAGAGAACCGCATTGAGAAGCCATTGAAGTACTTTTTGAGCATGTCGCGGATGTTCTTTGGCACATGGTACATCCCAAGAGCCAACTGTATCATCTCATGGGGTAGAGATCCACATGCGTTTGCCAGATCAAGCCTCACTACGTCCACGTCGCTCTTTTCTGTTTTTGCTCTTTGGATTGCGTCCCAGATCACTGTGGCGTGTTCTACACAGCCACGCCTGGGATGCCACCTTTCTGGATTGACACATCCAAGTACTTGTTTTCCATGAGGTATTTGGGCAGCATTGCTGCCATGACAGAGAAGAAGATTTTCCCTTCGACGTTCAGTAGTGATATTGGCTGAACTGGCTGATGTCACTTGGGGATGTACACACCATCTGCCGTCATCCACTGGCCGCTGATCTTCTGGTTTCTCCAAGCTGATCGCAGCAGCCTGTGGAGTCACTCCAGCACCTTGTGACATTTCTTGTACAGCTGGTAAGGCATTCCGTTTGGCCCTGGTGATGATTTGGCTCTGGCTTTGTCGACCACCTTCTTGATTTCCGCCAACGTTGGAGGCTTGTCATTGAACTGTTCCTCAGGGTTGGTTGGCCACACCAGACCTTGAATGTCGAGTGGTGCTTTGCTCTGTGAGTCAGAGTGTGTTTTCGTCAGATGCTGCTCAAGAACTCCTTTGTCCACACTTAGGGTCCCAGATTTTGGTTTTCAAACAGTGTTCTGGCAAACTGGAAGGGGTCTCTGAAGAAGCGCTCTTGTGTCTTCTTTTTGCTCTTCCTCTTCCTCGCAGATTCCGCTTTGCTGAGGGCGTTGTGTTTTGCTTTCAGGTCTTTCCAGAGTTTTTCCAAGCCTTGATTTTCAGCTGGCAGTGCGGTCTTCATTTGCTTCTTGAGGTTTTTCTTTTGGATCCTGATCTTGCTCCATCTCTTCTTGGCGTCTGAATTTCTTTGGATGTGTTTTCTCTTTAGGTAGTTTTGCTCTACATGTGGAATACACATTGTCCCCATATGTGGCTAGTTTGTGTTCCAGGGTGCTTTTCCCTATCAGTCCATCGAGTCTTTGGACGATTTTTGCATCCAGTTTCTCCCATCCTTCAGTTTCGTTTGCTCGTGGCAGGTTGAGTTTCAGGCGCCTGGCATCGAGGGCCTGTGCAAATTCCTCATCCGAACCAACAGCGTGGATGTCCTTGGTACTGCGGTTTAAATCTTGGTCTTGGCCTTGGTCTTCCGACGTCTTATCTGCTGATGCAGTGCGCTGCTGCTCATTCAGATGAGTCTTCACACATCCCATCTTTGTTCTGTGGATCTTCATGCCACAGGTGGTAGCGAAACGCTTTCCACAGACAGATGGATATTCCATTTGGTCCATGGTCATAATCCGTTTGGGATTTGCTGTCGTGATTGGTTGAGCACCGATGGATTCATCATTCTCTCCCCCATTCGGTGAATCCTGTGAGCATCTTTTCCTTTTGTACTTAGTAGCCACATGCTGAAGGCAAAGTGGGGAGCCAGCCCACAGAGCCCTTGGTTCTGGTCTTTCCCAGTGTCCTCCAGTCTTTCCCGGACGTCCTCCAGCCTATTCCCGGAAGTCAATGGTTTACCCATGCATCAGTAGAAAGAAACTCGTGGAGAGCGTGGCAGCAGAGAGTCCTC
>CM031608.1:54261546-54271546 GCA_018398815.1 Conus ventricosus
TCTTCTTAAATCCGAAAAGGCAGAGGAGTCAAATTACCACTTTCCGCGGTCACTGAGGAGAAACAATCAGGTTTCGAAGTATCGGTATCTGACCAGGAGTTATATGTTAGTGGGTTTCCTCCCCATTGGAAATGTCTCCCCCTTGGAGACTATAAGCTTGCAGAAGGCTCATTTTGAGAAGCATTTATTTTATTTTCCCCATTCACCCACACAAGCACATACTGTTTGTTAGGCAGAATAATCTGCCACTGCAGTTATGAATGCTTATCTCCCCCTATTTCTTCAATCTAAGACATAAGAGCAAGCTTTGTTTATACTTGAATATTTCTTGCAGTCATTGCAACACCAAGCTACTCTGTAAGCTGGAATGGTGCGGTACGTACCTTGGAATTTATTAGTTTTATTATATATATAATATATATATATATATATATAAATATATATATATATATATATATATATATTGAAATTCGACGATCTGTAAATCAGTAAGGCCAATGCGTTCAAATTCCTTGCTCTACTTTCTTCGAAACTTGGATGACAAGTATCGCAGCTATGTGTTTGATTAAACCAAGTGCTTGCAGATGTACAGACGACATATTGGAATGGTATACCCAGCTTGTTCTTGTCATCGTCGTCGTCGTCGCCGCCGTTATTATTGTTGGTGGTGATGGTGTTGTCTGATATTTCATTTTCTGAACGCCTAATGTCACCTCTCCAGCACAGCTGATCCTGTCCCTTCACACACAGCTACACCAGTGCTGTCCTGTCACAGCCTCAGCCCTGCAGTCCATCCAGAGCAATGACTAACAGGTCACCGCAAGGCATCCAACCAGAGAGACACTGTACTGCTGCGCCTGTTCTGATCAAACCTACCATAGACATCATCTTCTTACCCCGCCCCCCTCCTACCCCTGCTTGCACACACATATGCGCGCGCACACACACACACACCACACACAACACACACACACACACACAACGCGCGCGCGCGCGCGCACGCAGGCACACAAGCATACACACGCACGCACGCACGCACAAGCACACGCACGCACGCACAAGCACACGCACGCACGCTCACACACTACTGAAAATCAGTATATTTCTCACGTTTCCGATACAGACACAGCGTTCTGTTGCAGTAAGCGATTTGTTGTGCCACACTAAAGGGATCCTCTATAACACATCCCGTGAGGAGCTAGGCTCACTCAAAGGACACTTAATGTCTGTTTTCATATCTCGTGACAACAAAGAATTTGGTCACACAAGGGACTGTTGTGTAAAACAACAGGCATTCAGGGATTTGATAATGTGAGGCGCGCCTTCTACGCTGAAACTGGTAAGGATTACCTTAGCTCACACTCTGACATTTAAACGGCAGTCTCTTGTGGTTGGCATACTTTTCACGACGGCAAACACTGAGACCAAGAACGCCTACACGTGAACATGTTCTGCTATTTGCCCCTGCATTCTGTGTGTTCTTATCTGAAGAATGGGTAACAATTAACAACTAATTACTGGTTAAAGAGAGAGAGAGAGAGAGAAGAGAGAGAGAGAGAGAGAGAGAGAGAGAGACAGACAGAGACAGAGACAGAGAGACAGCGACAGAGACAGAGACAGAGACAGACAGACAGACAGACAGACAGGATAAGGTGAATGTGAAGGGAGGGGCTGCGGATCAGTACAGGGGAGAGAGAATGTCATGGAGGGTGTGGGGATGCATTGGACATAAAGACAGACACAAAGTATTCCCCGAATACCAAGTTGTTACTTTTTTCCTGCCTACCATCATCACGTCATGACTCCATATTGGCTTCAAGCACGTGGCATTTCTACAGCCTCCCGTCTTCCTCTGTCTCTGTTGAAAAAGCATGCTATTCAGTGCGGTGTTGGCTGTAAGCCACGGCTGTTCCCTCCCCCTCCCATCCCTGCCTCGACCTACTCTCCTCCCCCCCCCCCTTCCACCTCCATCTCCTTGCTCTGCTTATTTGTTCATGCCCCATGAGGTGATGTCCCAAGCTCTAAAGGGAGTTTGTGGTTTATTGCTCAACCCAAGTCACGCAACAGGTACTGAAGCTTTTGCTTTGGGATCATCCTTTAACCTTTATTTTATTTTTTTCCCTCCACCACCCCCGCCTTTAACCTTTTTTTTTTTTTTCTTCTTTCATTTTTGGCTCGTTTTTTTCTTTTTTTTTTTTTCCTTTTTTTTGTTTTGTTTTTTTGTAAAGGCGGTCCTTCTTTTTTTTCCGTCCGTCTCCCTTCTCCTCCCTTCATCTCTCACGCACCATGCAAGTCTGTATGCTGTATTACTATCACTGGACATTGATTATCTTGCTGATTTTAATATTTTGGCGTTTGTTACAGCGCGTCTGGGTTTGTTTTTGCACTAATGTTTGGTGTTGTGACACATTCACACCGTGTGAAACAGGATTGAAAAAGAAAGAAAACGTACATGAAGAAAGAAAGGCCCGGGCATCTTCCGGGAACCATCCCTGAAACGAAAGACGAATATATGATGCAAGGATGACACCAGAAGTGCACGAAGAATGAGAGAAAAAGAAGAAGAAGAAGAAGAAGAGAGAGAGAGAGAGAGAGAGAGAGAGAGAGAGAGAGAGAGAGAGAGAGAGAGAGAGAGAGAAGAGAGAGAGAGAGAGAGAGAGAGAGAGAGAGAGAGAGAGAGAGAGCGAGCAATACATCTCGTCTCGCAAACCGGCCTATTCCCCCAGGCTACCCTTTATAGTGAACAAAGGAGACAACAAGGAAGACAAGAGGAAATCTCTGCATCGAGACAATCAGTAATCGATGAGAGAGAGAGAGAGAGAGAGAGAGAGAGAGAGAGAGAGAGAGAGAGAGAGAGAGAGAGAGAGAGAGAGAGAAAGAGAGAGAGAGAGAGGGGCGAGAGACTGCTTTTGTGTGTGCAGCATGTGTGTTGATTTTGCGTGTTTATGTGCGTGCATGAGATAGTGTGTGTGTGTGTGTGTGTGTGCGTTGTGTGTGTGTGTGTGTGTGTGTGTGTGTGTGTGGTGTGTGTGTGTGTGTGTGTGTGTGTGTGTGTGTGTGTGTGTGTGTGTGTGTTTGTGTGTGTGTGTGTGTGTGGTGTGTGTGTGTGTGTGTGTGTGTGTGTGTGTGTGTGTGTGCGCGCGCTATACAAGTACAATTTCGTCCCCCCTCTCCCCCACTCCCCTCCGCCTCCTCCTCTCTCCTCCCCCCCCCCCCCCCTCATTTGTGGTTACCGTTTATCCTTATTTTACAAATATCTAGATTTGTGATTCTATGCTGACTAAAGCTTCTTTTCCTTCAAGCGGTATGATATTTGTTGTTCAAAGATTAGAAACAGAGGGGACGTTGATTTGGTCTTTTTTGCGATGCTTATGCACATTTTACCGACTAGAATAATCATATTTAGGGTTTTTAAGTCTTCCTTGCGTGTTCTTGGCTCTGTAGTCCAAATAATACATTGCATAAGCTGAGTTCTATGCGCTTTCCTATTAAACCATGAATAAAATCTTCTATTTTCTTCCAAAATGCTTTTAACTGGAGCACATTCATAAAAGAAGTGCTCTGTGTAATCTATTTCATCCCTGCATGTTGAGCATTTGTTGTCCTCTGTTACTTTCATTTTGTGTAGGAGTATGTTTGTTGGATATATGTTGTGTATTAGCTTCCACTGCAGCTCTTTCAAACGAACTTCCTTGGTAACAAACTCAGGGATTTGCCATATGTTTTCAGTGATTTCGATTCGTAATCTTCTGAGCCAAAACCCGTATGCACATGGCTTAATTTCTTTCTCCCTCGATTGTCCCTCTCTTAACAATTTTAATATGTTCTTTGGCTTTGTATTATACAGCTTGACTTCGCATTCCGGAATGTTTTCTGCCTCTGTTCTCAAGTCATTTTTATTTATCCATTCCTTCCACTGTGCAGGAATGGCGTTTATCATTGCGTTATACTGCATAAGGGTATTGGCTGCATTTTGGTTAACTTTGTTCTGGATTTCTTGTAATGATAAGAATCTGTTTTCATTAGCTGAAATAATGTCCCTGACTCTTCAATATTATTGGTTTTCCATGTACTGAAAAAGAGGGCTTGCTTTTGTATTGTATCAAACTGTTGTTCCATAAGAGTTGATTTTGAAAGTTGTTTGTATTGACATCATTTTTTCAGATCTAAATCGTTTATTCTCTAGGTAAGGCCACATAGCTTTTTTTCCAGAATTCGTTTTTTATACATTTAATTGCATTTACACTGGCTGGTCGACAATTGATTTCGAAAATACTTCTTCCATTTGCTATTTTGTTAAAATGCCATTTAGGAATGAAGGTCCAACTTCATTTTCTGATATGTAGAGCTTTCCGAACCATTGCAGATAAAAACATATTTGTAAATCGTTTATGTTTGTCATATTTAGCCCTCCTTCTTTTCGATTTCCTTCCATTATTTTCCGCTTTATTTTTACAAAAGCATTTCTGTTTGAGTGTTTCCTTTGCCAAATGAACTTATACAATTCATGATTTATTTTTTTTAAGAATCTGATCAGGTAATCCAACTGATTGCAATACAAATGTGAACTGGCTAATTAATAACGTTTTTACCATCACTATTTTCCCATGAATACGGAGGTCCCTTCTACTCCAGGATTTTATGAGATTTTGCATTTGTCTATCCTTCCTATCCAATTTTCTTCAAATTTTGTGCTTTTATTGTCATTTGTGAAATATACGCCGAGTATTTTTATTTTATCTGTCAATAATATGGCAGAATATCATCGCCTGCAAGCCTTCCGATTTTCATTGCTTTTGTTTTTTTCTTGGTTTAGTGCGAGGCCTGAAAAGTTTGCAAAATCTGATATGATTCCTGCAACATGTGCCATATCGTTAGCATTTTTTAAGAATAGTGTCGTATCGTCTGCCAGCTGTTTTATTTTTATTTTTTAAGTATCTTGTCATTTTTAGGCACCCTAATGCCTTCAATATTACTGCTTCTTATTTAATCGCCAATATTTCAACTGCCAAAATAAATGCTAGAGTAGAAAAAGGACATCCTTGTCTGATGCCACACGTTAATGAAAAGGATTCAGATAACCATCCTCCATGAATAATGCTACTAAATGTATTATTACCTATAGTCCTGGTCCATTTCCTGAACTGTTCTCCAAAGCCAAAGAAAGTGAAAGTATGTGATAAAAAGTCTCTGGATATGCTATCAAATGCTTTACAATAATCGAGGGCAAGGAGATACCCCGCGTGGTCTGTATTATGGAGATAATCTATGACATCTTCGATTGTTCGGATAATGGTTGAGATATTTCTACCTTTTAAATACCCTACTTGGTCTTCATTAATTTGTTTGGATATAGCCTTGCTGAGTCTTTCTGCAAGCACTTTAGCTAAGATCTTATAATCTGTGTTAGATAACGTAATTGGCCTCCAGTTATTGAGTCTGTCCCGTGTTACTTCTTTGCCTTTGTGCAGCAATATAATTATCCCTTGCCTCTGAGAATAACCTTTAACCTTTAACCTACGTGCCTATTAGGCATCCACTCTGTCTGCCTGTCTGACTGTCTGTCTGTCTCACATTCTATTGATGTCTCATCAAACCAGTTTGCATCTACCTTTCTTACTGAAAACAGCAGGAACTGGACTCCTCGCTACTTAATACTTTTCAACGCATGGTGAATATAGACTGTAGTATTGAGCATATATTTTTGCGCACGTCATCAGAAACGAGACATTTCATAACTGATCCGTTTGTAGGTGCTGACCTAGGTGACAATTCTACAGAGTTTGGTAAAGATTCTCCCTGCTGATTTGAGCTTCCCTCAAGACAGAGCAACAATTGATTGATCTAAAACAATACCCCAGCCCACAGTTCCGCCCCCATGTGTAGGATAATTCGTCCAGCTGATTTCGATAGTTTGAGCGCAAACGGCGTCTGGTAGACTTGCAGCAAAATGTAAATAAATGTAAAGTGGATCACTTGTTCAAATAAACAACAGGCAGCATGTATGTAGTTAGTAAGTCAATTTTGGTGAGAGCGACTTACCTGAATGTTGTGTCCGATTGTTCCTGTCAAACAATTGAATGATGGAGTGATAGGTGGCTCATTGATATAGTTTAAGTGACTGCAGTTCTTTCTGAAACTAGATGATGTAATTCCTGGAATCATTCTGGCTGCAGGAGCTAGACAGGAACTAACATGTAACGCTAACGGTGCCTCAGACATGCATCTTCATGCTCAAACCTCGTCACTGACGTCTGTTGCTGCAGGGATATACACTCTAGACCTGCTTCACTGTGGCTGTTGTAACAGGCAATCCGACATAAACTTCTGTCAAAAAACTTTAGATAAAATCTCGCATCTGAAATACCCATGTAGCGTAATTCGAATGATGTACAAGAACTTAAACCTCATCCTTTCTTATACTTCAAAATGCATTTCTGTGTATTCAACACTCCACACACCGTTTCGACGACCAAGCAATGACCACGTTGTAAATATACATTCGTATATTTTGTTAATACTGTTGGAAGTGCATTCCTCCACATGAAAGGAATCCGCATAACATCCCCTCTACCCCCCAACTGTTTCTGCTCGTCTCTGTCCTCTTACTTCCTCCACCTACACACTACATTTGGACGCGAATTTGCATGCAGATCGATGTGTTGTGAAGTTTGCCAGAGCTGCATAAAAATTGCATCAAACCAGCACGCTGAGATGGAGATGTGCACCTTCACGTTTAGAGCGCCGTTAATTGTGTTGATACTGCATGATCTGACATGCAGCGGAGTGTGTTACGCTAGGAATGCCCTAAAAGATAACTACAGTTGAGACAACGAACAAACTTCCTCATGAGTCGCTATGCTTTAATGCATGCTACATGCAGTGCTGAGAAGTCATCACGCACCACCCCAGCCTCATCTCTCTTTCTCTGTCTCTATCTCTCTCAGTCTCTCTGTGTCTCTCTCTGCATTTGTCCTTCTCTCTGTCACTGTCTCTCTGTCTCTCTGTCTCTGTCTCTGTCCCTCTGTCTCTCTCTCTGTCTCTCTCTCTGTCTCTCTCTCTCCCCGCCCCCCCCCCCCCCCCCCTCTCTCTCCTCTCTCTCCCTCTGCCTTAACTCGCTGTGATGGAAAGTGCCTTGTTCGTGCGCGTGAGTATATGAGCGTACGTGCATGTGTGGTGTGTGTGTGTGTGTGTGTGTGTGTGTGTGTGTGTTGTGTGTGTGTGTGTGTGTGTGTGTGTTGGTGTGTGAGACAGACGACAGACAGAGCAGACGACAGGCAGCAGACAGGCAGAGCAGACAGAGAGAGGAGAGAGGAGAGATGAGAGAGAGAGAGAGAGAGACAGAAGAGAGAAGAGGAAGAGACAGACAGACAGACAGACAGAGACAGAAATAGATAGACAGACAGACAGACAGAGCGACAGACGCAGACAGAAAGAGAGACAGACAGTTGTGTGTGTGGTGTGTGTGTGTGTGCGTGCGTGCGTGCGTGCGTGCGTGCGTGCGTGCGTGCGTGCGTGCGTGCGTGTGTGTGTGGTGTGTGGTGTGTGTGTGTGTGTGTTGTGTGTGTGTGTGTGTTTGTGTTGTGTGTTGTGTGTGTGTGTGTGTGTGTGTGAGAGAGAGAGAGAGAGAGAGAGAGAGAGAGAGAGAGACAGACAGACAGACAGACAGAAACAGAGACAGACACACAGAGCGGCAGACAGACACAGACAGAAAGACAGACAGGCAGACAAACAGACAGATAAACAGAGAGACGGACAAAGAAACAGAGAGAAGAGAGAGGGGAGAGAGGGAGAGAGAGAGAGAGAGAAGAGAGAAGAGAGAGAGAGAGAGAAGAGAGAGATGAAGAGAGAAGGTGTGTGTGTGTGTGTGTGTGTGTGTGTGTGTGTGTGTGTGTGTCGTGCGTGGCGTGCGTGCGTGCGTGCGTGCGTGCGTGCGTGGTGTGTGTGTGTGTGTGTGTGTGTGTGTGTGTGTGTGTGTTTTGTGTGTGTGTGTGTGTGTGTGTGTAGAGAGAGAGAGAGAAAGAGAAGAGAGAGGAGAGAGAGAGAGAGAGAGAGAGACAGACAGACAGACAGACAGACAGACAGACAGACAGACAGAGACTGACAGAGACAGAGATGGGATATTATAGAAAAAGAGTTCTTTTCATTAAACCCCTCTCATTATCATTCCTTTCCATCATCAGAACATGTTTTCAATCGTCTGACACCTTTGAATTTCTCTTCCTTCAACTATATGAAAGGCTTTATTGTTGCTGTGTCGTCTTTGGATTCCCCTCACTGTCATTTTGGCCCCTGCACCACAATGTTCAACCACCCCCGTTGTGTTCTGTCTCAACTCAACACTGCATTCAACTCAACTCAACAAGGGGCACTCCTCATGCCATCGTAGGGCAAGCCACCAGAGAAGACACTGTAACCACACATCGATGGTGTTTCACTGTTGCCTGCTGTGAACAAAGTTACGAAAGACAGCACTTGCGGAGTCTCTTATTGACTACCAGACTTTTTCTTTTTCTGTGTAGAGAAGCGCCATATTGGATGATGAATTTTGAGGACAGTGGTAACGGGAGCTTGCATTGCATCTCACTACTGGAATTAGACGTATGCAGTGGATGCCGTGTGGTTGCGTTCAGATATTCTTGACGAGGTCTTTACTGGAACAGGGACTGGTATCCACAACAACAGTTTAACACGTAAAAGATAATTTGTTGTGTTTCACCTGCTGTTCAAGGCAGTGAAAGTGAAGAACAACAACAAAACTGAGATGGCCTAAATGTGTGACTGTACTGAGATGGCCTAAATGTGTGACTGTACTGAGATGGCCTAAATGTGTGACTGTACTGAGATGGCCTAAATGTGTGACTGTACTGAGATGGCCTAAATGTGTGACTGTACTGAGATGGCCTAAATGTGTGACTGTACTGAGATGGCCTAAAATGTGTGACTGTACTGAGATGGCCTAAATGTGTGACTGTTCTCCCAGCTGTCCCTGTGTATGTTTTCTTTAATCTGATCTGAATGATACGTTTGACAGATGGTCCTGTGTATTGTTATCTTTAATCTGATCTGAATGATACGTGTGACAGATGGTCCTGTGTATTGTTATCTTTAATCTGATCTGAATGATACGTGTGACAGATGGTCCTGTGTATTGTTATTTTTTAATCTGATCTGAATGATACGTGTGACAGCATGGTCCTGTGTATTGTTATCTTTAATCTGATCTGAATGATACGTGTGACAGATGGTCCTGTGTATTGTTTTCTTTAATCTGATCTGAATGATACGTGTGACAGATGGTCCTGTGTATTGTTTTCTTTAATCTGATCTGAATGATACGGTGACAGATGGCCCTGTGTATTGTTTCTTGAATCCGATCTGAATGATACGTGTGACAGATGGTCCTGTGTATTGTTTTCTTTAATCTGATCTGAATGATACGTGTGACAGATGGTCCTGTGTATTGTTTTCTTAATCTGATCTGAATGATACGCGTGACAGATGGCCCTGTGTATTGTTATCTTGAATCCGATCTGATGATACGTGTGACAGATGGTCCTGTGTATTGTTTTCTTATTCTGATCTGAATGATACGTGTGACAGATGGTCCTGTGTATTGTTTTCTTTAATCTGATCTGAATGATACGTGTGACAGATGGTCCTGTGTATTGTTTTCTTTAATCTGATCTGAATGATACGTGTGACAGATGGTCCTGTGTATTGTTTTCTTTAATCTGATCTGAATGATACATGTGACAGATGGTCCTGTGTATTGTTATCTTTAATCTGATCTGAATGATACGTGTGACAGATGGTCCTGTGTATTGTTTTCTTTAATCTGATCTGTAATGATACGTGTGACAGATGGTCCTGTGTAATTGTTATCTTTAATCTGATCTGAATGATACGTGTGACAGATGGTCCTGTGTATTGTTATCTTTAATCTGATCTGAATGATACGTGTGACAGATGGTCCTGTGTATTGTTATCTTTAATCTGA
>CM031608.1:54284046-54289046 GCA_018398815.1 Conus ventricosus
TTATGTTGCCTTCATGATTGATGGTAATACACAGGCAAGTTATGTTTAAAGAAAGAATATGGTTGCTAAACATGGACATGCAAGCGCATCTCATCGCTATTTATTTGATTGATTCATTCATCTGCTTATTCATACGTCTGTGAAGATCCGCTGAGGTGAACGGCTCGTGTTGGATTTGCATTGTCTACCCAGCTTTCTTTCTGGCTGTATGCCAACATCGTCGTCTGTCTGATTGTTATAACTACTTCACTGGCTGTCTGTATGTTTGTTTGCCCCGTTGACTGTCTGTCTAATTGTCTGTTTGTCATCATTTCTGTCTCTCTGTCTGACACTCCGTTCATTTCACATCAACGCAGTCTAGCAGAATAGATACCCTGCACTACCTACCATTGTAGTATTGAACGGCCCTTTAATTTGGTATGCAATCATGATCCAGACATCTGATAACTTATTGCTTTTTAGGTACTGACTCCACCGACAACTGTGTGACAGTTGGTAAAGATTCACTAAATTGTTTTAGAACTTTCTTGTGGATAGACGATGAAATTAACTGGACTGAAACGGTACCCGTCATATGGGTCCGCACCCATGTACAAGATGGTCATTTGAGCTGAATTGTGGCACTTTGACTGCAATAGGCCACTGGTGGACTGGCTGCAAAATGTAGATGGGATTACTTGCTCAAATAAAGAACAGGCAGCTAAAAGCAGTGAATAATGATGTGGGCGACTTACCTGAATGCCCTGTCCGACTGTCCCATGTACTGCAATTGAATGATGGAGTTCTGTGTGGCTAATTCATTCAGTTCGACTGGCTGCTGTTATTTCTCAAACTAAATGATGTATTCCGTTTGAAAGTGTTTGCTGTCAGATCATGTGACTGCAGGGACATGACAGGAACTAATGTATAACGCAAACAGTTCCCGGGAAACGCAGTTTCATGTCTAAACCTCGTTACCTCCGTTGCCCCACGGACTTGCTTGGTTCTGGGTATTGTAAAAGACAAAACAAATAAAATTATGCAAAGAAACTTGAGATAAAACAGAGTGAAAGGTACACACTGTCTTTGTGCTTTCACAGCAACCGTGATTTCTATGCGTTTTCAGTGAATGAATTCGAATGCAAGAACAGATTATTGATGGGTGAGAGAGAGAGAGAGAGAGAGAGAGAGAGAGAGAGAGAGAGAGAGAGAGAGAGAGAGAGAGAGAGAGAGAGAGAGAGAGAGAGAGACTCAAGACTCAAAAACTTGATTACTCAAGGATAGAGATTTTAGGCAGTGCCTATTCTTCCAATCTGTCCTTGCTATTCTACAACATTCAACTAAACAGACTGCACATATTAATAATGACAGAAACAATGAAGAATATAGCAACATATTAACAATACAACTAATTATAAATAAGAGAATAGAAAATTAAAAAGAGAGAGAGAGAGAGATTTTATGTGTTATGTATACACTAGTACAGAGCTGTTCAGTTTGATATCTGAAATACCTACATGTTGCACAATTGCGAATCATGTAAACTAACTTAAACCACATCTCTGGTCATATTTCAAGGCACAATGCGCATACACCGTTTCACAACCAAGCACTGGGCACATTGCAAATCTACAACTGTACAATTTGTTTACTCTGTCATCCCTGTGAAAGGAATATGCATATCTTCCCCTCTACCACCACCCCATCCCTCATCTATTTTTCCTTGCCTAAGTCCTCTTACTCCCTCCATCTACACAACACATTTGGACGTGAATTTGCATTCAGATCGTGGCGTCGTAGAGTTTGCGAGACCAAAGGTGCAACAAGACCAGTACGCTAAGACGTGAACTCCGCGTTTAGAGCGCCGTTGATGGTTTGACACTGCATGCCCTGACATACAGTGGAGTGTGTTACGTTGGGAATGCCTTAAAAGCTGAGACAATGAACAAACTTCACATGAGTCGCTCATGTTTGAATGCAATAATATATGTGATGCCGAGAAGTCTCATCACTCCACCCACATCATCGTATATCTGTCTGTCTGTCTTCTGTCTATCTGTCTGAGTGTCTGTCTGTCTGTCACTCTCTCTCTCTCTGCCTCTGCCTCTACTGGTTGTAATGTAAAGTGGCTGGTCCATGTGCGTGTGCGTGTGCGTGCGTGCATGTGTGTGTGTGTGTGTGTGTGTGTGTGTGTGTGTGTGTGTGTGTGTGTGTGTGTGTGTGTGTGTGTGTGTGTGTGTGTGTGTGTGTGTGTGTGTGTGGGGTAAGACAGACAGACAGACAGACAGACAGACAAACAGACAGGCATACAGAAAACCAGTGGAGAAAGAGGAGAGAGATAGAGAGAGAGAGAGAGAGAGAGAGAGAGAGAAGAGAGAGAGAGAGAGAGAGAGAGAGAGAGAGAGAGAGAGAGAGAGAGAGAGAATGAGAGAGGGATACAGAGACAGACGGACAGACATACAGACAAACAGGTGGACAGACAGACAGAGGCAGAAATGGAATAGATGGTGGAAAGAATGCTTTCTCATTAAATCTTCCTGATTGCTATCCTTTCTCACTCCATTCTCTCGTCTGGCATCTTTGATTTTCCCTTTGTTCAGCTACAATAAAGGCTTTTTTTGTTGCTGTCTCATTTCTGATTGCCCTCACCGGTCATCCTGTATACACAACTTGCTCCTGCACTGCACTGTTCAACCACCCCGAGTTCTGCTCTGTCCCAGCCGAACCCTGCAGTTCAAACGGAGCGCTCAACATCAGGCCACCACAGCGCAACCCACCAGAGAACACCCTGCACCACCGGAGAATCACTTGGCTGGAGATTCATTGTTGCCTGGTGTGCACCAACATACATAAGACAGCACTTACAAAGTCCCCAACTGACGACCAGACAGGTTTTTTTTCGTTTTCTATGTTGGGAGGTGTCCAGTTACAATGACGGGTTTTCAGGACAGCGCTGACGGGAACTTTCATTACATCTCTCTCCTGGAATTAGGCATAGTCAGCAGATGTCAAGCGTTTGCTTTCAGCTATTCTTGACAACAAGAAATTCACTGGAACAGGACTGGTATCTGAAACCACAGACATTCAGGAATTTGATTCTGTAAAGACTGCTTTCTATGCTACAGCTAGTAACTGTTAGTATTATGAAATCTCACAACCTGGAATGTAAAAGACAGTCTGTTGTGTTTGACATGCGTTTCAAGAAAGTGCATGTTAAAAAGCTGAGATCGCCTAAACATGAGACTGTTCTTCCATCTACCCTTGTGCTTTAAAATAATTCTAATCTGGATAGTGAGTGTTATTCTTGTTCTTATTCTTGTTCTTGTTATGCTTGTTCTTATCCACCCAACCAATTTTTTTCTACAAATATTGGCTAAAGAGAGAGAGAGACAGAAAGAAAAAAAAGAAAGAGAGAGAGAGAGAGAGAGAGAGAAAGAGAGAAAGAGAGAGAAAGAGAAGAGACAGAGACAGACAGACAGACAGACAGACAGACAGACAGACAGACAGACAGACAGACAAAGACAGAGAGAGAAACAGAGACAGACAGACAGACAGAGACGGAGAGACCAGAGATACAGCGACAGAGAGAGACGGAGCGACAGAGAAAAAGACAGACGGACAGAAAGTCAGAGAGAGAGGGAGAGAGAGAGAGAGAGGGGGGGGAGACAGACAGACAGACAGACAGACAGACGAGAGGACAAAGAGACAGAGAGAAAGACAGAGACAGTGACGAGGGCAGAGAGACAGACAGACAGACAAACATACAGGCAGACAAGAGTCAGACAGAATGACTCAAGGAGATACAGAGGCAGACTGAACAGAAAGAGAAACAAAGCGAATCAATCTTTCTGATCACACACACACACACACACACACACACACACACACACAACACACACACACACACAACACACACACACACACACACACACACACACACACACACACAACAACACACACACACACACACACCACACACACACACCACACACACACACACACACACACACAACACACACACACACACACACACACACACACCACACCACACACACACAACACTTCCAAACACCTTTCTCAACGTTTTTCTCATTTTGTTTTATGTTCTTCGGGGATTCTTTCTTCTGTCGTTTGTTCTCTACATCGTTCTCTACTCTATTAACCCTTCTTTCGGCACTACAACCAGGGAATTACCGGCTTCGTTCTCTACATCTCTATTAACCCTTCTTTCGGCACTACAACCAGGGAATTACCGGCTGTCTCTCCCACCACACCTTTCCCTTTTTTTCTCAGAACATCCAGCGTCATGCCATAGCTGCCTCAATAAAGTCTGAGTTTGTTGTTAATAACAACAATCGCCAGCTTTTGGTATTAGCCATACCTTCCAGACAGAGGTGCCTGGCGCAGAAACCACT
This sequence comes from Conus ventricosus, assembly GCA_018398815.1. NCBI lineage: Eukaryota > Metazoa > Mollusca > Gastropoda > Neogastropoda > Conidae > Conus > Conus ventricosus. The sequence goes on from CM031608.1 coordinate 54,288,441, forward strand.
CCACAACTAATTCGTCTGCGATGTGACTGTCTCTGGCACTGGCAGTTTACCAGAGCAGCTGGAAGGAATTTTGTGCTGTTGATATTTGGTTTATAGGTTCGGGTTTTTTTGTTTTGTTTTGTTTTTTGCTGGCGTTTGTTAGGCAGTAAATGTGACGGACGTTTTTGCCGGCTGTTCAGTCAATATGGCATTAGAAAATGACTCAGTACTTTGTCTGGGGAGAGGAGGTGTGCGGGTTGGGGTGGGGAGGTTAGGTTTACTGAATCAGCCGGGTTTGTTTACGTGACGTCATGCACACGGCAAGACGTGGACATGCTGAATTTCTTTGCCCCTGTTATTCTTTCCAAGACTGGGACTGTTGTTGAACGGCCCCAATAGGCAGTGATGAAAACCGTCAAATAATACAACAGCAATCCAGGGTCTACTTCGGAGAATGACCTGACGACGACCTGACAATTGTCGTCATTGTTGACATCCATACTTGTACTGCGACAGGAGAACGTTGACTGTGATGGCCTCTGAAGGAGAAAGTGACGCCATACTGAAGGTAAAAAGAGTGGGTCGTCAGAAACAAACAAAACAAGTGTTTAAAAAATGACATGTGCA
>CM031608.1:54299046-54301546 GCA_018398815.1 Conus ventricosus
AGAGGGCAGAAAATCAAAGTGTGACATAATTATACAATGTTAACATTCTTTCCTTAACCTGTATTCGTTTCCCATTACAATATTTACCAACATAAGGTAACAAGAATGTTAAGGAGCTTAGTATCAGAGCTTACATTTCGCGGTATGTTTGGGTGTCATTCCGGCAAATTACCCTTGAATACGATGATCCTGAATCGAGCACTTCAGTACTGATCACATAGCATGAGAAGAGGGCTAAACTGTAGATTCTCTGCCGTGCCGGGGACATCGCCTCATTGAGCGTGAACAAAATAAACAGACACTGGAGCTAAGCGGGAAAGGGAAAGAGAGGGTGGTGGTAAGAGGGAAAATATACGGCGTTGGCTTGCTACCAACACTGCAGTGAAATAAAGTCTTTGTAGACTATCATAAGAAGCGTAGAAAGACGAAGGATTTGTTAGGGAAAATGCAGTGTGTTTCGGATCTCTATAACATCCTATTGCTGACGATGTTAAGACAGAAAGAATTGCATTTAGGTGTCAATTCAAGTTGGTTTTGTTGTATTTCCATGTTTGTGTTTGTCTCAATTTCCCATACTGCCCCCCCCCCCCGCCCCCTCCCCTTTACCTCCCCATTCTTTCTGTTCCTACTTAACTCATTCTCTCCCTTCTTCCATCCCTCCTATCATTCTCCTGTCCTCTCTGTTCGAATCAGTGACCAGTCACCTAGCTGTGATATTTATTATCCCGATCAGATCACAGAACATGCAGGAACAGTTGGTACAACAGTCTCATGTGTAGATGTTCTTAGTTTTCAAAGTTCACTGTCTTGAAAAGTATGCCACACAAAACAGATTGTGATGGACATGCCAGACATTGAGATATCATAATACTAAGGGGCTCTAACATGGAAGGCTGACTACACAGCATCACATTTCCGGGGCCTGTTGTTTTAGATAACAGTGCCTTGTTCCAGTAAATTCGTTCTTGTTATGAATATCTTAAAGCACACGCTTAGCATCCACTACATACGCGTAACTGTATTAAAGAGGTGGAATGCGATCACCTTCAGCAATGCCTCCAATTTCCATCACAATTTAGCACGCTTCATAAAATAATAATAACAATAATAATGTTAATGATAATTATAATAATAACAATAATAGTAATATTGGAGATGATGATAATAATAATAACAATGATAGTAATAATAATGATCATGACCATGATTATAATGATGATGATAATAATAATAATATAATAATAATAATAATAATAATAATAATAATAATAATAATAATAATAATAATATAATAATAATAATAATAATAATAATAATAATAATAATAATAATAATAGATGATGATGATGATGATGATGATGATGATGATGATGATGATGATGATGATGATGATGATGATGATGATGATAGCCGTTCAAACAGCTACGGGACCGAGACGGAAGTCGTCCTGCGAGCTGGAACAATAGCAAGTTAAGTCAGAATAATGACACTTAGGGGGCTCGGAAGATGCGTATCAACAACAGCAAAACTAATGTGACTGTACAAAGGAAAATTGACAGATGTAAAATGCTGGGAAATCATGTCTTCTTGTTTGCTTAGCAAAGCTTAAGTAGAGAGCTCTCTCTCTCTCTCTCTCTCTCTCTCTCTCTCTCTCTCTCTCTCTCTCTCTCTCTCTCTCCTCTCTCTCTCTCTCTCTCTCTCTCTTTTTCTGGCCACGATCATTGCATTAGAGGTAAGAAAGCTACCATAGAAATTCTGAAAGTGTTAAGAAAACTCAGCTGCTTTTCACCTAAACTGTTCTTTAGGACTTTTGATGCCCAGGTTGTTCCTTCTCTTTTATAAGGGTCGGAACTATGGAGGTTCAAACCACGAGAATCCATCGAAAAAGTTCATTTGCAGGCCTGTAAGCTATTGCTGAACGTCCCTCCATTTACACCTAATGATATGGTATATGGAGAATTGGGGCGTCTTCCGTTATATATTACTTCAGCAACGAAATGTATTCAGTTCTGGTTCAGACTACGCAGGCAACCATTGACAAGGTATTCCAGAAAAGCCTATGAAATGCTTTTTGATTTACAAAATAGAAACAAAAAGATGAAAAATTGGATCATACATATTAAAACACTGCTTTGTTCAAACGGTTTTGGGTATGTCTGGATGTTTGGAGAGGTAGGCGACGAGAAACATTTTATACAGATATTCAAAGAACGCCTACAAAACTGTTTTTGCCAACGTTGGTATGCTCATGTGTCAGAGAGCAATCGGTTTGAATTATACTACTCATTTAAAAGCATCTTTGAACGTGAAAAGTATTTCGAATTCATTAAGAACAGGCAATTTAAAACTGCCCTCGTGCGTTTTAGAATGGGAGTTTCGAGCATAAACAGCCATGTTTTCCGCTTTTCGGCAATAGATCAACCTGGTTGTCCCCAATGCCAGGCGGACGATGAGGACGAATTCCATGTTCTATTCGAATGCCAACAATATAGTGACCTAC
>CM031608.1:54306546-54309046 GCA_018398815.1 Conus ventricosus
GACAGACTGTGTGATACAGCAGAGTGCGTTAAGTACTGCGTCACCTGAGAGTCTGGCATGTAAATGACAGACTGTGTGATACAACAGAGTGCGTTAAGTACTGCGTCACCTGAGAGTCTGGCATGTAATGACAGACTGTGTGATACAGCAAACAGAGTGTGTTAAGTACGGCGTCACCTGAGAGTCTGGCATGTAAATGACAGACTGTGTGATACAGCAAACAGAGTGTGTTAAGTACGGCGTCACCTGAGAGTCTGGCATGTAAATGACAGACTGTGTGATACAGCAGAGTGCGTTAAGTACTGCGTCACCTGAGAGTCTGGCATGTAAATGACAGACTGTGTGATACAGCAGAGTGCGTTAAGTACTGCGTCACCTGAGAGTCTGGCATGTAAATGACAGACTGTGTGATACAGCAAACAGAGTGTGTTAAGTACGGCGTCACCTGAGAGTCTGGCATGTAAATGACAGACTGTGTGATACAGCAGAGTGCGTCAAGTACTGCGTCACCTGAGAGTCTGGCATGTAAATGACAGACTGTGTGATACAGCAAACGTTTCAGGGCAGCAAGCGTGGAGACCGAAACTGACCAAAGTGAGCGTGCCTCCCATTTGTTCCTATATGTGCAGAACTTTTGACTTTGGTGATCTTTAGCTTTGTCTTATATGATCAGTCCCCAGCTGACGACTATCATCATTGTTGCTATCATTATTATCATCGCTATTGTTATTATTATTATTACTATCATTATTGTTATCATTATCATTGTTATTATCATCATCATCATCATCATCTTTCATCATCATCATCATCATCATCATCATCATCATCATCACTCATCCTATCATCATCTCATCCTCATCATCATCATCATCATCTCATCCTCATCATCATCATCATCATCATCATCATCATCATCATCATCATCATCATCATCATCATCATCATCATCATCATCATCATCATCATCATCATCATCATCATCATCATCATCATCATCATCATGTTGTGATACTTGCAATGGTGATGACAATGATGATTTTAAAAGAGCAATGAAACAGTTTTTCATGGGTCTTATTTGTTTGTTTCTTTTCTTTTCCCCACTCAAGTAAATAAATTCAATAAAACCGAGGCGAAACAAGAGAAGTGAACATGGTAACTAATTGTAACAAAATCTCTACTTTCTGTCAATGTTGCATTATACCACACATTCACACAATGCGCAGACACAGACACAGACACAGACACACACAGAGACACAAAGACACAGACACACACACACAGACAGACACACACACACACACACACACACGCACACACACACACATTTACATACACACACACACACACACACACACACACACACACACACACACACACACACACACACACACACACACACACACACACACACACACACACACACACACTTGAAGTTCCAACAATAGTTTCATGATTGTTTCAGATTTCATATGAGAGTTATGTATTGCATGAAAGAAATTGTGTGTTATTAAAAATGTTTGTTGAGCTTGTGGTTATATGTTCAATTAGTTTCTTTCTTGTTTATGAGGGCAGGATGTAAAAAAGCTGGAAAGCTTATTCTTAACCCTCAATAAAGAAATTTGACTGACTTGACTTGACACACACACACACACACACACAGCACACACACACACACACACACACACACACACACACACACACACACACACACACACACACGACATTCACACTCGCACTCACACATTTATTCATATGTCTGCCCAGTTTATCCATAAATCATACCAATCCTGACCCATGAGGAAATCCTATGTAAATGAAAACGATCTATAGAGTGCTTTCTGGAAGCATAAATCTTGATCGACAGTTCAAAGTGTGGTGCAGAGAATATGACGACTGAAATGTAGGTGCAGAGCACCACACTGTCCCAGGACTCCTATCACGGGCATGGGCCAAAGCGTCAACTGGAAGCTAGAAGAGTAAGCAGGGCTGTATGCTGCAGCCATTATCGTTCACGACCCATGGCTAAACTGATTTCTGTGCACTGCATGCACACTGGCATGGCCATTCCGGTTACAGTTAAGCATCTGTGTTAATGTTCCCCTCAGACTTTTCCGGCAACGATGAAACACTGTTTTGAAGTAAACATTCTTTACCGTCCCTTGTGTGGAAAATGTAAATATGTGGCCTTTTCATTGCTGCAACATAATGCCCATCGGTGGCTGGCATCAAAATCTTGCGAAGAATTTTATACCATTCTTAAAAAATTGCTCAAGTCTGCAGAAAAATATGTCTGTCTGTCTGTCTGTCTGTCAACTCGATATATGACCGGAGATTGACTGTTATCACAGTGAACAACTCTACCCACCTTTATGCTCTTGGGGTTTCAGATATGACAGATTTCTAATTTTGAATTTGTGAATTATTCTGTCAATGTTGTGATAAGAATACACAGTACCTGCCCTCGTGCCACCCCCCCCCCTCTCTCTCTATCTCACTC
>CM031608.1:54311546-54331546 GCA_018398815.1 Conus ventricosus
TTCTTCTTCCTAAAATACTGGTTCACTCAAAAACGAGTAGGTCACCAGCGCGCTGCTTTTGCTCCACGAGTAGGTCACCAGCGCGCTGCTTTTGCTCCACGAGTAGGTCACCAGCGCGCTGCTTTTGCTCCACGAGTAGGTCACCAGCGCGCTGCTTTTGCTCCACGAGTAGGTCACCAGCGCGCTGCTTTTGCTTTTGTTTTGCTCCATAACACGGACAAGACTCAGTTCTTACTGATGGCGACTTTCTCTTTGCCATCTATCCTGATTATGCTCTTTTATGTAAAGTGGTAGGTTGATTCTGGTACAGGCTTTTGAAAAAAAAGACAGGACATGCAAGCTCGTTATTGTGAATCCTTATGATTCTCACGGACTCATCTTAGGAAAAGAAAGAAAAAAGATTCCAGTCTGTTTGCACTACAATACCAGCCGACTGTGAGAACCCTTTTCTTCATGGTACAGTCTTTTTCTTCAATGAACTGCGATAAGCGCTGTATTTGGTGTTAGCACTTATGGCGTTCTTGTTTTATGTTTTCTCCTGCTTTTTGTATTTCAGCCACATGTGGTAGTAAAATGTGATCACATGAACACAGGAAGTTATGACTCATGAAAACAGATACATGTGACCGACGAAAACCGATAATTATGACCCATGACAGTAGGTACATCAATGGCTCATGAGTATAGGAGTTCATCAGTGAATACACAGAATGCTTGAAGCTAAAGGCATCAGTCATAACGTTTGCAATGATTATGGCTCACTGGCGTAACAAGGTTATTTTTCAAAATGGAGTGACTGACGGCGGCGAACGAAGCAAGATTAGGAATAGAGTTTGTTTAGAACTTACCGCCAATGACATTGACAAACAAAGCACAAGACAAGACACGATGCATTTCAACCACTTGGGTCTTCTTCAGGCGAAAAAATAAATCACATTTAACATGTGGGACAGTACAAACAACGAAAAACGAAAAAAGAATGAAAAATGACTTATCCGTCTTGTCCATGTGTTTGGTGGGCGGAAATGACATGCGGCCAGGGGATTATGGGAGAGGAAACGGAGGGGGGGGGGGGGGGTTGCTGCGTCAGGGGAGGTGTGTGTGTGTGATATGATAGGGTTGTGTGTCCAGTTTATTGGGATGGTGTGATATCTTTGTGATGGTTGTGGTAATGGTGGATTTCTAATAATGGTAAGGGAAAAAAAAAAGAAAAAAAAGGGGGGGGGTGGGGGGGGGGGATTTAAGGGGAAGGATAATACAAAACTAAGATTAAATAGATGGAGGGTTGCTGTAACTACTGTATGAAGTGAGTGAAGGGGATGTGGTGGTGGTGTATGTAAGTGTGTGTGTATGTGTGTGTGTATGGTGTGGTGTTGGTAGGGATTTTGCCAACTGGTGTGGAAGAGGTGAGTATGTGTGTTTGGTTATTGTTGGATATTGATGCCTTGGGCACACACACCCCCAAGGCATCAATATCCAACAATAACCAAACACACATACTCACCTCTTCCACACCAGTTGGCAAAATCCCCTACCAACACACACACATACACACACACATACACACACACTTACATACACCACCACCACATCCCCTTCACTCACTTCATACAGTAGTTACAGCAACCCTCCATCTATTTAATCTTAGTTTTGTATTATCCTTCCCCTTAAATCCCCCCCCCACCCCCCCACCCCTTTTTTTTCCCCCCTTACCATTATTAGAAATCCACCATTACCACAACCATCACAAGATATCACACCATCCCAATAAACTGGACACACAACCCTATCATATCACACACACACACCTCCCCTGACGCAACACCCCCCCCCCCCTCCGTTTCCTCTCCCATAATCCCCCTGGCCGCATGTCATTTCCGCCCACCAAACACATGGACAAGAACGGATAAGTCATTTTTCATTCTTTTTTCGTTTTTCGTTGTTTGTACTGTCCCACATGTTAAATGTGATTTATTTTTTCGCCTGAAGAAGACCCAAGTGGTTGAAATGCATCGTGTCTTGTCTTGTGCTTTGTTTGTCAATGTCATTGGCGGTAAGTTCTAAACAAACTCTATTCCTAATCAAGGTTATTTTCGTTCTTTAGACCCATTATTTGACGTCTTAATAGTGTCAAAAACAGTGAATATAAATATTGTCACATAAAGATTAATGTTTTACGCCATAGATTGCCATTTCCTTTGATAATTATTGTTTTCATGTGTACATGTTAATTTTTAGAGCTCACTGTATCATACATACGGTTTTGATCAGGAAAACAACAATTTTGATTTGGTGAAGCTACTATGACACCATCATCTCATCATCTGGTGAAGCTACTATGACACCATCATCTCATCTGGTGAAGTTACTATGACACCATCATCTCATCTGGTGAAGCTACTATGACACCATCATCTCATCTGGTGAAGTTACTATGACACCATCATCTCATCTGGTGAAGCTACTATGACACCATCATCTCATCTGGTGAAGCTACTATGACACCATCATCTCATCTGGTGAAGTTACCATGACACCATCATCTCATCTGGTGAAGCTACTATGACACCATCATCTCATCTGGCGAAGTTACTATGACACCATCATCTCATCTGGTGAAGCTACTATGACACCACCATTTCATCTGTATAGTTTGGTCGCGCCCAGTGACGTGCATTCCCCCTCCCCACCCCCCTCCCCACATCTATACCGTTTATGATCCTCTTCCCTCACTTCGAAGGGGACTATACGTTTCCTCTCCACTGAAGTTTGGCAGCGAGTTTGTAAGTGTTTGTTTTCAGATAGTCATGATTACCAGTTAGTTTCAGGAACTGAAGGTATTCAGTTCTAGCTCGGGCGTCAGTTGCAGAACATGATGCCGCAATGCACGCAACTGGCTCTGTAGGAGAGTTGCTATGCCGTGGTTGCAGTGGCCACCGATAGTCTGTTATGTTTGGCAACCATTTTCAAAACAATGAACTTCGAAAGCACGACGTTTACCACAGCTGAGAGTCATCTCCCGTCAGCTGTCTGCATTGAATTGTATGGCAGTCTCAGCACTTCGAATTGTATGGCAGTCTCAGCACTTCGAATTGTATCCCAGTCTCAGCACTTTGAATTGTACGACAGTCTCAACACTTTGAATTGTACGACAGTCTCAACACTTTGAATTTTTATGGCAGTCTCAGCACTTTAAATTGTTTGGGGCATCAGCACTTTAGGGGAACAGCATTTTCCCCAATTCTAACTCACTTGCTCCTCCCCCAAAAGTTTTTGGGCGAAGTGGCCTAAAGCCGCCTTTTCCTGTTCTCTGCCAAGTAAGACTTCAAAAACCCAAAAAAAACGATTATCTACAAACAAACATACTGTGTGGGTTATCCGTTTTTTAATACTAATTTACTAAACTTTTCAGATTTTAGTTTTTGCTTAATCCTGTGTTTTTCCTGGTCATTTCAATAACATCATTTCGCGCAAACATTCTTCAATTGGTCTCTGTCTTTCATGTGAAATAACACTACAGTTTTTAAAACGTTCCCCTAAAGTCTTTTAAAACCGAGTTATATTTCTGGCTTTAAAATCCACCACTTATCCCTTTCATGTTTTCCCGCTGAAAGCCAGCTTTGACAAAGTGTTTCTCTTTTTAACTATATCTTTTTCTGCCGAACAGTCTTCTATAATAAAGAGTTCTGCGTTCCTTAAAACCCACTTTATAAAAGTATTCTAAACACTCACTCAGTTTAGTGCTAGGATTAACAAAATATACGTCATTGTCTGTCCATATAAACCTTCTTCATGATATGCTTTGTTCCTTTTAAGTTTTGGACAGAAAATCACAATATGATCAAAATTATAGCGATAAACTGTTTGTATAAGTCTAGGACAAATATTGTTTTTCCAAACCAGTCTGCCCGCAAATCATTGAACAATGAGGGGATTTTATCATAAAGTTTAAACTGCTCCATAGTTTTATAACAGAATTTTATCTAACCCAGTTATTATTTTTATCATACTCTCCGTCAAAACTTGTTCAGTATAATAACCCCTCGAGGCCTAAATGTGTAAGTTTTAATCCAATTCAGTTCTGTAAGTTTGTTTCTATTTAAGTCAAACATTGATTTTGTTGCTTGTTGTTAGGGTTTCTTTTTACCTCACCATTGTGAAGAACGACAATGGTAACGTTAAGGCGTTTTAACGTCTAAGTTTTGCCAGCTAATATTAATTCCTTTATAAGGTCATCACTAACCCCCACAAACCCACCCCTCTCACATCTTTAAAGACAGAAATTTAAAATATCATTGTGAAGTGTCTCCTAATTTTCTGCTTGGAAAGAACTGTAATTTTGTGAAGCTTTTTTTAAAAACTGTTTCTTTTCTGTGGTAGGATGTACTGTTTTTTCCCATATGGCGTTATTTCAATTTCTTTCCGACTATTGTCGTTGGCAAAAGATTTACATGTAAAGGGCCAGAGTTGAATGCTTTTCTGAAAATTTTTTGACGGCTAAAAATATGTAATGGGCTTATGAATTCAAATTTTATTTCCCATTCAAATATGGTTCTAAGTCCCATTTGAGGTCAGGTTTTCGAACTATTTTATATTCATACTGGCCAACATTATTTGCCTCTAGATTGCGCAGTTGTTCTAGTTTAGGAAATTTTTTGCTGTCGCCAACCTCTTTGCGTTTATAATCACCTTTCTTTAGTGTACTCAAAACCATACAAAGCGCCTATCTCACCGTTCTGTTCAAAGTCCGCAACATCTGCAAGATCTTTTTAATTCTAAGGTTATACCCTTAAGGCGCTAATGTAACTCCTGATTCTTCTGGCCCACGCGACTTTATTTTTTGTAACGATTATTTTATTTCCAAAACAATGTGCAGGTTATCACATTTCAAAAATTTCCCGCTTTGTCTTTGATTTTTTATTAAATGATCCGACCCTCCCACAAAATAATCTTTTAGACTGTAAATTAGGGAATTGTATAATTTCATAATCGCAATATGCAGCTTTCCCTGACGGAAGAGCTCTTAAAATCAGTTGAGGGCCTTCCATCATATAAGTTTTCATCAGTGCTCAGCTCATCCAAATAAACATAGAGTATGAATGTAAGGCAAGATCGAGCGGATTTTCTCCCTCATAAGTAGTTTTGTTTGACGTAAACTCTAAAACTATGAATGGCCCGATTGGCAGTTGTAAAGCCTAACATTTTAGCTAGCTCTTTTTTCAAAATAGTACCCTACTTCTTCTTCTTCAGGTTTGAAGGTCAAATTGTTTCAGATTCGCATTGTTAATTTTTGAGAGCAATGTCGAAGTTACTCATTGTTCTTTTAGCGAGCAAAAAACCCGTATAAACCCATAGGTATGGTTAACTGGCTAACAAATTTGGCCTCTATTATTACTTTTTTAATTTTTATTATTCTCCTTGGCTTTGCTTATATTAAACTTACGACTTTGGTAGAATATTTCATGGAGCGCGACCTTTTCTGGTTCCGCATTCGTTATTAATAGCATGTTCTAAAAACGAAGGGCGGTCTTGAGTTGTTATTGTTACAAACATTTTTTAAAACAAATTAAAAATGAGTGCTTTCAAATTTTACTGATGCAAAAATATTCTGTGTGGGCCGCACTACAATTTTAAAAAATATAACAACTGACACCCTCGACATTTCTGTGACCACTGACACCTTTCATTAAAAAGGTAAGTACTCCTTTAAAGCAGATATCTTAACCCCCTGTTAAAAAAGACTACACCCAAAGTGTGGTTCAGTCATCCGATGCAGTTTTATCAGAACCATTTAAAACTTTGCTGTGTTTTGTGCATCAACTGGGTGTGGAGTGTCGTATGCTGATCACTTAAATCACCCTTTAATCCTTTGGTTAGGTCAGTGTTAGATTTCATTTCTATTACCCCTTCAGACGTATTTTGACTGAACTGCAAGCGCCATTACCAAATGACAAACCGTTTAATCCATTCGCAACAGAATGGGACATGAAGGCTTTTGAAAGAATCTGTAACGAATTCAATATTAACTCAAGACAGACTTTAGACAAAAGTTGGACCGCAATCATGGTTTAGGCACCCCTTATTATTGGGGCGTGCACAGAAAATTATACTATGACTGGAATCCTCCTTCACATCTTTCTCTTCAGGCACAGCTGTTCACCTCGGGTCCATAGGCAAGAGCATTAAACAGCATGGAAACATTTATCTTAGACACTTTTTAAGGGCCTAACTAGAGCGGGAATAGAACGAATAAACGACTCTATTCGTACTTACGTTTGGTGTTTGCTAGGTTCACAAGCACAGGCAAGATCGAGCATAACTGATCCTTCTACTGGCTTTGAGGCACAAAAACAATACTTAGCAAATTTAGAGGACGCCATTAATTTTTACTGTTGTTTTGCCTAAAAGTATTAAAAGGTACCAAAATGTTTTACAATACGCAAGATCGAAAGTAGACTTTGTGTTGGCACTGGTTTATACTGCTGCCTTCTGACCTCAGGCTCCAGATGGGAACAATAAAAAAACTACAACAATGAATTCTCGTTGCAGGAAATGACAGGAAGGTTGGACAAAACGACATAAATTCTGAGCCAGTAATATTGCAAGCAGAAAAAAAACAAGTTGGACCCCCAAGAATAAGTCATCCAATCCGGCGGCCCAAGCCCAAAGGCCATTGAAGACTCAGCAAAGCTCGCGGACTCTGTTCGCGATGACCTGAATATGAAAAGACAGCGCTTGTTCTTGGATTAACTGGCCTAGGATTACTTGGTCTTTATTTACAAAAAATTTAAACCCAAACTTTTTAAGGGAGAACTAATCCCCATAAGTGCTCGGCCATAAAGCCAAACTTACTTTGTTTTGCAGTGACAAAAGCCAGCAAAACAATACCTCCTAATATCCCAGGTAAAGAGTTTTATAGCTTTACCAGCAAATTTTTTTATAATAAACTCGCAAGATGATCAAGCTGTTTTTTTACCCTTGATTTATCAGGCGGGGGGCGATGGTGGTGGAGGCACTGGACTTTTGCCCTCCACCGCCGCCTGTAATAGCCAACCCCAGTGTGTTATTGCAAATCCTAAGGCTGTTATAACGCTTGCAAATTTGTGACTCCCTGCTCTCAAAACGTGTTCGTATTCTTTTTGCTAGTGTCGTGGTCTTCATATAAATTTTTTTCGATATTTTTCTCTTATTCTATTCCCACTTGAGTTCGTAATTGGTCCCGGTTAGTAGTTAGCGCTTCTAGTCTTGCTGATCTTTCTTGCTCAAGATTTTTTAGTTTTTGGGGGTTTATTCTTTCTTAATCTCATCCCCTACGATGCGGTCGTCAGTCTCAGGGGATTTTTTTCTTTTTCTCTTTTTATATGCTCATCTAGTTCACCTTAGTTTTTGCCAAAATTGTTGTGTTTATTCGCCTTTGATGGTTCTTTTAAAAAGCATGATCAAGGGCTTAGTTCTGCATGGGTAGCGGCGGGGTCGTTGTATAGTCTTTTACGCTGTTCTTCTGAAAACGGTTCTGTTCATACATTTATTAATTCACCTGTTTGATTGATTTAATTCTTTAGCCCATTTTTGATTTGTTATCTGTCGGGGTTCTTGCAGTGTGTTTTGAATTTTAAAAACTGCCCCGCCTTAATTTTGGCCAAACAAGGCCCAAGGCGATTTTTGTACGCTCGCAGGGAGTCTATTTCTAATTGAACCCACGGCTAAAAACTTGAGGGGTCTTTTTTAGTTGTAAGCTGAACAAGTTGCCCCTTGGTCGCTCTCACAAACAAATGGTCTATCTTTTACTTCAAAATCATTGGGTCTAAATTCGGGAGGTTCTTGGGCCTTAAACTTTGGTATAATGATCTGACCTTACTTTCTGTTAATTTCACGCCGCAAAGGGAGAGCCCCGAGCGATGTTGTACCAAAGGAGTCATTTCACTCATGTCGTCTCCAGAATCTAAAACATCATAATCTTCATCCTCAATGCCTGCCTTGTTTTTAAAAAATTAAACTTTTTTATTTTGTTTTATAAAAATGCCACAATCTATGGCTCGATTCTTAACCCGCATAGAAGTCTGAAAGAGCCCCTTGGCGTGAAGGGAAAATTAAACGGAATATTATTGTTCCAAATAATCCATCTACTTTTGATGCAGTCAAATTCTTACTGTCAAATTTCCAGACCTAGGAGCAGATGAATTGATTGGGGCCAGGCTCTGCGCGTCTTACTTTCAAAATAGAACTCGCTTCAACACAGACCCAAACGGGGACAGTTGTACAGAATCTGGGGCGGGCAATCGTTAAAAAAATTTCTATAAACTTGAGGGGCAAGAAAATATTTTCTTTACACAATGCAGACATATTTTTCCCCTATTCTGATCTATGGCTAACCGGGAATGAAAGGGCTGATCTTGCGTTTCAAGGAATCGAAATGAAGAAGCACAAAAAACATAGAATAGGTGCCGCAGATATAAGACGGTAAAAAGTATGCAGCTGTAAATTTTGCGTATGGAAATCGCTTTTCATACCCTTAGATTTTGAGTTGTTAAAAGCGCATGCCCCATACTTTCAAGGAGATTAAAAGACGATTGTTTATGAACTAACTTTTAATGAATACAAACGTGTTATTAGATCATCAGACACCGAAGCAAGTACAGCATTTTGACATCTCGTTAGAGTTTGACGTTGTTAGAAACCCCTAAATTAGCAGAGCTGATTGCGCACCAATATGAGTCACATTCCCAATATATTACGAAAGAGTGATTCATCATACAACATATCCAGAAGCAGGGCAGACGCTATATGGAATTTTAGTTTTAGTGTTGCAGCAAGATCGCTTAAAGGTATTTTATTGCTGTGCGAAGATGAAGAACCGTTCAAAAGAGGAAGTGAAAGTTTTTTAACCCAAAATAACGAAAGTACATGTTCGATTGAGGGTAGCCCAAACCCAAATCTACGCTAGCGGGCTTAAAACCTTATCAGCATTTTGATGAAATAGAAAAACTGTTTGGAGGCGGGAGGTGTAGAAATCCAACAGTTGCCCTTGTGTCTAAAGATTTACACCCTTCACAATGTTAGGTTTGGATGATTATTTAACAACAAAATCGGTTATGGATTGACTAAGGTCAACAGAGGATAATCAGTTGCATGGAAGCGGGGGAGAACTGTGAGAGACGTAATAAAACATTCAAATTGAAAAAGAAGAAGAACCCGATAAACCGTTAATGTACATTTGTTTTTATTATATGATGCGCAGCTGAATATTCTAAATAAAGATTAAAAGATGTTAGTATACTAAAATTATTTTTTCTTTTATAAAAGCATGTCTGTTCAGGTTTATCCAATGTGCCTACAGCGCCGCCAAGAGAAGAGATAGTAGAAAGCCCTAACATAAAAACCTTAGTTTAAACCCAAAACATTAACAAATGCAACAAAAACTAGAGCAAGACCTTTCAAAATACAGCAAACCAAACGAAGGTATTCTGCTGCCTTTAATGCTGTTACTATGTTAATACTGGAACATCGATATAAGCGCTCTATCAGCAGGAACGAGTGTTGGCTTTTAGCAACGGGCTTTAGGCGCACCCGCAGCTTTACCTCTAGGAGGTTTGTCTTTAGCTCTCGGTCGGTTTTATTAGCTGTAGGTGCTGCTAGCAAAAAAATTAAAAACTAAATCCAAAAGCACAGCTATGGTTCAACTAATAACGGCTAACTTAGTTCGTTTAAACTGACAATAAATAAAGCACTTGTTGACTCAACCATCACGGATGAAAAATTTTAAATGTTTAAGGGCCGATTTTAATGACTACAAAAAGACAAAAGTTGTCTTCAAAGGAAAGGCGAGGGAAAGGGTTTTTCTCAACGCCAGACGCCGAGCAGATTAAAAAGGGAATGCTTAAAAAAGTAAAGAGACTTTAAATCTGTTCTAACAGCTCACAGTAAACAACATCGAAGGGTGTTTATACTTTAGTTTATGAGGTCCAAGCACAAAAAAGACCGTTGATTTGATTCTTGATTAATTATTTTTTTTAATTTAAATAATATTTTGAGTTAGAAAAAAAGGCTCAACATGGCAAAGATATATGAAGGACCAGGGGAATTGTTTGAAGGAATTTGCTTGAGAGAGAGCGTTTATCAAGGGCCACTGAATGATATTGATTTAGAAGTCATTGATCCAACAAACGTACAGGCAAGCGTTGTTCATGCTATTTCTCAATTTCCCAAAGTAAACTAACAATAGACCCGCCAGTTAAAGTAATGTTAGCTGTTTTAATCGGACTATGTAACAATAAATGAAGAAAATCTAGAAGTCTGGGTCTCGACTAAACAACAGACTATTCTTTCTCGTAATGACTTAACCCCCGGTTGGGCAGACGAATGCTTGCCGTTTGACGCTGCGGCTGAAGAAGCCAAAATGAGAGGCTTGGTTGGTCGGGAGGGCGAAGTTTTAGAGATTAGATTAAAACAGGCTAGTATGCACGATGTTGGCAAGTCTTACATTCCACTGCCTCGAGAGTTGGTAGCGAAAAGAGCAGTTCTAAACATAAAGAATTCAGACAAAAAATGTTTTATGGGGTTTTTTTGTTCTCGAAAGGCTGCATTATATCCGCAAAAAACGCAGAGAGAGTGTCTAACTATCGTCCTTAATCAATGATCTTAACTTTAGTGGGGTGCCCTTTCTGTTAGTGTAGACCAAATTGATCGGTTTGAAGAAAAAAAACAAACCAATAACTGTTAATGTATCACATGGGATGAGGAAACAAATCTACTCCCGATTAAAGTGTCTAAGAACAGCCCAACAATTGGCGAACCAGACAAAAATCATTTTGGGACTTACTACTGATGTTTTCACCAGCGGGGCTCCCGCATTTACACATTTAATACGAACAATGGGGTAAACTAATGCAGCATACTTCAAAAGATGGGCCCCAAACAAAAATTTTCTGTAGAAAATGTTTAACAAGAATGCCATCTGTTCAAGCTGCGAGCGAACATAAGAAACATTGTAAAAGTTCTGTAGACTGTAATAGGGAAACTAATTACACCTCCACCCGGATCTAAAGTTAGTTTTAAGAACTGGAAACGGTTTGCAAATTCACCATATGTTGTTTACGCAGCTTTGAATCGCTCATTGTCTTATGAAGAAGGCCGGGCCCCCGCAAAAACTTCGAAAAACAGTCTTAATGAGTAATCATCAAATTTGTTCATTTGCTTTCATCGTTGTCGGGTCGGATGTGTTCATTCAGGCCAGAATTATATAGAGGGCCTAATGCCGCAAAATACTTCTTAGAACGCATGCAGAAAGTGCGTAATGATGTTTTTAATAATCTAAACTTATCTGAAATCATAATGACACCTGAAGACCACAACGTTTTGACTCAGCCACACATTGTTGGATTTGGGGTTTTTAGGTCTTCATCAGACGCAGAGAATCCAACAGTAAGAGACCATGATCACTTTTAGCGGAAAGTTCAGAGGAGCAGGCACAGTAAATGCAATCTTCAACTAAAGTTTGATCCTAAGACATGGAAGCTGCCTGTATTTTTCTTTCACAACTTGCGAGGTTACGACTCTCATCTTTAATGAAAGCAGTGGACGATGCCTTCAGGGTGTCATGCATTGCACAGTCATCAGAAAAGTACATGTGCTTTAATTAAATAACATGTCTTTTTATGACTCTATGCAACCATGATGGGTCATTAGAGTCATGGCTATGCCTTAAAGTCCTGCCCAATACAGAAGAATTATTTTGACCCAACTCTCTTTTAGAAAGGGCGTTTTCCTTATGAGTACATGACAGTTGGGAAAAGGTTTGACGAAGACACACTTCCTCCTAAAGGGTTTGCGTTCTTTTTCTAGTCTTAGAGGAAAGGACATCAGTGACTCTGATTACCAGCATGTCAAGATGCGTGGCAGAAGTTAGAGTGTAAAACGATGGGGGGACTTTTCATGATTCATACTTGATGGCTGTTACATGTTTGTTGGCGGACTTTCTTTGAAAATTATAGAAAGACCTGCATGAACATTATAGCCTGGATCCTGCGCATTAATTTCTGCGCCCGGGATGACTGGGACGCTTTCTTAAGTTTACTGGAGTACAGATTGATTTATTGTCAGATTTACCAATGATTCAGATGATTGAAAACGGATTGCGTGGAGGAATTAGTATGGCTTTGCATCATTACTGAAAAGCAAACAACAAATACTTGGACGACTATGATCGAGTAAAAGGTCTAATATCTCATGTATTTAGACGCAAACAATCTGTATGGATGGGCATGGAGCAATCACTTCCATTACGCAATTTTTAAAATGTACACAGGCGGCGATCCGAAAAACATTCAAAAGGAAATTAAAGTGGTTGAACAGTTTAACGCCTGATCAGCAGCGTGGTTTCATTCTAGAAGTTGATTTGAATATCCTCATGAACTCCATGACCTGCATAATGATATCCATTAGCAGCAGAAAGTCTAAAGATGGACCCAAGAGAGCGCCTAAACTTGTGCCAAACCCTTCGGGGCAAAAAAATTATGTCTGCCATTACAGACTTCTACAATTTTTTAAGCCATGGGTTGAAGTTGACAGCCGTTTATCGCATAATTGCTTTTGTTTCAAAAAACAGTTCATGAAACCATACATCATGAAAAAACACTGATTTTTAGAACTAACCCGCAGATGCTTCAGAAAAAGACTTTTTCAAGTTGATGAACAACGTTGTTCGGAAAGACTATGGAGAATCCCACAAGCGCAAAGATGTCAGATTGGTCACCAGAGAGAACGAAAGCAATTAAGCTGACTTCTAAACCAAATTATCAGGACTTTAGAAGATTCCATGATAACCTTTTTGGCATAATGATGAAAAAAAAGAAGTCAAATTTTGACAAACCCGTTTTTATTGGGTTTACTGTTTTAGAATTATCAAAGCTTTTGATGTTAGAAATTTTTTTTATGACTACTTTAAGCCCCTGTATCCTGAGTCCCGAGTTTCTTTACACAGATACAGATAGTTGTGTTATAGATATCCCCACTGAAGACATCTTTTAAAGACATGGAAACCGAAGTAGCTAAAGGGCATGCAGGATGGTATGACCAGTCCGATTACCCTAAAGACTCGCCTTTTCATTCAATTACTAACAAGAAAGGGTTTTTGGAAAGATGAAGGATGAATTATCTGGAAAGGTGATCAAGGAGTTTGTTGGTTTAAGGTAAAAATGTAAGTATTTCGAGCCAGGAGAAATCATTAAAAGCAAAGGGAATATCTCGCAGCGTTGTGCAGTCAAACATATCACATGACAACTACAAAGAAGCATTGTTTGGCAATAAGACTTTTGATCATGACAACGTAAAACTGCGATCTAATCTACTGAGATCCCAAAAAACAGTTTTTAACAAAGAAGTCGTTAGATAGAACAAACACAAAACGGGTGTTTGTTAATCCGGAGTTTTCATATGCAATCGGGCACTGGAGGACCCCATAAACAGGGGGGTTTATATTTTTCATCAACTTTTGTTTTAAGATCAATATTGCTTCATCCATTCATTTAAATCTTTTTCATGTTTGCTTGACGCGTTCGAATTTTTTTTTATTATTTCAAGTATTCTTTTTCCCAATTTTGGGGGTTTAAGTTTTTTAGGTGATCTGGATGATTTAGCATGCATTGATTAATCCTCGAAAATGTTTCCTTAATAGCATTACACGCATGAAATGATTCCCCTATCATTTTCAAAGGGCTCTTCCTTTGCCATTTTGTTTCATTCTGCGCTTCCTTCTGAGCTTCCATTTTAAACTCAAATATATTTACGTAAATTAATTAAAGCGGAAAAAGTGTCTGTGGGGTTAAACTGCAGTTCTTCCTTCGCAAAAGATCTTTGAGGAGCTGGTTGTTTTGTTGTGTCAGTTTCTCGTAAATAATACACGGGCGGATTCATTTTTTTCAATTCTTTTTATTTATATGAATCAAACTCCAAACCGGATCAGTTGCCCTGATGCGAGTGTTCCCCCTTTCCCCTTCCCCGGTAAATAAGGTACCTTACTTTCAAACCAAACGGTTAATAGTTTGCTGGGTGTACTGGAGTCTTCAGGGAACTTTATTGTTTTTCTTTTGATGCTTGTATGGCTTTAGCCCTTTAAATTCTTCATTATTCATTGCGCGCCCAAACTGAGGGCAGTCTTCTAACCCATTCTGTGTTGCGAGAATTGTCAATCAGCCCCTCTGTGATATGGTAGGAAAAAAGTCTTTCGGATAATGTTTGTTAAAGTTTTCAACTAAAGCCCGTGATCTATGAACTCCTGGAATGCCTCTTTTAATGGTTTTAAATCTATGTTTCAACAATAATTGATTCACTTGCCCCTTTTAAAATTTTTTTCCATCATCGACTTGAATATGCGAGGATAAGTTTAAAGGACCTCGTTGGTATATCGTTGTATGGCAACAGCAACAGCAGAGGCATCTTTTGTGTTAATGGCTCCGCATCTTTGTATCTTGAAGCCAGTCAATGACTGTGAGTGCGTACTTAAATCTTTTTCGCCCAATCGTATCAGAGGGTAAATATAGAAGGTCCCTTTGATGGGTGTCGTTTGGAGTTGTATTTGACAAAGTGTGGTCTCTGTATTTGCCTAGGTGCAGGTAATAAAATTTGCCAAATCGCTTGTTTAGATAACCATTCTTTTGCTGTTTGTTCACTGACTCCAGCTGTTGGTTTAGCTTTTTAATTGCTGTTATTCCCATCCAATATCTTTGGGCGATAATAGATTTTGTTCATTTTTTATTCAGCCAATATTATGTGCAACCAAAATACACAACGGTCATACCAAAAACAATAACCCAATTTCTTGCATCTTTTGTTTTTCTGATGGATGATAAAAGTCACTGAATTTTGGTGGGGGCAATGTCTCGATTGGTTTGCCTGTTACAAAATAATATTGTTTTATTGCTTGATCAACTCTTTTAAAAGTGTAAGCTGCATGCCCCTGTTTTTTCAGTGTGTTATTAATAAAATCTAACTGCTCAATTCTCTGCTTTTCATAGCGATCTTGTGCTGCAGCTAGTTGCTCCCCAGCTTTGTTATGTCTTTTTCTCTCGCCTTCATTTTGCAGTTTACTAAATGCGTAATTACTTCCACTAAAAGCGAGCGCATTAACCACAGCGCCCCCTATCATCATTACGGTGAAGCCATTTTTATAAATGTATTTTTTTTCTTACATATTTATATTGTCGGAATTATTCCTTGCTTAACTAGAAAATCTTTCGTAGCAAACGAAGCTGCAATGATAGCAATTAGCTTTGCTGAATCCTCAAAGTCTAGTTTGCCAAGATCTGCTGGCTTTATTTTTAACAGGCTTTTCCAAGCATTGGTATCCTACACTTAGACCTCCCAAAAACAGCAGAAAGGTATACAAGGTGGTAACAGTTTTTTCGGTGCTCATTTTTTAAAATAAAATAATTATAATTAATAAAAAACATGAACAGTGATGATCTACTACAGCTACAAGGCAGCCTAAACCTTCCTGAACTTATGATATGGGCCAAGTTGATGACCAAGTATTATGCCCAAAAAGGAAAGGCTGTATTCTTTGGCAGCATGTGGAAAAACAAAACAGTTCCTCGGAACTGAATTCAGCATTGAACAGATTCAACAGATGTCGCCCCAAGAATTTTAAAATATCATAACAGGTATGAAATGCAGCTGGGGTCTAGAATGGTGAAAGTGTGGGGGAAACGGTTCTTAGTTTGTACACTTAAATAGTCAGTAGATTTGCTCCCATTGATTCTGAACAAGATCTTACGTATGATTTAAAGCAAGATCCAGTTTTAACAAAGTCATTAGAGTCCTAGGATGTGATTTATACTATAGATTTGGAACATTGTTATCGCCATTAATCATGGGATTTAATAACTTTTAATCATATAGATTTTATTTCCCTTCAAATGACCGAGCCAGAAAATCAGCAGAATCAGAAAACACTGAATAAAGGTGGAAAAAAGTAACCAAGCCAGAAAATCAGCAGGAAAACACTGAATTGGTGGAGACCAGTGAAAAGCATCCTCTCCTGGGGCGTGTTAAAGCAGGAAGAAAATTAGCAGAGTGGGAAAAGGCAAAAAAAATTAATGTTACAGATTTTAACTCATCATGGAAAACATAACACCGCCAACGCCGAAAAAAGTTGATTCAATGCGGCTATAAAAAAATTCATGTGTTCAAGACCTACCCGCGCCAAAGTTTTTCAGGAATATTGAACTTAAAACTGTTGCCATTTTTGGCGCCCTTGCTGCTGCTGGGGGCGGTTATTACTGTTATAAAATATATAAAGAATGGCAGCCAAAACAAAGCAATCAAAAAAATCTGAACCACTAAAAACAGAAAACAACAGCAGCCAGAACCGTCAAAAAACAAAGATCATTTGATCCATTTCAGATGGAATAATATTTTAAGAACTTAATTTTAAATTTTTTTAATAAAAATGTTCATGGCGTATTATAAATGATGAAGTCAATAAATAAAGACATGGGGGTCTATAAAAGACATTTCCATAGACCCGAATTGTAATCAATGCGGTTGCTTCGGATGTAAAAACTTCATTAAGATCTATGCAGAGAACGCTGAGCCAGACATTCTCAACCCATGACACGTTTTTTGAGGCGTTTTGTGTACTATATTAGGCATTTACTATTTAAGATAAAAACATAGATTGTATTTTTTTGATAATTATAAAATAATTAAATAAGAACTTGGTTGTACTTAGAGGATACTTAATCAAGAACTTATCAAGAACTTGATCAAGAACTTATTAAGAACTTATTAAGAACTTGATCAAGAACTTATTAAGAACCTGGGACAACTTAATTAAAAACTTAGAAGTAACTTAAGTAAGAACTTGTGGATAACTTAAGGATGACTTAAAGACAACTTGAGTAAGAACTTACTTTGGAGTAACTTAAGTTAAAAACTTAGAAGGAAAATTGAGTGTGTGCATGCGTGGGTTGGGGGGTGGGGCGGGGTGGGTGGAGTGGGGTGGGGGGGGTGCATGCGTGGGGTAGGACAAAACAAACAACAAACACAAACAAACAACAAACACACAATAAACAGTCCAGGGGTGGGGTGGGGGACGTGCGTGCGTTTTGGGGTAGGCCAAAACACACAAACACCAACAAACAAAAAAAAAGTAGAACTACTATCATATGTGACCACTTGGCCTAGCTTGCCGTGAGCTTTGCTGGTTGCTGCCGCGCTTTGTAGGTCAAGTGATCATATATGATCACTTGGCCTAGTTTTCCGCCGAGCTTTGCAGGTGTTCCGTGTGAGTCATTGGCGGCAGGCTGCCGCGCTTTGCAGGTGCTCCGTGCTGACGTCATTGGCGGCAGGCTGCCGCCCCTTTGCAGGTCAAGTGTCATATATGATCACTTGGCCTTTGTTTGCTGTGCTCCTCTTTTCTCAAAAGGCTTGCAACTTGCTTTAGCAGAGTTACAGCAATTACTGCTGTAGCCAGCTTTTATGGCGGCTCTAATCGCCAGTAGTAGTACATCCCTCATTGTTATTTGGGCATTTATATGAAGTAGTGCCCGGGCCCCACACTACTCCTCTCCATACTGGTAGATGTACTTTAAGGTCTGCCTAGCCCATCTAGTTTGTTTGCAGAACATTCGAAAAAACGTTATCCAGTTGCATAAGGGCACATGGGAAGGCAGATGAACTGGTTAGAATTAGAAAAGTAGAAAAGTATACACATCTTAATACACAGTCAGCCTGCCACATAAACACTGAATTGTAGTTAACAATCAATCAAGTCTGTTTCAAACTAAGAACATTTTTACTTGGGAGGAAAAGCAAAAATTTTTCAAATATAAGTTTTTTAGCATACGAATCAGCCGTGTTTACCTCCCCCTTAGAAATGAAACGCCATGTTTTTAACATGGCTTTAGCTGTCTCAAGCCAGCTCCCAACAATCAACGCGTGATGGTTTGTTTTGCTTCGGCCGACTTTCAAAAATGCAGCGCCATTTTATTTGATAAGGGGAAACCTCTCATCAATAGTCAAACTCGTATTAAAACTGGCTACATCTTGTTTCATTTCCTTGAACCAACAAACCTTTAAAATAGTCGTTTATTTCTAAAGCAGTTAGTTCACTTTTTTCGTTTCTTTGAAAAACAATCTCTCGGTTTCACAAAAATGCTTCGCCTAATTCTTTCAACAAATACTCTAACATGCAGTTAAAGTAAACTTATGGTCTCAAATATCACAAACCTGTTCTTCAGTAACGTTTTAGCCATTTTAAAATAACACAATTAAAAACACAGTGGTCACACCAAAACACAGTTTAAAAAAACACTGGCGAACCCGGTCATGTCGCGTGACAGCCTCGATGCGGGGGTTTTGTTTGACGTGGCAATTGAATTTCCAAACATTTGCTAGGCCTAACGCGTGCGCTGCGTGCCTGCCCCCCAGGTGTGCTTTATTGATTTTTTGGTCGCAAAGGGTTTGCAACCGGAGCGCCTGGCCTGCGCTGTGTGAACGAAGACCGCAAGCCGTAAATTAAGTGATCAGGGGTTTTAGCCCGTGTCTGCCTGTCTGTGTACAAGTTTGTAGGTAAAATTAGTCAGAAGAAGTGTGCGGATTTTATGACATTTAACTGAGGAGAGAGAAAAAAAGAGAAAGAGTGTGTGTTGTGTGTGTGTGTGTTTTGTGTGGGGTGTGTGTGTTAGTGTGCCTGGGTGTGTGTTAGTGTGTGTGTCTTAGTGTGTGTGAGTGTGTGCATGGGCGCCTCTCTGTCTGTCTCTCTCTTCTTGTCTGTCTGTCTGTCTGTCTGTTCTTTAGGGCAACTTGACCTTAACGGGCTTTTTCAGGGTTTTCCCGGTTTTTCTCTCTTCTCTCTCTCTCTCTCTCTCTCTCTCTCTCTCTCTCTCTCTCTCTTCCCCCACAGGAAAAGGCGGCTTTTGGCCACTTTCGCCCAAAAACTCGGTGGTGAAGCAAATGAGTTAGAATTGGTTAAATTGCTGTTCTCTACTTTGAATTGTATGGCAGTCAGCACTTTGAATTGTATGGCAGTCTCAGGGACTTTGAATTGTATGGCAGTTTTCAGCACTTTTAAATTGTATGGCAGTCAGCACTTTGAATTGTATGGCAGTCAGCACTTTGAATTGTATGGCAGTCTCAGCACTTTGAAATTTTATGGCAGTCTCAGCACTTTTAAATTGTATGGCAGTCAGCACTTTGAATTGTATGGCAGTCTCAGCACTTTAAATTGTATGGCAGTCGCACTTTGAATTGTTTGGCAGTCAGCACTTTGAATTGTATGGCAGTCTCAGCACATTTGAATTGTATGGCAGTCAGCACTTTGAATTGTATGGCAGTCAGCACTTTGAATTGTATGGCAGTCTCCGCATTTAAATTGTATGGCAGTCAGCACTTTGAATTGTATGGCAGTCAGCACTTTGAAATTTTATGGCAGTCTCAGCACTTTGAAATTTTATGGCAGTCAGCACTTTGAATTGTATGGCAGTCAGCACTTTGAATTGTATGGCAGTCTCAGCACTTTGAATTGTATGGCAGTCAGCACTTTGAAATTTTTTGGCAGTCACCACTTTGAATTGTATGGCAGTCTCAGCACTTTGGAATTGTATGGCCAGTCAGCACTTTGAATTGTATGGCAGTCTCAGCACTTTAAAATGTATGGAGTTCAGCACTTCGAATTGTATGGCAGTCTCAGCACTTTGAATTGTATGGCAGTCAGCACTTTGAATTGTATGGCAGTCTCAGCATTTTGAATTGTATGGCAGTCTCAGCACTTTGAATTGTTTGTATGGCAGTCCCAGCATTTTGAATTGTATGGCGTCTCAGCACTTTAAATTGTATGGCACAATCAGCACTTTGAATTTATGGCAGTCTCAGCACTTTGAATTGTATGGCAGTCAGCACTTTGATTGTATGGCAGTCTCAGCACTTTGAATTGTATGGCAGTCAGCACTTTGAATTGTTTTGGCAGTCAGCACTTTGAATTGTATGGCAGTCTCAGCACTTTG
>CM031608.1:54354046-54359046 GCA_018398815.1 Conus ventricosus
ATTCCTTTCTAAAATTCATCAAAAAGATTTTCTGTTGTATCTATTCAAATTCGACTTTATATGTCTCGTTAAAACGTTTGAAGAGAATCTGACTTTTAACATTTTCGCAAACTCTACAATGTTTATGAAACCAGCGTTAAACTTTCAAATCGAGGGAGACGATCCGGGGGTATAATGTGCCTTGTTAGGAATAAGATTATGCCTCTCATTCAAAAAATCGTGGTAGATAATCGCAATGTGCTTTTGCTTCTGATTGAAAAGAATTTACTTGGGTTATCAGAGAATATTTTATATGTGTGTTCGTATGTGCCACCTGAAGGCTCGCCTTTGCATACTTATTTAGATATTGATAATGGCATTAGTTCAATTGAAGAGTGTATTGTTGACTGAATATTTGAATATGGCAATGTGTATGTGATCCTCTCCGGTGATTTAAACAGCAGAACTGCAAATTTTTCTCCTGATGTCTTACATGAGAGGAATTTAGTACTTTTATCGAAAGTCGCTCTGTATATTCTGACAGAAAATAATAATAATAATAACAATAATAATAATGAAATTTTATATGCGCCCCATCTCTGATGAGCTCAAAGCGCTTACAAAGTGTGAATATAAGCATAAACTACAGTAAACAGCTGTATTCATGCCAAAGATAGAAAGAAAATAGAGCAAACTTCATAAATATTAAGCAAGAAATAAACAAGTCACAAATATCTCACATAATTAGAATCACTCAGTGACATGATGATACTAATATACAACTCAAGACATGATGAATATCTAATATACAAAATGCAAGCGTACGCTCGCGCGCGCGCACACACACACACACACACACACACACACACACACACACACACACACACACACACACACACACACACACACACACACACACACACACACACACACACACACACACACACACACACACACACACACACACACACACACACACACACACAATCACATTTCATAAATAGCATGTCAAAAGATATTTTGAAAAAGAAAGGACACAGAAATAAGAATAAACATCGCACCATTTTAACATAGGCCTAATAAACATTTCTGTTGGAAACAAACAAAATCTTGTAAAGTATTAAACAAGAAGACATAAGAGAAGTAAGCAACGCACACACACGCACAAAGGCTGCATACGCGCCTGCGCCCGTACACACAAACACACGCGCGCGCGCACACACACACACACACAACACACACACACACACACACACACACACACACACACACACACACACACACACACACACACACACACACACACACACACACACACAGAGAAGACCTGCATAGACACACGAACAGACAGACAACACTACACGTAACTGAACATTTGACAACTCTGCGAAATGGGAAGAATCTGAAGTGGACAATAACTGACAGTGCTATAGTTTTCATGAAATGGGAAGAATCTGAACTGGACAATAACTGATAGTGCTATAGTTTTCATGACAGGGAATGGGGAAAGTACTTTTGAAATAAATGTGTTTTTAGCATTGATTTAAATGTGGAGAGGGATGGAGCATGGCGGACAGGAAAAGGGAGATCATTCCACATGGACGGACCAAGGTAGAAGAAACCCCGTTCTCCTAAAGTCTTTTTTTAAGGTATTTGGGGTTTGGTTTGTTGAAGAGACGATTGTCGTCAGAGGAACGTAAAGACCTAGGAGGAGCGTAAAACTGCAAAAGTTCAGACAAATAAGTGGGTGATGTGCCAACAAACACGTTATAACAAAGAGTGCAGATCTTATACTCTATTCTGGCAGAAACAGGAAGCCAATGTAACTCGGACAGAAGAGGAGTTATATGTTCTCTCTTGGGAGCCTTGAAAATTAGACGAGCGGCACAGTTCATCACTCTTTGCAATTTGTCTGTAAGATTTTTGGGCAGACCAGCTAGTAAGGCATTACAGTAATCTAATCGGGAAAATCAGCTGACCAAGTACTGAATTACTATTGGAAAAGTTTGTTGAATATATGCGCTGCTCTTGGTTTTTATATTCTTAATGGTGTATGTAATGGAGACCCTGATGGACATTACACGTTTGTGTCTCAAACTTGGAACAGTGTTAATGATTATTTCTTGCTATCTAAGGAATTGTTCTTCGTTGTTTCCTCATCTTGTAAATTAGTAGTTTCAGAGAGACTAGAATCTGATCACTTACCACTTGAATTTTATTTGAATGTGGTAAACAATACTAAATCTTCTGCTAGAGTTGAAAATGTGAATAAGTATATTGAAACGTTTGTGTGGAATTGTGATGTATCACATTCTTACATAGATGCAATGCATTCTTCTGAAGTGTTAAGTTTACTTAATTATGCCTTTCATTTGATGGACCTTGACCATAATGGAGCTTTGAATGCTTTTATTCAAACTGTCAAAACTTATGAAGCTTGTATGAAGAAACGAGTCTATTTTGACAATTTAACTAAGAACAGTGACTGGTATGATAAAGAATATAAATCAAGTAAGGCAAAAGCAAAAAGTTTATTGCGAGTTTTTCGCCGATCCAGCCGACAGTGACGTTTACTGTGTAGAAAGAAGAGAATCTAAGAATCGTCTTTAGTGAAAAGAAAAAGAGCATAATTATGTATTACTGGATAAATTTACTGGGTGCACTAGTAATCAAAAAGAATTCTGGGAAAATATGCGCAGAATGTCTGTAAGAAGAAAGCAAGCTAATAATGTTACAACAGATGACTGGTTTGAGCACTTTAAAGATCTCCTTGAACGAGACATGGTTACAGAAGAAAATTATACAGTTATAAATAGAAAATGACGATGAACAAGAGGAAAATGCTTACATGAAACGCCCTATATCTAGGGAAGAAGTTCTTTTAGCTATAAGAAAAAAAATGGTAAAGCTGCAGGACCCGACGAGAATATTGGGGAAATGACAACAAAAAATGTTTTAGAGCCAGTAGCTGATTTTTTTTGGTCAAGTTGTGTAATACTTTATTTGATAAGGGTGTATTTCCTGATAACTAGACAAAATCCATTGTCGTTCCACTATCTAAAAAAGGAAACCCAAACGATCCAAACAACTATAGAGGCTTATCTTTATATAATACATGCAACAAGATTTATAGCACTATATTAAACGACAGACTACAGGAATGAATAGAAGAGGAAAACCTTACAGGTGAACATCAGGCAGGATTAAAAAAAACTATTCCACTATCGATCACATGCTCACGCTGGTAACCTGAAACAAAAACAATTTTGTATAAATCGTAAACTCTATGTAGCTTTTGTTGATTTTGGGAAAGCTTTTGACTCTATGGAAAGATATTTACTGTGGCCTATTCTTTTAAAAAATGAAATAAATGGGAAGTTTTTTTCGGTGTATTAAAAGTATGTATATAAATGTCAAAAGTAGAGTCCAATCTGGGGGTAAGTTAACAGACTATATTAACTACACACGGGCGTGAAACAATGTGATGGTACTAGCCCGGTATCATTTTCACTATTCATCAATCAACTGGCATTAGAAGTAATCAGGTATGGAAGACATTGTGCAAGCCCGGTATCATTTTCACTATTCATCAATCAACTGGCATTAGAAGTAATCAGGTATGGAGGACATAGTGCAAGGTTCACATATGATTTTTTAATTATTCATGTTATTGGCAGATGATGTGGCTTTAAAGTCTGAAACAGTTGTTGGCTTACAGAAGCAGTTAAAGTCTACATCGCACAGCATCAGAACTTCATTTGAATGTAAATATGAGCAACAAAAACAACAAACAAACAAAAAAAAAAACATAGTGGAGTTTAGAAAAGAAAAAAAAAGGGGGGGGGGGGGGGGTATTTAGCCGCCAGAGAAAGATAGAATTATGATGGGGTCTTAATGCCTGTGGTAAATATTTACAAGTATTTAGGAATCTATTTTTCTACGAGGCTGAGTTTTACTGCAGCGTGCCAGGATCTTGTAAGCAGAGCCAAGAGGGCCTTATTGTGTTTATTGCAAAATCTGTACAAATTGAAAAATAATTATCTTGATCTTTATTTGAAGTTACATGAATAAACATTCATTCATTCATTCATTCATTTCATTCATTCATTCATTCATTCATTCATCCATTCTCTCTCTCTCTCTCTCTCTCTCTCTCTCTCTCTCTCTCTCTCTCTCTCTCTCTCTCTCATTCACGCGCGCGTGCGCGTTCGTTCTATGGTGCATTTGCATCTGACTGTCACAGCATTTCTGGCGCTTTCAGAGGCTTTTGATTCATGGAAATTGTCTCTCTTTGCATTGCATAACTTTGGCTGGGGTCCAACAAATACTGCAATTCAGGAGAGGTTTAGGCAGCAGAACAGAAAAAAAAAACCACACATACAAACAAATAGCCCTTCCCCCTCCCGCCCCAACGTGTATAGAGGATCTTAACCCAAGAAACGTTGCTAATGGAAATTGCTCTTGCTATTTCACCGATTTTAAATCTTTATGCTCGTTTTATGTGCGTTTTCCATTCCGAATTTCTCAAAGGCACAGCAATGTTAACTCTGTGGTGTGTGGTGTGTGTGTTGTGTTGTGTGTGTGTGTGTGTGTGTGTGTGTGTGTGTGCGTGCGTGCGTGCGTGTGTGTTTTGTGTGTTGTGTGTGTGTGTGTGTGTGTGTTGTGTGTTGTGTGTGTGTGTGGTGTGTGTGTGTTTTGTGTGTGTGGGGATGCGTGTGTGTGTGTGTGTGTGTGTGTGTGTGTGGGGTGTGTGTGTGTGTTTTTGGGGTGTGTGTGTGTGTGTGTTGTATGTGTGTGCTGATTGTGTTGTGTGGGTGGGGTGTGTGTGTGTGTGTGGTTGGGGTGTGTGTGTGTGTGTGTGTACGTACATATGTATGTATGTACGTATGTATCTATATAAATGTGTATGTTGCATGCATGTATAAAGGGTATGTGCCCAGTTCCCATTTTAAACCCGCATTTTGGTAAACTCAACGATTTCCTCACTGAAAGTCTGGCACAATACGACATTCACATTCATA
>CM031608.1:54374046-54379046 GCA_018398815.1 Conus ventricosus
CGCCTTCCTGCATATTCTGAAGTGAAATATCTACTGAGAGTTTAGTCGTTAGAGTGAATTTAAGTATTTGTAGCTGTTTACTACCTCAATTTCTTCCCTTTGTAGTTCCATTTTTCTAGTCTGCCAAGGTATCCTCCTTTTCTAAAGACCATGATTTTTGTTTTTGGAGATTAACCTTTAGTCCAATGCGGTCTGAGGCTTCCTGTAGGTTCTTAATTGTTTTGCAGACCTGCTGGGTGTTTTAGCTATTAAAGCTATGTCATCAGCGAATAGAAGTGAAAATATTTCTGCCTTTCGGGTAAGAATTAATTATCCGTGTCTTCCTTTAGCTGTGACATTGTCTGCAACTTCTGTAATTGTAATGAAAAGATTAGAGGG
This sequence comes from Conus ventricosus, assembly GCA_018398815.1. Lineage (NCBI taxonomy): Eukaryota > Metazoa > Mollusca > Gastropoda > Neogastropoda > Conidae > Conus > Conus ventricosus. The sequence goes on from CM031608.1 coordinate 54,374,425, forward strand.
GACAGTAAGCACCTTGTTTCACTCTGTGTGGCATTCAAAGAATTCTGTTAGTTCAGTTCCATGTCTTACACATGCTTGTACTGTTTTATAGATAGCTTTTAGCATGTTAATCATCTTCGTAGATATTTTGTGTTTTGTAGAATTTCCCAAAGTTTTTCTCTATTTACTGTGTCAAACGCTTTCTGATAATCAATGAAGGCTACATACAATTTACTTCTTCTTCTGCCGTATAGGCAGTTACTTATCATAGATGTTAGTGTGAAAATATGGTCTACTGTTGAGAAATCTTTCCTGAAGCCTGCCTGCTCTTTGCTGATCTTATTTTCTGCTTCTGCCCAATCATATGTCTTCTATTTAATATGCTGAGTAAATCTTGCTTATGATGCATAATAAGCATTTAGATAGTCCATAGACTCTAGCCATGAAGATATTACTGCATCTCATTTTTCAAAGTTTTGGTTTTATCTTCAGCCGCGCCACTCTTCCACCATTCTTTCTTTCCCTGACCTGTGATCAAGACTTGTCGGGTAAGCCACCCCTCATAATAAGGATATTCCTCTATAGTTTCCTGGATCCTGTCTATCTCCTTCTTGTGTAGTGGTATGATCACCGCCCTTGACCATTGTATGGGGAAGTAGCTATCTTGATATAATTTATTGAATAATTTCGTTAGAATGGCACTATATTTTGTCCTATAGTTTTGAGAAATTCAGGAGGGATTTCATCAATGCCTGGTGATTGCCTTTTTAAAATTTTCTGTAGCTGCTCTTACTTCGTTTTCGGTTTCTCTTCGTCTAATTCTTGTACATGAATTACGTTTAACATTTCTTCTTCTTGTGGTCCTTCTTCTCTATCGTTTTAGCATTTCTGTGTCTTGTGGATTCAAGATGCTTTCGAAATGTGCTTTCCACTGTGTAATATTAATAGATGGTAATGTGTTATTCTTTCTGCTAACACTTTTTATGGAGCTCCAGAACATTCGGCTGTCCTTACGATTTTGTACTAGTGTGTCGTATGTTTGCTTTTTATACTGTTTTTTTCTTTTCTCTAATTGTTTCTTTGTATACTGCTCTTTTGTTCCTGTAAGCCTCTCTCCTTCCTTCATAAATGGTTGGGTTTTTATCCTTTTTCGTCCATGTCAGTCTATTGAGTGCTTGTTGTGCTTCTTTCTTTTTGATTTCGCATGTTTTATCGTACCAGTTGTTTTTAGTCTTATATTTTCTCCTATTACCTATTGTTCTGTACATGTCTTTCCCTGCCTCTTTTAGTAGCGTATTAAATCTGTCTATACTCGTGTCTACATCTCTTTCTATTTCTTCTGTTATTTGTGCCATTGTTTGTTTCGCCTCTTCCGATTCTATGAACTGGACATACTGTTGTTGTTTTGTGGGATCGCACTTTGTTTCTTCACGTAAAATTTCTTGCCCCTCGTTTCTTGTGCGTTAGACAGTGTGCTTTGTAATTCCATATATAGGCATATGCTGAGCTCAACTCTCTCTACTATCTGACACTTGTTCACATTTTCTAACAGTTCAACAGAACATATATAGTAATCTATAACACTGTTACCCTTTCGGAATAAAATGTGTATGCATCGTCAAACTTTCCCATGCAAAGACCATTTTAGTGGAGTTACATTAAATGTTATGCAAAATTCTATTAATTTCTTGCCAAAAACCATTTATGTGGGGATCTTTAGACCTACGTGCATACACGTCCTGTTCTCTTCCTGTTACCTCATTTTCATCATCGATGCTCAAGCTCCATTCCCCAATATACGAGCATTGAGATCTCCTCCAATGATGTAATGGAAGTTATTTCCTTGTTCTGTTTGTGCAAATATGTATTGTTCAATTAGTTCCAGTGTGCATGAGTAATCTTTGTCAGAATAATATCGGCTATTACTGGGATGTACATATGTACCTAAAAACAAAATGTCTTTTTCACATATGCAATAAACTTTTCATTAACTTCACACATAGTACATTTTCCATGTCAGTATTTTATCAATTGAACATATTCGATAACATCTTTTTTTATCAGCAGGATTGTTCCCCCTGAGGGTCTTCCCATTCTTAGTGAATTTGACTGCTGGACAATGTAATTGCAAGAAATCCTGGATTTTTAATTCGAATCGAAAAATTTAGAAGTAAATGTTTCTGTTAAACAGCACAGATCAAAAGAAGTGATAAAATTCTAAAAAGTCGGTTCCGTTAATTTATCTAATAATCCCCCACATTCCAACATGCAAAAGATGGTTTCTTTTCCGCTCTCGTCTTCCTTTCTTTTTTCATTCCCACTCTCTCCCTCTCTCGTTTCCCACACTCATGTTGTGTTCTGGTGTCTGTTCATTGTTCTCTTGAGTTCGTGTAATCTGTGATCCTGTGTACGGCCGTGGCCTACACTTCATTTCGTACTTTTTCCTTCCTTCGTAGTTGGATTCGTGCGTGTGCTACTGGTTGTTTTTACTGGGTGCCTTCGTGCTACTGGTGTGTGAACGTAAAGTTTTGTTTGTTGTGCGTTGACCTCCTTCTCTCCCTCCTCCCCACCAGCTCTACCCCCCTCCTCACTGTCCGTCAACGCTGTACTACTGCGGTGGATCCGCACTGTTTCGTCCAGAGTTGTTTGCCGTGAACCCGGCGCCCTGACGTTCTGCGCATCCGCTCCGTCTCCACCCCCACCCCCGTTCTCCCTCTCCCTTTCCCCTCTACTAGGCTGACTCTGTCTTGACCTTGTTTACCACATGTGACCACATGTCTGTCGCGCCGCGGGTATGGTGTGTCAATTGGCGCCTCGCCCGCCGCGCGCGCTGTATCTGCGTATGACCTTGACCACGGTGGGTCCCAGAGGGATTCTGATTGGTCCTTGGGTTTGTTTTGGTTTTTGGATGTGTGTGTGTGGTGACCTGTGTGAGCACTGGTTACTGTCTGAACTGGGAGCTTGCTGACACGTGTTTCTGTGTTGTGTGTTGTTACATTCATACCTTCATTCTTGCTTTCCTCAGACACACCCCCTCTCCCATTTCCCCTCTCCTTTTCTTCCCCCCGCCACTGGCACCTCTCTGTTACCCTCCACTCCATCTCTCTGTTTTTTTTGGGTTCCGCAGAGGTTCCAGTACCGGTCCCAATCAACCCTGATCTCCCTCTCTCTCTCCTCCTGTCTCCCCCTATGCCATCAGATGTTCACTCTCACATACACTCCTTCTCCTGCCTCTCTCTCTCACCACTTTCATCCCCACTGTCACTCCTGCTGGCACTCATCTTTGTAATCTGCTCAGTTGCTTTCTTTCTTTCTCTCTTCCTTTTCTTCATTCCACTCTTTCTCTCTTCTCAACTCATTTACCCTTTCCCTCTCCCTTTGCTCTCTCCTCAGTCTCTCTCTCTCTCTCAGTCCCCACTTTCACGTTCCATCTTCCATCATAGTCTCTGTGGCTCCATCCTTCATGACTGTCCGACACTCTTCTTCTCAACCACGATTGTCTATTTGTCTCTTGATGCCTTGCTGTGGCGTATCCATGCCGTTCCTGCCGTCATATCTGTAGGTCCGCTCCGCTGGTCCGTAGGTCCGCCGTCCGCTCCGCTGGTCCGTACGTCCGCCTGCTGGTCCGTAGGTCCGCTCCGCTGGTCCGTAGGTCCGCTCCGCTGGTAGTTTGGGCTGCTCCCTCACGTACAGCTTCCCTCCGACGAAGTAGCCGGACTTGCCCGTCTCCCTCAGCTCACGTAATTGTGCAGTCTGGCGCCTCGTCCGGTCTGGCTCACCGTGATCCCTTCTGTTTTCATGGTTTCCCTGGCCTCCGGTTCCTCAGTACCCGCCATGGCGTCCCCCATCGCACATTTTGGCTACCACAGGCTTGGGCGTTTGTTTGCTCGGTTGTACCTTCCCAGTCTGTGAGCCCGTTCTACTGCGTCTGCCGCCCAGTCATCCTCCTTCATGTACTTTTCCAGTACCCCTTTGATAATGTTCTCACAATTATCGAGTCCACTCCTTCGTCTCCTTCTTTTAACCCGTAGAACTTTAGGTTGTTCCTAAGGGAAAAAACCTTCTAATTTGTCCATTTCGTCCTCCATAAGTGCTAGTCTGCCTGCCATGCATTCCTGTGTTTCGTCTAAGTGTTGAACTGCCCTTATATTTGCCTGTATGTCTGTTTTGTGTCCGCTAGCTCTTGAACTAGATTGGTGAGTGTGTCTGCCATTTGTGTCTGTTTTGCGTCTATCTTCTTAATTGTGTCTACCTGTGATTTGAAAGAGTCCGCCAATGAGTGATTGTAGTGAATATTGTGTCATCTGCGTTTCCATCGTGCTAAATCTGGTGTCGATTTCTGTGTTCCAGCTTGCGTGCTTCTTCCTCAATTTTCTCATTAACACTCGGTCCGGGGTTCGTTTCGATATCGTTGCTGAGAATCAGCCTCCTGTGTAGATACGAAATGTTCAAGATGATCAGTAGTGCCACTAACATGTCACTTTCGGATTGCTCCGACCGGGCCCTAGCATTTCGCTCATAACTGACCAATTCATGTTCGCTGTCAGCGCCCATTCATGCTTGCCGTCATCGCCGCCATCTTTGTTGACATTCTATGACCTCGTTTCCGTTGCGTTGACCTCTTGTATCGAAACGGTGGCAGT
>CM031608.1:54389046-54396546 GCA_018398815.1 Conus ventricosus
CTTTCTACACTGTAGAAATCCAAAGGTCAAGGCTTCCCCTGAAAGGACCTGCCCGTTCAAAATCTCCCCGCCCCTGCCAAATCGCCCTGTTCTCTTCGGTCGCCACACAAACTCTCCTATCAGGCTGTGCGCCTCCGCGACCCTCGGCCCCCGGGGACCCTTAACCGAGGCGCGGACCGGCCATCGGGTGACGACTCGCGGCCGGAATCACCGCCCGTCACTCGATCAGACAGATGAACTCCGTGGCGTTAGCTTGCCCCCACTATACCGTCACGCTGTCCCATCACGCTCTCCCAACCGTGCTCCGAGTGCAGCCACCACTCGACACGAGGAGCGTCCATCACTCCGTGGAGGATTGTGGCAGTCTTTGGTGGGTCCTCCCCCACTGACCACAACTCTGGGTCAGGGACGCAGGCATCGACTAGGTCGGATCTGTGGCCCTTCACCCACGACGGTCGACCACCACCCCACCCCGATCGACTGTCGCAATTTCCCCTAGGGTACAGACGGTTGGGGAGCGGACCTTTCTTTCGCTCCCCTAATGGGACAACAGTCCGCAGATCCCGTTCCTCTCGGGGGAGGATCGACCATGGGACTAGGGTAACCTTTGGTCCCTTGAGGTGGTCTCGTCACTCGCCTTCCCAGTCCGCTTCCCACGCGGCCAGGGGGCTCGGCTACCATCACCCACCGCCACCCTGCCCATGCCAGGGGCCGGCATGACGCGCACCCCGGGATACTGCAGGAGGCAGTGCTCTCCCCCGGGGCGGGTACGAAGAGAGCTCGCCTTCTCGCTCTACCCACCCCATGGTGCCCGCAGGTTACCCGGGTCCCCAGGAAACCCTGCCCCAGGGCCGCCACAAGCCCTGCATACTCCCCGGGAACCGGTGGCCCATGCCCCGAGAGGACCATGGCTTAGGGCTGACACCACCCATTCTGACTCCATCTCCGGTCGCATGTGGCAGCCGCTTTTTCAGCTGGATCGACCTGGTCCCCCTCCCTCTCGGGCGCTGTCCCCGATCGGCGATCCCCTAGTCTGCCTGCCGAGTATGGAGCCAGCCCAGGGACCCGTCCTCGTATTCCCCCACTACCCACCGAGGCGGGACTCCCACACGCACCCCCTGTCCGCCCCCTGAAGGTGGATCTGAAGCATCCCTTTCTGGACACTGACCCACAGCCTGAGGACGGTTGAGGGCTCCCCCCCCCAGTCTGGTGACTTTTTCCACCGTTGGAAGCTGGCGCGCCAGATCTTGTTGTTAAGAATCCCCTCCCTCTGACAACATTTTCCTCCTTTGCCGTTACGCCGGTTCCCCCTGCCCAGCTATCACGGCCAAAGAAAGTCGCCCCCCAGACCCTCATATCCCGCTTGTGGGACAGATCGGCATCTTTCGCCAGGGGTGCACAGGCCGTACCCCTCCGCCGGGGATATTGGACTTCTTGTCAGCCCCTAACGCAGCTCCAGTAGGAGTTTTTTCCCTCAAGACTACGGCACTGCCTCTGTGTCTTCAGACTGCTGATGACACTGAACAGACTCTAGCTTGTTTGTGGCGACCCCTGAACGCTTCTTATTCACAAATAATCGCATCACCTTTCGGTCTGCGGCGGACAGCGCAGAACAGACACTTTAACTGCCTGTTGCAGTGAAGAGATTGCCTGTACTATCACAGGCCAATCTGCTCAGGCCGTGCTGTCACGGTCCCACCCCTCCCCAGGCGCTCAAGTCGACCTATGCGGTCAATCCCTGGGCAGGACCAGTCGCTGTTTTCGGTCTAGCTATTCGACTGCGATACCAGGAGACAGACTCCCGCTCAAACCTTATCCCAGGCAGTCACCTGCCCACATTTACACCGCACGGCCCGCCCAAACGCCCTAATATCCCCTCTCTGTCGCAGCAGACACGGTCCCCGAGGTAACTGGGGGGAGTCGCCCATGGGGACTCCATCCTATACTCCTATTTCAAGACGCTACACTTCTCGTCTGCAAGATCGGGTTCCAGTAGAACTGGAAGCAGTCTGTACTTGCCCTGAAATCTTCTTCGCAATGGGTTCCAGACAAACGGCCCTAGCCTAGTCAGACGAACGCTCGCATTGAGAGTATTGATATTCTCTAGGTCCCTCCGTCCTAGTTTCCCCATAGTCTCCGTTCGCGTCAAGACGCGATACTTGCTCCGCCATTTTCCCCGTCCGTGCTTCCAGTCAATCGATATGTCCAAAAGTGTGCATTTCAGGACCTGGGGTCAGGGGGGGAGGTAAGCAGACTGTTGCTAAGGATCCCCAAAACAACATTACGTTTTCTATTTCAGTGGCAAAAGATCCCTCATTTGGCATCTATGGGCTCGAAAACAAACACACTCATGCTGACATGGCCACACAAGCGCTGGCTCAGTATCTTTTACACGCGCGTTCGTTCCATCTTTTCAAGCTGAGGGTAGGAGAGTGACACTAGTTTCAACCTCTACACCTACCCCCTCCAACTCGGCTCCCACTCAGGCCCTGGCCCAATCCCACACCTCCAAAACTACTACACCTTTGTCCCTCTCTGGGGTTCGTCACCAACCCCTCCCAAATGCGATCTTCTCGCCCAGTCAGCGATTCACCTCTCTGGGCATGAGCTTCTACACCACCCCATGTAGTCCTCCCCGACACCGGAGAGTTCCGCCGCTCGCCATAGTGGACCCTCATCCCAACCTCGACTCTCTCCCCTTATTCGGCAAAGACACTTCGTCCCTTCTGGGGATGATGGAGTACCCCTGTCTCCTTTTCATTTCCCCTAGCAAGAGTTCCCAAAGACAGCGTCAGAGGGAGTTCCGGCCGTCGTTTGGTCCAGACCAACGACAGCTGGAACCAGACCATTCACCTAGCCTTGTTCGTTTTGGGACCACGGAGGAGTGGCTCACCCATCCATCCCTGCCCCCGGAGTTCCCATCTCCTCCCTTCCCAGGCACGGGAACTTTACACAGAACGCGCCTCCAACTCGGGCGGGGGCCCATTTGGAGAGCATCCACGCCTCGGGGGTTTTGGGATCTCTCTTCTGCTCCGCTTTTCACTTCAACATCTTGAACTGGAGGCGGTCAGGCCTCGCCCTCCTTCCACTTCCAGTCCATATTCTCCGCACGATCGTTCTCCTTTCACGGACAACACTTCGTAGCTTGTTTACATCAAACAACAGGGGGGGGGGGGGGGGGGGGGGGGGGGGGGGCACACTCCATCGGCCTCTCCCTCCGTACAGAGGGCCTTCCTCCACTGGTGTCCACACGCAGGGGGTCACCCTTTCCCGAGACACATAGCAGGGACACACAATATCCTGGCAGAACTACGCTCAGCCTCTCCCAAGTCTGTCCTCCACACGGAATGGACCCTCAGCAGCATACCCTAACAACCGTGTGGGAACATTGGTTCAACCCATGATCGACCTGTTTGCCACACGGTTCAACAAATCTCTGCCATGTATGTGTCCTCCGTCCCCCGGACCCCCGGGGCTTCCTCCATCGACGCCCTACCCTTCCCTGGTTCCGGCTCATAGCTTATATCTTACGCCTCCCCCCTTCCCGATCCTCCACAAGGTGATCAGAAGGCGAGACGCGAGAGACCCAGGCTCTATTCTCATAGCCCCGGGGTGGCCCACTCATCCTGTTAACCGGACCTCAAGTCCCCTCTACTCACTCACCCCCTCTTCGGTTGAAACACACCAGGTGGGACAATGCGCCAGGCAACCCCGGTCGGGTCTCCCTCTACGCCAAACCCAAGATGCTTTTGCCTCCACGCCTGGCTTCTGTGCCAAGCCCGTGCGAAGCTGATAAATCACCTCATCGAACGGACAGGTCCCAGTCGTCCTCAATATCCTCTCTATTCGCTGGGGCCTCTCAGGAACTCCGAAACCTAGCCATGTCCTCTCGCAGAGCTAGCACAGAGTCACTTTACATTTACAGATGGAGGAAATGGGTCTCATGGTGCGAAGAACAATTCTGTCTCTCACAATCGCCCCTTCCAATAGCCAGATAGGAAAGTTCCTGTCCCAACTTAACCTCTCTGCTAGCTCCATCCGGGGCTACTGACGGCCCATCTGCACGACCATCCGCCAAATGGGCGACCTTCCTTGAGAAGACTCCTTCTCAGGAGAGATCTCCAGAGGGGCTGCTCTTCGAGAGCCCAATCCCCTAACGTGTTCCCCTTTGGACCTCTTCACGTACGTGACTCCTCTGGAAACCCCTCTTTGACCTGTCTCCTCTCATTCCCTTCGACCTCTGTCTATGAGACTACCTTCCTCCTCGCCCTCCGCTTCCGCCAGAAGGCGGCGAGATCCAGCCCTTAGCGGGGACCCCAGAGAGAACATTGCCATTCCAAGAGACGCTCCGACTCTCTTAAGTTCCTTCCCGCATTCCTAGCTAAGAACCAGAACCCGTAGTGCCTCTCCTTACCTCGTCATCCGCACCTGCCGGGCGGATACACAAGGGAGACACCTCTTCGGACATAGCCTTTGCCCCTCTCGAGGTCGAACCCGACTACTGGGAACGCTCGCTGCCCCAGGAGCGTTTTTCGCAAAGACATCTCCTTTTTCCATCACACCCAGTACACGAAGACATCTCAGCTGGGGCACTTCTCTAGGTGGCTCTCCAAGACGGTCAAACGGCCTATTCCAGGCATACCAATAAAAAAAGGGACCTCCCCCCGTTCTTTGTCCCCCCGGATCATGAGCTCAGAGTTCGCTCGCGTGCTTTGGCACATTCAACACTCTGTTTCCCATGCGCCACCTCCAGGAGGCAGCCTTCGGCGTTCGGTAAATCCCTTCATAAATTTTATTTAAGGGAACATCCGCAATGACCAGGGCTGATGGTTTCTAATGGGATATCCATTGTGGCGGCTAATGCATCCATATCGGGTAACCCCAGGAACCACTAGGGCCACTCGCCCGCTCCTTTCCTATGAATTCTGGCTATGTCGGACATGGTACAGTATTGACGCCAAATGGAGTTTGTATTATACTCCCTGGTTGCTAGTATACTTACCATGGTCAGACTCTATGGCCCGCCTCCTCCTTCCCACTAGCGCCAAGTTCTGGGTTTACTTGCGCGCAGGCCTCGAATGATGAGGTACGGAGGTTGACTCTGGCTGCTTCCTTACGGGCGGAAGCGGTGGGCAATCACGTACGTCCTTAAGTACTGCTTAGCCACACAAAAACTTTCGCCTGGCAAGCTGACTAACTGCCGGAATGCTATTGTCTGACAATGGGAAGTATATTACAAGCCAAACAGGGAGTATAATACAAACTCCCATATCGGTTATCCAACTCAATGAGCAGTTAAACTAGATTTTTTTAAATACCCAAGGTTTTTTCGATGTCGTGGTCGATCTCTAACTTTATTGGAAAATATATAGACGCGTGCTGAAACTATTTCTATTGACTGTGATCTTAGTAAGACGTTTGCCTGGTGAACACGTCAACACGCTGGAAGTCGTTTCGCTCCCAGAATGAATGACCTAACAAACTTACATGTCGGCGATCAAAAACAAAGAGAAACCATCGTCTGCTATAAAAAAGAAAAATGTGCGCACTACAACACAGGTGTCGAATCTCCCAAATGTAAAACGTACATGATGTATTACACAACTAATATCACTACTAATCCCCCATTACTGCTGCTGCTGCTGCTGCTGCTGCTACTACTACTACTACTACTACAACTACTACTAACTACTACTACTACTACTACTACTACTCCGGTTTACATGGATGTATACCACAATAATACCACTAACTATCTTTAATGCCTGCTGCTGCTGCTCCTGCTACTGCGGCTGCTGTGCGGCTGCTGCGTACTACTACTACTACTACGACTACTACTACTACTACTACTACTACTACTACTACTACTACTACTACAATTCTACTACTACAAAGAGAAGAAGAAGAAGAAGAAGAAAAGAAGAAGTAGAAGAAGAAGAAGAAGAAGAAAAAAATGCTGTTGCCTGCCTACTGCTGCTGCCGAACATTGTATCAAAGACTAGTACACTGATACATGGTAGTGATAGAGAAGTGACGATACGATGATATAATGACGGTGATGATGGTAGTAGTGATGCGTGGTGCGCCTGTGGTGTGGAAGTGTGAGGTCACTGTATAAAATAAAAAAGAAACACATAGCGTTGTGCAAACATGGATTTGACGTCAGTTTCTCTCCGTTACTTCCCCATGATATCATAAGGTTTCAGCCGCCATTTCCATAAAAGCCTTCCTTCTTTGTAGTGCTTCTGTCATTCGCGATGGACAGCTGCTGTTCACATCCTTCGCAAATCATTGCTGAGGCCAATCAAGTGAGAAAAAAGTCATGCCTAACTGGTTTCCTATTCAGAAATAACATTTACACAGTGCGCGATGGTCAATGGCTGCACAGGCCCCACAGTTGATAGGAAACATTCTGTGCTTGTCTGATCATCTTGTTATACTACATACATCAACCACAGCCTGTAAGGGTGCCACAGAGCTGTGAATACTTTCTGTTAGTACTTTAACCGCTAGTATGTACGGCGAAAGGTTATATTTTTTCTATGAGAAACATACTAACTAGCATGTCAAACAGTTAAAAGCCATAACTTTAAAACACCGAGGATAACCCCCCCCCCCCTCCCCACACACACAAACACAAACACAAACACACACACACACACCCACACACGACACACCACCACAACACAAACACACACACACATACATACACATCCACACACAGAGAGCGCGCACGCACGAACGCACGTACGCACGCACACACACACACACACACACACACACACACACACACACACACACACACACACACACGACACACACACACACACACACCGCACGCACGCCGCACGCACGCACGCACGCACACACACACACACACACACACACACAACACACACCCACACACACACACGCCATTCCACTCTCCTCTTATCCCTTCCCCCCCCCCCCCTCCTCCCGACCCTCTCCGTGTAGACAGTGGACCGATGAGGACGTAGCACGCGTTTATGTCATTACTCCTACCTGTTTTTGTTTCTTCACACCTCAACTGGGGTTTGTCCTTAACACCAACTGCTTTGTGTCCGTACACCCTAACTGACTGTTGTCCTAAGAACCCAACTGGTTTTTGTCCTTAAACCCCAACTGGTGTTTGTCCCTTAATAAACCCACTAGTTTGTGTCCTTAATACCCTATTGGTTTTGTGCCCTAAACACCAACTATTCGTGGCCTACGCCGCCGACTGGTTGTGTCCTTAACCCCCAACTGGTTTGTGTCCTTAAACCCCAAGTGGTTTGTGTCCTTAAACCCCAACTAGTTTGTGTCCTTAAACCCCAATGTTTTGTGTCCTTAAACCCCGACTAGTTTTGTGGGGGTGTTCCCCCCCCCCCCCCTCCCCCCCCCCCCCCCCCCCCCTTAAATCCCAACTAGTTTGTGTTCCTTTCTTTTCGGATGTATGTATGGAAATCTCACTTCATATTGAGACGTGTAAAAGCATTTTAC
>CM031608.1:54407550-54436424 GCA_018398815.1 Conus ventricosus
TGTGTGTGTGTGGTGTGTGTGGTGTGTGTGGTGTGTGTGTGTGTGTGTGTGTGTGTTGTGTGTGTGTGTGTGTGTGTGTGTGGTGCGTTGGTGTGTGTGTGTGTGTTGTGTGTGTGTGTGTGTGTGTGTGTGTGTGTGTGTGTGTGTGTTGTGTGGTGACTGTACACGTGTCTGTGTATGGATGTGCGGGCACTGGCCCATGTGTGTGTGCCAGTGTATGCGTGCACAAGCGCGTGTGCATATGATGCGCGTGTATGCACGTGCACGTGTGTGTGTGTGTGTGTGTGTGTGTGTGTGTGTGTGTGTGTGTGTGTGTGTGTGTGTGTGTGTGTGTGTGTGTGTGTGGTGTGTGGTGCGTGCGTGCGTGCGTGCATACGTGCGTGCGTGCGTGTGTGTGTGGGGAGGGGGGGGGGGGCAGACGTACATGTGTGTGTGTGTGTGTGTGTGTGTGTGTGTGTGTGTGTGTGTGTGTGTGTGTGTGTGTGTGTGTGTGTGTGTGTGTGTGTGTGTGTGTGTGGTGTGTGTGTGTGTGTGTGTGTGTGTGTGTGTGTGATTTGTGGGTTTTATTGAGCATGCTCCTGCACGCACGCATCTGCACATGTATGTGTACATATATGTGCATATGTTTGTGCGTCTGTGTGTATGGGTGTACACATAGAGACAGAAGGAAAAAGTAAGACGACAGAGGAAGAGGGCGGCACGTATACAGGCAAGTGGCCTGACACGTATCCCAAATGACAACATGGCAGATACAGTGTTTGCGATGAGGGGATTATTGTTTGATGGCAACGATCCGGGCAGTATCATTTTGCTTTGTAACTGTCCCTACACCCACTCCTGTTATACACTGTTGTCATTTTGGTGCTGACTGCAATCTATGGGAGTGTTGTTCTGTGCGTTTTTATGTGTGTTTTATAGGTTGGAAGTGGACCTTGTTGTTGAAAATGTGCGTTTCTGTTTTTTGATGTGTGATATTTAAATTTTACTTTACACCTTCTTTTCTCTATGTTTGCTCACATTCATACATATAGACAGAAAAAGACGTATAGTAGGAACGGACAGAGAAGACAGAGTCTGTAGAGATGTAAATGGTGACTCTGTAGAGGGCACTCCAGCCAGATAAAACGAAAAGTAATTCTGTGCAGGCTAAGCTGGTCCTGGCAATAAGGCACGGGATGAAGACCACACTTGGTAACCAATGCACGGCCAGACCCACCGTACGAACCAATGGAGTCCATTCCCAGAACAGCAAGGCGGCTTCAGAATTACCTCAACTGACACATAAAGCATTTCCGATAAGATTGTAATACAACCCCGCACTTCTCCCTCACCCTCCTCAAGTCCTCTTCTCTCCTCACCACCCTCAACATCATTACCCCAAGCCTACACATATTCTTGCTATAACCGAGAAGAAGCGACCGATATTGCCGACACAGTTTCTCTTGGTAGTCTCGTCTCATTCTCTGCGGACAAAATAACTGGTTTCCAAGGCGGATTGCGTGAGCGGTTTGTGAGTGTGTGTCTTCTCGAACCTGATATTATCCGGCTGCCTTTGTGTGACTGGATTCTGCAAGCAGCAGCTCATTGTGATGCAGCGGGCAGTGGAGGACAATGATCTCTTCCTAGTCCTTGATCATTGTTTGGGCACAATTGTGTTTTGGGGCATTACATAAAAAACTGTCGATGACAACATCGTCTTGAAAGAGATCGAGAAAAAAAAGTCTGGAAAGAGATCGAGAGATAAAAAAAACAAACAAGCACAAAAAACAAACACCATATGGGCAGACACAGACGGTGGTAGGTTCAGTTCGCTGATCGACTGATTGACTCATATGAGGATGTAATTGAGACAGACAGACAGACAGACAGATAGACAGACACACAGAGAGAAAGACGGACAGGCGGACAGACAGATAGTGTCAGACCATCGTTCACTCCCTTTTTAATCAACAACATTTTTTTTTCTTATTTGTATTAACGTGGCAATGGTTTCACATAATCACACGCACATACTTCCATTCAAAACATTGGCCATGTCTTAATTGATTCCTAGTACTTTCCTTGTCAGAGCTGACTTCAAACAGTGCCACACTGGTCCTTACAGAGATTGTTCAACGCTTTCCTTTCCTGGCTTTGACCTCACATATCACAAAACCTTTGCAATCGCCATGACCTCATGTCGTCTTGCAAAATGAAAATTGTGCCTGTGCACCTCTCAGTAAAAAAAAAGATAACTGGACTGGGGGGTTCCGTAAAAGAAAACAAAACAAAGCAATCATTTGGTTTAAATCAATGTACAAAGTATCTTTATCTGCAGAAAATTGATCTTCGGTTTTTTGGGGTTTTTTTTTTTTTTGTTCATTTCTTTTCATCATCTCTCAACTGAGGGTCACCACGCCCACTACAGACCAGCCGCGGCCTTAGAATTAATCCCTCACTTTTCGCGTCGTATTCAAAAACAAACAAACAAACAAACACAAACACTATCTGAGGCATGCGCCCTCGCCAGCCCCCTCTACCCACGCCGTGGCCAGTGTGTCCTGTGATTCGGATGACCATCCTACAGGGGACCAACCAATCACCTTGTATTCTTTGCTCACTACATCCTACAGGGGACCAACCAGTCACCTTGTATTCTTTGTTCACTACATCCTAGAGGGGACCAACCAATCACCTTGTATTCTTTGCTCACTACATCCTACAGGGGACCAACCAATCACCTTGTATTCTTTGTTCACTACATCCTACAGGGGACCAACCAATCACCTTGTATTCTTTGCTCACAGGTGACCAACCAGTCGTCTTGTGTTCTTTGTTCAGTACATCCAACAGGTGACCGACCAATCACCTGTGTTCTACTAATTGATTCTACTCACTGCAGACATAAAGCACGGCACAAGAAAATAAAGAATTGTTCAAAATCCTTCTCTGTTCAAAAGCCTGCATAGTTTATCTTTTGTTGTTGTTGTTTTTTCGGCGACATACTCGTTTCGCGTCCAAAACTTTGGGCCCAGTTCCTGACAGAGAGACAGACGGACAGAAAGACAGACATATGGAGAGATCGACAGAGAGACAGACGGACAGAAAGACTGACAGATAGAGAGATCGACAGGAAATTACTGTGCATTAGACATTGAGCAAACAACTCATGATACACCCATTTGCGTTTCATTCACAGCACTGCACAAAGTCAGACATGCTGCACCCACAGACGTTCATTGGTTTTCTTACATGCTGTGCCTTCACCCAGTCCTTTGCCTTTGTTTCAGCCTGTGCCTTTCTCTTCCGTCCCTGAAGGTGTACTTTGAACTACTGTTGAGAAACTACTGCAGATGCCGTTTCTCGGGATACTGTCTTCACATTCATGTACTCATAAGTAACAAATATTTCATTGTTTCAACTTACTGCAGTCACCGCACTGTGAAATCAATCTATTGTGTTAAAACGCACGAGGGAAAATGCTATTGTTTCATCGATTGTTTTTTCACTTTCATTTTGAAAGCATATAAGAGGGGCAGGTAGTGAGTTCCAACCAAGTTGTGCAGCAAGCTGAAAGAATGCTCACCCTCAAAATTATAGGTTTAGCTTCGGGATCTTCAGGAGCAACCTCCAGTTGGAGAGTTCACGGTGAATATGTGCACGGAATGTTAAGGGCACGTATGGCGGAAGAAAGGCATCCAGAAACGGAGGGCAAGAGCTTCAACTCGCCACAACATGTGGCAGTCGGCTGGTGAAATTCCTTCAGCAGATGCTGTGAGCTGATCTCACTGTCTGTTATGGAGGATGAGATGGCCACACTGTGGTGGGTTTCCTGAAGCCTCCAGACAGACAGCCAGTAGTCAGCCAGAGTGTACTGTGCAGGTTTGCAGTCATGTAGGTGGGAAGTAATTAGTGAACTAATGTGTCTTTCTGTTGCCTCAGTCAAGAGATATTCACACACACACACACACACACACACACACACACACACACACACACACACACACACACACACACACACACACACACACACACACACACACGCACACACAACATTATATTATAATATATATATATATATATATATATATATGCAGAGGAGAGAGAGAGAGAGAGACAGAGAGAGAGAGAGAGAGAGAGAGAGAGAGAGAGAGAGAGAGACGGACAGATAGACAGACAGACAGTCAGACAGACAAACAAACAGACAGACAGACAGGCAGACAGATACCAGGTGGCAGACACAGAATCAGAGAACCAGGATCAGACAGAAAAAAAAGATAAATCCGACCACAGGCAGAAACAGTACAAGCTACTTTGCTGCGAACAGTAAACACATATAGGCAAGTGTACATCAGCCACATATGTGTTGATTGAAGGTTCTTTGCACTCCGGTGTTTCCTATGTAATCTGCAGCATCGACACATTCAGAATACAACTAGCAAAAGTGTAAAGCATGCCCTCCCCCCTCACCAAAGAGATTATGTGTCCACCCAGTCCCTTTCCATTCCAGTCCCCACCCCCTCCCACTCCTCCGATTCCTCTCCCCTCCTTCCCTACAATTGTACCGTGAGGCCGAGATGAAGTGACCCCAGAGGCAGTTTCACCGGGCATTGTCTGATCCTCTGTGGACTGCAAACTGACTTCCAGTGCCAGCAATGAAACTCCGTTCTGAGACATATTGTGTGAGTGGACTGTGGTTATGTGCCTTATTATGTGAGTGGACTGTGGGTATGTGCCCTCTTGTTTGAGTGGTCTTGGTATGTGCCCTCTTGTCTGAGTGGTCTGTGGGTATGTGCCCTCTTGTCTGAGTGGTCTGTGGGTATGTGCCCTCTTGTCTGAGTGGTCTGTGGGTATGTGCATTCTTGTCTGAGTGGACTGTGTGTATGTGCCTTCTTGTGTGAGTGCACGGTGGGTATGTGCCGTATTATGTGAGTGCACTGTGGGTATGTGCCGTATTATGTGAGTGCACTGTGGGTATGTGCCGTATTATGTGAGTGCACTGTCGGTATGTGCCCTCTTGTCTGAGTGGACTGCGGATATGTGCCGTATTATGTGAGTGCACTGTGGGTATGTGCCGTATTATGTGAATGCACTGGGGGTATGTGCCCTCTTGTCTGAGTGGACTGTGGGTATGTGCCGTATTATGTAAGTGGACTGTGGGTACGTGCCTTATTGTGTGAGTGGACTGTGGGTATGTGCCTTATTATGTGAGTGGACTGTGGGTATGTGCCTTATTATGTGAGTGGACTGTGGGTACGTGCGTTACTGTGTGAGTGGACTGTGGGTATGTGCCCTCTTATCTGAGTGGACTGTGGATATGTGCCCTCTTATCTGAGTGGACTGTGGGTATGTACCCTCTTACCTGAGTGGACTGTGGGTATGTGCCCTCTTATCTGAGTGGACTGTAGGTATGCGCCCTCGTATCTGAGTGGACTGTGGGTACGTTTCTTATTGTGTTAGTGGACTGTGGGCATGTGCCTTCTTGTATGAGTGGACTGTGGGTATGTGCCCTCTTGTCTGAGTGGACTGTGGGTATGTGCCCTCTTGTCTGAGTGGACTGTGGGTATGTGCCCTCTTGTCTGAGTGGACTGTTGGTATGTGCCCTCTTGTCTGAGTGGACTGTGGGTTTGTGCCCTCTTGTCTGAGTGGACTGTGGGTATGCGCCTTCTGGGAGTTTTGTTCCTAAGTATGGCTGGCCATTCGTTTTTAGCTCCTGCAGGTGATAGGTGAGTCCAGACATATGACATCGTCTCATTCCTGGCCTTTAGGTCTTGGCAACATTATGCTCTGAAGAATGGAGTGAGGGGAAAACACGGAATAGTATTGTATGGAGAGATTTACAATAAATCAACAAATACGAAGGGAATCATATCACACACACACACACACACACACACACACACACACACACACACACACACACACACACACACACACACCACGCACACACACACACGCACACACACACACACACACACACACACACACACACACACACACACACACACACACACACACGCACGCACGCGCGCGCGCGCGCGCGCGCACGCACGCACTGCACACACACACACACACTGGAAAACAAAGACATCAATACAAACAATACTGTGTTATCGCAAAGAATTATAATTTAAGACAACAGAGTGATTATCAGTGATCAGTTCATACAGTTTAGGCAGGGGACAAAATGACATGCTTATGATATTGCTACTTCTGTGAACGTAAATGCTTTACACTGGGAAAAAAACGAACGACGGATTTCGCACATTACTGTCTTAAAGAACAGATTATATTAGAACTGAAAGAGTTTTTACCATGTTCCCGAGGCGACCGTAAAGACGAAACAGTCTTGTGCCGCTTGCACACAGGCCACTCGTTTTACACCCATTCTTATCCTTTAAAACGTGAAGAAGCTCCGTGGTGCATTCCATGTCATGTTCCACTCACGGTGAAACATATTCTTTTAGATTGTTGGGACATGGATGTCGATTATATTTCAGTCAAAACTATAGTTTTTGCTTGGGTTCCCAGCCATGTGGGCATTCGAGGCCATGAGATGGTTGATCAGCTTGCCATGAATGACACAAAGGAAAAGTTGAACAGGTTGTCTATTCCTCAACTGATTTGAAACCCAAAACACAGGCTTACGTCAAAGACCTCTGGCAAGAGGAATGGAACTCGCAGACGGATAACAAACTGTTTCAAATCCGTTCAAACCTGAAAGAGTTTTTACCATGTTCCAGAGGCGACAGTAAAGACGAAACAGTCTTGTGCCGCTTGCACACAGGTCCACTCGTTTTATACCCATTCTTATCTTTTAAAAGGTGAAGAAGCTCCGTGGTGCATTCCATGTCATGTTCCACTCACGGTGAAACATATTCTTTTAGATTGTTGGGACTTGCACGAAGTGAGATATAAACAATTTACAGCAGACTCCATGAAAACCCTGTTCAGAGATGTCCCACTTGACGTGATCTATGAGTTTCTGAAAGAGATTGATATTTTTCATCTGATTTAAGATTTTACGGAAGAAAGATTTTTAACGAAGTTTCTAGTACGTTTTTAAAAAAAGCTTTTTTTTTTCAGAAAATGTTAAATTGGTTTTTATGACTTGAGTTTTTTTAAGGAGGGGGTTTCCCCGGGGGTAAGAAAATTTCCCCAAAAATTTTTGAAGAGAAGAAAAGAGATAGAGAGGATGAGAGGAAAGAAAAGGAAAAGGGGCGCGCGGCCCCGGGGAAACAAATTTAAAAAAAGGGGGGAGAAGAAGAGAGAGAGAGGAGAGAGGAAGGAGGGGAAGAGGAAAAAAGAGAAGGGGAGAAGAAAAGGGAGAGAGAGGAGAGAGGAGGGGAGAGAGAGAGAGAGAGGAACCGAAGAAAAAAAGGGAAGAAGAAGAAGGCAGACGGGAAAAGAAATGAAAAAGACAGAAAAGAAGAGAGAAGAGGGAAGACAAAAAAAGGGAGAAGAGAAAAATAGACAAAAAAGAAGAAAGGGGGGGGGGGGATGGGGAAAGGAAATGAACGACAGAGAAGAGAGAGAGAGAAGAGAGAGGGGGGAGAGAGGGGAAGGGGGGAGAGAGAGAGAGAGAAGAGAGGTGACAGGGGGGAAAAAAGAAGGGGGGGGGGGGGGACCAACCACCAGCAGTTTTCACAGGAACTCCCTTTCCCCTCCTTCCTTTTTCTTTTCCCCCCTAGCCCCATGCACACAACCACTGCGGTAATTTTCTTTGTCGAAGTTTGGGATGAAGGTGGAAATATGAAGGACCCAAATCCCGAACTGTACAGATGCCCTGTGCCGGTCGTCCGGGTTTTGGGGGAATTTTTTCAGTGATTGAGAGGGGAAGAGTCTGCTTTCTTATGTCGACTTCAAAAAAACCGGGCTTTCAAGCTTTCAACAGTTAGGTTCTGCTTCTGCCTGCTTGCCTGCCCCACTCTCTCTTTTTCTCCCCTCTTCTCTCTCTCTTCTCTCTCTCTCTCTTTTTCTCTTCTCTCTCTCTTCTTTTCCCTCTTTTTTTTTTCCTTTTCCCCCCTCTTCTCTTTATCCACAATTCATTTGCAACGGCTTTATGTCAGCTTTCCCCCAAAGAAACAATTGCAAAGGGGGGAAAAGGGCCCCCAAAACTAAAAGAAGTTTTGCACATAAAAGTGTGATTTGAGAAAAAAGAAGAGGGTACCTTAAAAAATGCGAAGCAAAATTCCTGCAGCGAGTGCTAGAACACAAGCACTTTCATGGGGTAAAGTGTTTTCCCATTAAAATTTCTTGTATATTGCGGTTAGACCCCTTTTTGATTTAGATGTGTTTATATCCAAAAAACTCAAGACCAACCTGGGCAGCGACACGCACATGGGATGGAATCCGCAGAAAGGTAATAGTGAACACACAAGAACCCCAAACCCCAAGCACACAATGAACGGGCAAAAAATGGAAAGGTAAAAACGTTCAATAACCCCCTCCACACTGACGAAAGATGGTTTTTCAAAAAGTCAAGGCGGTTTTTTCCCTTTCCCCATTTCAATGGAAAACTCCAAAGTGTGGAAAGCAATAAATCACTGCCGACAAAAATTTAAGCTATACAAAGCCCCCGTCCTCTCAGTCATGTGGGTGGGAAAATGAATTTACGCAGAGTTGGGGAAAAAATAAGTTTTTAAAGAAGGCAAGTAGTAGGGTAGGGATTTTTATCCCCTTTAAAAGGGGATCCTCGGAGGGGTCTCCCCCCCGGAAGTTTGTTGGCAGGCGGCGGGTGTAGCGAAAGGGGTTGGGGGGGGTGGGGGGGGGGGGCGGGAGGTGGTGGGGGGCAAAGGGCACATGAGTCACGTCGATAAGTTTTTTTGGGTTTTTTTTGTTTGGGGGGGGGGTTGTTTTGAGTATGGGTTAAAAATAGATGGGGGTGTTTTGTTTGCGGGCGCGCGCGTGCGGATCGATGTGACGCCTTGGTTTTGTTTCGTTTTGTTTTCCTTCTTGCCGTGTGGTTTGTCCGCGGAGTGGGCGTGTTAGCAGAATGGCGGTAAAGACAGGGATGAGGGACATTTTTTTTTTCTTTTTCCCTCGGAACACCCGTTTGCGCTACCACTCACCCTTTCTGACATACGATGAGCGTTGAAGATGACTGATGGATGAGCATTTTTCCATCGAGGTCCCCGTTGACTGTACCCCGTCCTCGGTGTTGATAGGCAGCCAAGGGGTTTATCAAACAGGGGGCCATTAAAGATAAACGACGCTACCAGTGGATGAAAGAAATCACAGCACAACATAGACGGACAAACAAACAGCCAGACAACAGACATAAAAACACACACATAGAGGGGGGTGGTGGTGGTGGCGATGGCGGCGGATGGCGGTGGTGGTGATGGCGGCGGTGGTGGTCTAGTTGGTGAAGGTGCATGGTATGGCGGCGGCGGGGTGTGTGGTGGTGGGGTGTTGGCGGGGGGTTTGGTCGTTTTGTCATTAACATATGTCATATCCACTGGAAATGAAATAATGTCGTAGGGATATAGCCATGGATGAAGGGAAAAAAGGCGAAGGGAGAAGAGAAGAGAAGAGGAAGAAAGAAAAGAGAGAGAGAGAGAGAGAGAAAAGAGAAGAAGACCAGACAGACAGACAGAAGACAGAGGGGAGAGAGAGAGAGAGAGAGAGGGGAAGGAGAGAGAGAGAGGGGAGAGAGAGAGAGAGAGAGAAGAAAGAGAGAGAGGTGAACAGCAGCGGGGGTGTACCCCCGTGAGGTATTGAGACACCGCCAATGTTCACTGGCTGTACCACGTGACGTAGGTTTTTGAAACACGCGCCAATGTTCAGCTGGCTGTACCACGGACGTATTTAAAAACACGCCCCAAAGGGCCCGAAGGCAGGTGTGCCAAGGACAAAGAGCTTAGGGGGGGCGGGTCATGAATCAATACTACAGAACAAAAGACGCGTGGGGTGGGTATTTGAAACAGCGCCAAGTCGAAGGCAGGTGTGTCAGACACAAAGAACAAGAACAGCTGGGGGTTTCATTAATCAAAACTACAGAACAAAAGACGCGTGGGTGGGCGTGGCGGCGGTTATTTATGAGACAGGAGCAGTTGGAAACAATGGGACAAAGGAGACAGTACCTCTGGGAAGGGAAGCAAACAGAAGCGGATTGGCAGAAGCATCCCTGATAAAAGACAGAGTTTTGGGGCATCAGACGCACAGAGACTGTCGCTGAATCACGACCTATCCAGCTCCCGTTGCCTTTCGTCAAGAAATTGCCAAAAACCCGATCAAGTCTACGCGAGTGCCAGAAACTGTCTGCACAGAAAGAAAAAAGATACCCAGACTTCAGCTTCCTCTTTTACCTGCCTGAGTGTCCTGCTGTGTTTCCCAACAGAACCTACCGCAACCCCCATGTCCGGGCGCAACACGAACAAACTGATCACCATGTGTGCCTTGTGTGCCATGTTGGTTTTGGTCGAAAAGCCCACTGGACCAAACACATGCGGACCCATGACGGTGGAAAACCAACACCGAGGAAGACGTCAGGGGTACACGCTGGGGAAGGAAGCGCAAAAGTGACAGTGAGTCTGTTTCTCATCCTTTTTTTTTCCGACCCGAAAAAAGATTGAACACACAGCGTAAAGAAAAACAGCTGTTAGATCATTTATCTCCGGATGTGAAAGAGATGTATGACAAATATTGGAACGCTATCAAAACCCATAAGCGCTGGTAAATTTTCAATCTGTCACACTTTGTTTTGGGACCCTTCTGATGATTTCCCAAATGGGATGATCAGCTTTGGATGTTTTCCATGAACAAAACAAAAACGTTTTAAATTAATTTTTTCATTCTTTTCTTCTCAGACATAAAGAGCAGGGAGATCTGTCTTTCTTTCACGCCTCGTGTAAAAACCCACAGGGCTCTAGACAAGCCTCGGCTCATAAATACAAAACAAGTTTTTTCTGTCCTTTCTTTCTGACTTGCGTTGATAAATGACATGTTGGACATGTTCAAGAGAACGACCCAACTCTCTTATTCTGTTCAGGCCATCATGTCTACATCTTTCTATGTGTACCCTCTACCTGACTTTCCCATTGGTTGTGGGTGGGGACTACTGCCTGACTACATTGCCAACAATCGTTTTTGAACACGCTGCAAAAAGATGAAAACAATGGTTTTGTTTACAACGACGGACTTTGTTTCTTTCGTTGTCTCGCTCTCCACCCAAGGGCTTCTGTACATGCCCTACAAAAACAAACCAAGGCTCTCTATCAGCAGTGGGTGGGGTGGTAAGTCAACCCACCATACGTTTTCCAGGCATTACTCTGTTAGAGTTGGGATCGGTTGAAGCTCTTTTTTGGATCAATGTGGAGTTTTTTGAATTTGATGAAAAGCAAACACCCCCTTTGCCTCGTTCCTTGTCGTCGCAGTGATTAAAAACATGCAGACACGCTTTTAAAGTGTTGGTGTACAAACATCATTTTATGCGCATCATTGACATTGACAAGTTAGGACATGCGCTAGCTTGTCCAAATGTGGCAAACTGTGGCATACGCTTAGGGAGCTAAAACAAACACGAGAACACGTGTCAAGGCAGTCAGACTCAACACACATACAAAGGAGGGTTGTACACACCACCGGAATCGGTGTTGCAGCAACTCTGTCGTTATGGTATTTCTGTTGATCCTGATTTCGTTTTTCCTTACAGAGCTACTTTTGACTTTGAAGTGTTCTTCGAGACGATGATTTTCCGCAAACAAAACAAGCACACTCCAGCACGGCATACACAGCTAGACACGTTCCCCTCTCTGTCGCTGTCGTTTCCCAAAATGTACCTGGGTTTGAAGGAGCCTCGTTGTTTCGTGAGTGATGGGGACCCCCGCAAACTTGTTGACACCATGGTGAAGATTTGGAAAACAGATTTCAAAAAACCTCCTTTTCTCTTCCGTGAACATTTTGAAGATGCGTTTGATACGTTAGAAGCATTTTTGATCCTTCGCAGGGTGACGAGTCTGTAAACTCTCACCACATTCCCGCACGTTCCTTTTGAAAGAAAAACTGGAAGAGTACCTCCACAAACTGCCGTGGTGGGGTTTAATTTTTCCCAAGTATGCCCTCAATGTCATCAAACCATTTGATTCAGGGGTTTATGGATATGACTGCTATGGACAGACAATGTAGAGGAAATGAGTCGGACCAACCCAGATGGGTTTGTTTTTGGGCTGAGGAGCCTGGGGAGGAAGGGGAGAAAGAGGAGGAGGAGGGGGGAGGAGACAAAGAAGAGGCGAGGGAGGAAAAAAAAAAAAAGTCAAAAAGCAAAACCCATTCAAGTTTGTGGTGAAACGAAACAATCAATACATGTGTATCGCCAGTCAGAAACTCAAGTTTTTGGACTTTTGCAATTTTTTGGGCCCCCTGGATTTTTTATTTCAAAATATCTTAAAGCGTTTGGGGTGGAGGAACCAAAAGGGTACTTTTGTTTTTGAGTACATGACCAGTTTGGACAAACTGAAAGAAACCTCTCTCCACCTCACGCCGCCTTTTTTTAGCAAAACACAAAAATGAAAACATCACAGAGGAAGAGTACGCCTTCTGTCAACGCGTGTGGAAGGAAAACCGATGACCAGTTTGCAAGATTTTTTGGTGTGGTACAACAATAAGGATGTGGCGCCATTCATGCAGGCTCTTCAAGCCCAGATTGACTTTGTATATTCGCGTTTAGGGCGTTGATCTTCTGAAAGATGGTATCTCTGTTCCGGGCATCACACTGAAATACTTGTTCAACCTATCTCCTGGTGTGTACTTTTCTCTCTTCAATGAAAAACAAGAAGACCTACATACGCTGTTGCGTGACAATATTGTTGGTGGCCCATCCATTATCTTTCACAGATATCACGAAAAAGACAAAAACATTCATTCTGACAATTCGGACAAACCTGTTCGGGTGGGTTCGAGGTTATGACCCCAAATGCACTTTACCTGTGGGCTATCATGCAACCCATGCCCCCACAACACCCAACGGTTAGAAGATGTGAGACGGGGTTTAAGGCAGAAAGAACGGACGTGTATGGTCAGCAAGCGAGAGAATGGTTAGAGTGGACGGTGCACACAAACAACATACACATACGACAAGTTTAACGGGAAAGAACATAGTTTAGGGCGCAGACACATCCGCGTCGACGGTTGGGACTCGACACATGACACGGTGTACTAGTTTCATGGCTGTTTGTTTCACGGACATGATGTCATCACACTCGTGGAAAACACATTAACCCTGTGAACGGGAAAACGCTCACAGATCTCAGAGAAAACACACAGACATTACCAGCTATCTTCGTGAGGAGTGAAAGTGACTGTTTGGGAAAAAATGTGGGAATGTCATGGCAGGAAAAGAAACGAACAACCCACACATCAGTCACTTCCCAAAAACGCGTTTCCCCTCTCTCAAACCGTTTTTAGGGTATGAAAGAAAAAGAAACACCCGAAGGTGCGGGGGGGACCCAGAGAAGCACGTCTTTACCTGCCTTTAGAGCAGTCCTGTACCACCCTTGGAGGCCTGCGCTGTGTTGACGATGGGGACAGGCACGCGCAGGACACTCCATTAAGATATCAAGGGACATAACTGCTCCTGAACAGAGGTAAATTAGACTACAGGATGCAGCTCATAACAGCCCTTTAAAATAGCATCCCCATGGGTGTACCAGCCCGTATTTCATGACTGCAGAGCCCACCGGCGAAAAACACCCCCCTCCAGCTGCCGAGCACACCCCACAGACCCAACCACCCCCGCCCGGACAGATTGAAGACAGTGCCACTCCAGGACACAGCCCAAACTTTCGCCATACGGTCTTATGTGCCCTCAAGAGAGAATCCAAAGTTGTAGTTTTTTCCACTGTCAACCGGACTTTCCCTGTGGTCATGGGTCTTCCTCACCGTCACTGGACCTTTCTCCAGGGTCAGCCTAGTTAAGGCAAGAAGAAAAAGAAACACCCCAAGGTGCTGGGGAGGACCCCGAGAAGCACTGTCTTCACCTGCCTTTTAAACAGTCCTGTACCACCCCTTTGGGGGCCTGCGCTGTGTTGACGATGGGTACAGGCACGGCAGGACAAACCCACACATCAGTCACTTCCTAAAAACGCGTTTCCCATCTCTCAAAAACCGTTTCAGGTATGTCTTCTATCACAGAACAAAGTATTTTGAACGCTGTCAAAATGACACTCTGTTTGGTCTGATTGAATGTGACATTTGTGTGCCCGACAGTCTGAAAGAACACTTTTCTGAACTTCAACCCATCTTTAAAAATGCGACCATTGGGAAAGACAACATTGGTGAATACATGCGGGAATACGCAGAAAAGCACAAACTCCTTGTCACCGATCTGTATCAGCGTGGGAAATCGTACAGACGCGCCGACGGCCTGTATCGATTCGTGCATCATTCCACGAAGGGGGTGTAGGCTACCGGGCCATATATGGTAGTTGTTGGGTTCAAGAAAGGGTGGTGGGGGTGTTGGATACTGTATTTTTTATTCACATACTGGTGGTTTTCGTTTGCTATCATGCACAGGCAGGGAAAGAATAAGTGTAGGGAGAGGGGGGGGTTAGCCTTCCGTCTCCTGTTTTGTGTGTGTGGACTCCCCTTGCACGTGCAGTTTTGTAGAGTTCAGAATCAGCAAGGAGTAGTGCTGAGTCATCAGGGTTTAAAGTTTTGGTGGGGCCGGTTGGCTAGCACTTCCGGTCAAAATCCTTGGTGAAGAGCAGTTTGGGCTCTTGTTCTGGTGCCAGCGTTTGTGCTGTGTGTTTGACTTCGGTCGACATGGTGAGCCGGCCCTCATGGCGTTTTGCTCTTGGTCGTGCCCTCGTCGGTGTTTCTGTGTGCTGCGACCCTGAGGTTCAGGTGCTGGGGTGGCCAGCCGCAGTTGTTGTATCGTTCTGTGTTTTAGCAGGTATGTGGAATTTGTTAAGGTGATCGTAGTGTAGTGTTAAGGATGGCGTTGTCTTTTGCACATTTTTTGTGCTTGTAGAAACGTTGGGAAATAAATGAGGTGGAAACAAGGAAAAGGGAAAAGAAAGAAGAAATTTGGGGGTTGTGAAGTTTTGAAAAAGGGAAAAGTAATAGTTATCATTGGGTCGATCATGATGTTTGGATTGAGTTTTTACTTATTCGTGACGGGGGATTCGAACGGAAATGTTTTCCGGGAAGCATAGACAAGGTGGGGTTGGCCACTGGTTTCTGAGAGGTTATGATTGTGCCGTGTCATGGAAGTTAATTAGAAAGGAAAGTGTTTGGGGAGTTGGTGAAGAGGTACTGGCGTCAAGCAGCGCGTTTTTGTATTGTGTGGGTATCCTAATTCGATAATATAGGTAATATTGTTCCTACAATGCGGGAGATTTGTAGGAGGGTGCTTATGCGTGGGTGGTTGCCAAGGGATATACCTGTCCTGTCCCGTTGGGTTTCTTTGGAATCGAGACATGATATTTTTGGGGGATGTTACAATATGACTGAGAATGTGTGGGTGGGAAGGTGTATTATGGATAGCTCTGTGTATACCGTAGTGTAAGAGAAAAGTGACTTTGCAGTATTTAAAAACGTGGGATGGTGATAGAGGTACTTATAGAGCTAATAGGCTCTGGTGCGTAAAGAAATCTGGGAAGGGGGGAACTAAAAGGGGTTACCCTAGTGATGTATGTGGTTATGCATATCTACGGTTAGAGGGTTACAAACTATGTCAAGTGCAGGGGAGGGGGCATTCCCACCCATCTGTGCCCGCTACACCAGGCGGGTCAGGGCCGTTGTAATCGGGGAGCTGTGGACGGCCATTGCTGGCATTCCTGTCCTTGACTGTCCGGCGATCGCGCAGGTGCCTGCAGTACCCCTCCTGCACTCCCCATCTGTTGTCCGGCTGTTTTCCCCGTCCTTAACCCCGTCCAGTGCTTACAACCTTTCCCTTTCCTCCCCATCCGTCGGGATCTTCACAGCCCCGGCCAGTAACGTCGCCCTTGGTGTCGCCGGTGCTGGTGTCACTGCAGCTGTTGGCGCCATTGCTGGCGCCATTGATGCTGCTAGTGCCATTGCGGGGCGCCGTTGCTGGGTCGCTTGTCTGTGTTGCCGTTGCTGGGGTCACCGCGCTGCTGGCGCCGTAGCTGGTGCCCTATTGCTGCTGGCGCCTCGCTGGTGTCGCTGTTGCTGCTGGCGCCGGGGCTGGGTGTCGCTGTTGCTGCTGGCGCCGTTGCTGTTTATCGCCGTTGCTGTTGGCGTGTTGATGTTGTCGCCGCCCTGCTGATCCCCCGTATCACCGACTGCTCACTTGGTGACCGCCGCCATTGAAAGGGTGTCGTCGCCGCCCTGAGTGATTTGTCACTGTGGTTGGTGGCAGTCTCGCTGTCGCTGTTTTTTTGGCGGGGGCGGTAAATTTTCCCCTGGTGCTGTGAAAGCCGGTGTGTTTACTGTTGTGTCTTCTCGTTTCGGCAGGCAGGTTCGTCCCGGTCACCATCACCGTCATCGTCGTGAGACTGTCAACGTTTGTCGTCGTTTTGGCCTTTGGGTTTTTTTTTTCTTTTTTGTTTTTTTTTGTGTGTTGACATTGAAAAACCCGAAGGGCATTGGTTGGATGTGCCTACATGAAGGATGGATGTTGATTAAAAAGGGTATGACGAAGGGGTGAATGTTGCGCAGTGAATTATTTTGCAAAAATGAACATAGTTATGTTTAAATTTTGTATAGTTTGGGTTTTTGTTGTTTTCTTTTGGGAATTGGTTTTGGAAAAAAAATGATTTGTATTAATGCTATGTGTAATTGCTGGTCTGAGAAACGCTGCACAACCGTAACTAGAAAAGGGGTTAAAAAAACTTGTTGGTGGCGGCCTGGCCGTAGGAACCGTGTGTTTCAGGCTGGGGTCTGAGACGCGTAAAATAGAAGTTTTCGTTCATTGATTGTTGTGTCGGGAATAAAATTGTTTTAAATTGTCAGTTCTTTTGTGGGGGTGTTTATATGTTTAATGGGTTAGTTGTGGGGGTTTGTTTTTTTACGTCCGGCTTAGCGTTCCGTGACACTCCTGAGTCGCCCACGTCGCACTTTGTTGGCTAGCTACTATGGAAAAAAAATTCTTCTCGCCACTCCTTTACTCAAATGGTACTTGGAGCATGGTTGAAAGTAAAACATAACACGATCATGGAGTACACACCCAACTCGTGTTTTAGACAGTTTGGCGAAAGCGTGTCTGATGCACGTAGAAAGGGGGACCTTGATTCATCCCAATCAATCTTGGCTGAAAACTTTCAAATTGCTGGCAACAGCGCCTACGGGAAAACTCTGACCAACATCGCCAACCACAGGGACATTCATACGTCACAGTGACCAAGTACCCAAACTGGTGAATGAAAGTCGGTTTCAAACACTGACCCAGTAGGTGGGGGGGTAGTAAGGTGGAACTGAACAAGAAAAAAATCAACTGGGCACTCCCTTTGCAGATTGGATACTTTTTCTATTCAGTACGCAAAACTGCGAATGTTAGAATTCTATTACGAAATTTTTGGACAAATTCGTGGACAGGTCAGACTTTCAACTGCTGGAGATGGATACAGACTCACTCTACATGGCGCTTAGTCGCGAGAGTTTTGAGGAAGTCATACAACCATCTTTGCGCCAACAGTTTTACAAGGAGTATCATCAGTGGTTTCCAGCTGAGGCGTGCTCACAACACACAGCGTTGTTCCAACACACACGCACCTGGGGCTAGCGTGGAACCCTGCACACTGCTCTGACTGTCTTGACCGGTACAATATGACAAACGAACACCTGGGTTTGTTCAAAACAGAATACACAGGAGACTCGTTTGTGGGACTGTGTTCAAAAACCTATTTCTGTTCCGGGCAAGAGAAAAACAAATTCAGTTGCAAAGGACTCAGCAAAAATCACAACACTCCCACCAAAGATGTTTATCAACGAGTGCTCACTACACAGGAAAATGGTGGTGGTACAAACACCGGTTTCAGAACAGACGGAAAAAGCTATGTTCACTTACACCCAAAATCGCAAGTCTCTTTCCTCTTCTACATTAAACGCATCGTCGCTTCAGATGGAATCTCCACCTTTCCAACCCCTGTCTAGCATTCTCGGTGTAAAGTCATGTCTGGTAACGTTCCATTGCTGTCGTCTCTGTAAATGGGTCTGATAGCTGTTTGAAAACTCATTTTTCAAGTGATATGACGCTGTGGTGTTCAGTCTAAACATATTTTTGGGAAACATTCCCCCACCTCCTCGTTGGTGTTTCTTGGGTGATTCTTAAAACTATGAGGCTGATTAAAGCTAACGTTTGAATACTTTGTAGTTTTCTTCAATGTCATAGTTTTAAGGGAGGGCAGGCTTACTACACACACAACGCCCTGGATCTTTTGGTGGTGTTCACGCCTTGAAACGTATAACGAAGGCAAAAGAGTCTGTGCTCAAAGAATGGTTGAGCCACGAAGATGCTTATACTCTTCATAAACCTGTGCGACACAAGTTTGAGAGGAGGCGTGTTGTTGTAGGAGGAATGGACCATCAATGGCAAGCTGATCTGATTGACGTCCAACGCCTGAAGAAAAACAATGATGGTTTTAGCTATCTGCTGACAGTCATCGATGTCTTGTCTAAATATGCTTGGGTCGTTCCTTTGAAAAACAAGACAGGCCCTGTGATGGTGGAGGCCTTTGAACGCATCCTTGAACAGGGTCGGAAACCCCTCAAACTCCAAACAGACAAAGGGGCAGAGTTTCTGAACAAAACATTTCAAACGTTTTTGAAGGAAAGAAGAATACACTTTTTTGTGACAGAAAACGAGGATACGAAAGCCTCTGTTGTAGAGAGACTGAATCGCACTTTGAAAGAGAAGCTCTGGCGCTACTTTACCAGAACAAAATACTTTGAGATTTGTGGAAGTTTTACCACAGTTGGTAAAGGCATACAACCATTCGTTTCACCGCAGCATCCAGCGTGCTCCTGCAAAGTGACAACACAACCAAGAAATGTATGGCAGACTCTGTACAAAGCGACCAGCTACTCCTCCTCTCCTCACCCTAAACTGAAACTAGGAGATCGTGTACCATCATAAAACGAGGAAGACATTAAAAAAGGTTATTGCCATCTTGGTCTGAAGAACTTTCACAGTCAGTCGAATAAAAAGACCATCCCAGTGACTTACATTCTCAAAGACGATCATGGAGAAGAGCTTCAAGGAACGTTTTATGACCAGGAGATACAGAAAGTGGGGAGAAACAGATTTATCGTATTGAAGCGATCTGAAGCAACGCAAAAAAGCTAATGGACAGCGTGCATATTTAATCAAATGGTATGGCTATGACTCTTCATCAATTCATGATTCTCAGACAGCACTGACACTAGCACACTGACCATGCCTGACAGAACAAGTAGAAGCACTTGACTCATGATGATGATGAAACCTCACTCACGGGACCAGAAAACATCTAGCGCTTGGCGTGTGTTGGACGACGAGTTCCTCGCGTGAAATTGTTTTCAGTGTCAGAGCTCCTGTTATGTGTGGTGGTGTGTCTCAATTTAATCTGATCGGGTCAAGATGGACAATTTGGGAGGTCTCTGGGAGTCTGGTATTTCAAATCTAATGTAGGCACTACCCACAACCATGACTACCAACACTCAGGAACCAATCGCCAGCACTTTTCACACTACTTGACCGGCTGAACATCAAGTGGGTTAAATGCAGCAAAATACTAACCAAACAAGTTTTAACCAGATGGAGACGTCGAACAACCTCGGAATAATCATCAATCCGAGGGTTTCGACGTATACTCTGACGTCCAATACCACTACCACTTCATAGCAATTTCCTCCAGGTCCCTGTGGTGTGGTTAAAGCGGTCATTTAATGACTCTGAGGTCGTCTAGCTGGTCAAGGAGGGAGTCGAGTCGAGGTGGCAACAGTTCGGAAAGGCAAACTGACTCTGGGATTGTCAAGCCATCCATTTATTACAACCATCACCCAAAACCGGTCATTAGTTTTTGCGTTGCTCAAATCGTTCATGAAATCTGTTCTCCCCATTCATCTCGGTCATAAAAGTCGAACTCCCCATGATCGTCTTTTCAGATGTAACACGGATGTCTTTTTTGCTGACTGAGAATTTCAGACAAGGCACTTTTTTAATCTCCCGTTCAATGTCACACGGCTGAGGTTTCAGTTTGGTGAGAAGAGTGACTGGCGTTGTTATCGGGTAGTACGAATGGAGCTGTTGGTAGTCAAGTAAACATTGGTTTCAGTGTGTGGGGATCGATGTAGATTGAAGGATGTACCAGACAACTCCAGAGAGCCACACAATGTCCTGCCCGACTCGATTAATAGACACACCACCCATAACAGAGCGTTGACAACGAACAATTTCACCGAGGATCGTGTCAAACACCGCAGCGCAGATTTCTGGTCCGTAGTGAGGTTTCATCATCATCATGAGTCATTACTTGGTTCTGTAGGTGTCATGGCGAGGCAGCTTCTGAGGAATCATGATGAATAGATTAGCCATACCTGATAAAATCACGCTGCATTAGCTTTTGCGTGCTTCAGATCGCTCATACGATAATTTTCCCACTTCTGTACTCCTGTCATAATTCTGAGCTCTTTCCTGATCGTTTTGATGAATCACGGGTGGCTTTTTTATTCACTACTGTGAAAAGTTTAGACAATGCAAAACTTTTAAATCTTCCTGTTTATGAGCGTACGACTTGTTTAGTTTAGGGTGAGGAAGTAGGATGTAGGCTGTCGCTTTGTACAGAGTCTGCCATACATTTTCTTGGTTGTGTGTTGTCACTTTTGCAGGAGCACGCTGGATGCTGCGGTGAAACGAATGGTTGTATGCTTTACCAACTGTGGTAAAACTTCCCAAATCTCAAAGTATTTTGTTCTGGTAAAGTAGCGCCAGAGCTTCTCTTTCAAAGTGCGATTCAGTCCTCTCTACAACAGAGGCTTTCGTATCCTCGTTTTCTGTCACAAAAAGTGTATTCTTCTTTCCTTCAAAAACGTTTGAAATGTTTTGTTCAGAAACTCTGCCCCTTTGTCTGTTTGGAGTTTGAGGGGTTTCCGACCCTGTTCAAGGATGCGTTCAAAGGCCTCCACCATCACAGGGCCTGTCTTGTTTTTCAAAGGAACGACCCAAGCATATTTAGACAAGACATCGATGACTGTCAGCAGATAGCTAAAACCATCATTGTTTTTCTTCAGGCGTTGGACGTCAATCAGATCAGCTTGCCATTGATGGTCCATTCCTCCTACAACAACACGCCTCCTCTCAAACTTGTGTCGCACAGGTTTATGAAGAGTATAAGCATCTTCGTGGCTCAACCATTCTTTGAGCACAGACTCTTTTGCCTTCGTTATTACGTTTCAAGGCGTGAAACACCACCAAAAGATCCAGGCGTTGTGGTGTGTAGTAAGCCTGCCCTCCCTTAAAACTATGACATTGAAGAAAACTACAAAGTATTCAAACGTTAGCTTTAATCAGCCTCATAGTTTTAAGAATCACCCAGGAAACACCAACGAGGAGGTGGGGGAATGTTTCCCCAAAAATATGTTTAGACTGAACACCACAGCGTCATATCACTTGAAAAATGAGTTTTCAAACAGCTATCAGACCATTTACAGAGACGACAGCAATGGAACGTTACCAGACATGACTTTACACCGAGAATGCTAGACAGGGGTTGGAAAGGTGGAGATTCCATCTGAAGCGACGATGCGTTTAATGTAGAAGAAGGAAAGGAACTTGCGATTTTGGGTGTAAGTGAACATAGCTTTTTCCGTCTGTTCTGAAACCGGTGTTTGTACCACCACCATTTTCCTGTGTAGTGAGCACTCGTTGATAAACATATTTGGTGTGGAGGTTTGTGATTTTTGCTGAGTCCTTTGCAACTGAATTTGTTTTTCTCTTGCCCGGAACAGAAATAGGTTTTTGAACACAGTCCCACAAACGAGTCTCCTGTGTATTCTGTTTTGAACAAACCCGTGTTCGTTTGTCATATTGTACACGGTCAAGACAGTCAGAGCAGTGTGCAGGGTTCCACGCTAGCCCCACGGTGCGTGTGTGTTGGAACAACGCTGTGTGTTGTGAGCACGCCTCAGCTGGAAACCACTGATGCTCCTTGTAAAACTGTTTGGCGCAAAGATGGTTGTATGACTTCCTCAAAACTCTCGCGACTAAGCGCCATGTAGAGTGAGTCTGTATCCATCTCCACAGTTGAAAGTCTGACCTGTCCACGAATTTGTCCAGAAAATCGTAATAGAATTCTAACATTCGCAGTTTTGCGTACTGATAGACAAAGTATCCAATCTGCAAAGGGAGTGCCCAGTTGATTTTTTCTTGTTCAGTTCCACCTCTACTACACCCCCACCTAGCTCGGTCAGTGTTTGAAACCGACTTTCATTCACCAGTTTGGGTACTTGGTCAGCTGTGACGTAGTGAATGTCCTGTGTTTGGCGATGTTGGTCAGAGTTTTGCCGTAGGCGCTGTTGCCGAGCAATTTGAAAGTTTCAGCAAGAATGATTGGGATGAATCAAGGTCCCCCTTTCTACGTGCATCAGACACGCGTTCGCCAAACTGTCTAAAACACGAGTTGGGTGTGTACTCCATGATCAGTGTGATGTTGCTTACTTTCAACCCATGCTCCAAGTACCATTTGAGTAAAGGAGTGGCGAGAAGATTTTTTTTTCCATAGTAGCTAGCCAGGGGGCGGCCCTTTAGGTCTATTCCCTTTAGGTCTATTCCCTTTAGGTCTATTCCTTTAAGTCTATTCCTTCCAGGTCTATTCTCGTTAAGTCTTAGTGATAGGGTTAGGGATAGGTTAGGGTTAGGGTTAGGGATAGGGTTAGGGATAGGGTTAGGGTTAGGGTTAGGATAGGGTTAGGGTTAGGGATAGGGTTAGGGATCGGGATAGGGTTAGGGATAGGGTTAGGGATAGGGATAGGGTTAGGGATAGGGTTAGGGATCGGGATAGGGTTAGGGATAGGGTTAGGGATAGGGTTAGGGTTAGGGATAGGGTTAGGGTTAGGGATAGGGTTAGGGATAGGTTAGGGTACTAACCCTATCCCATAAGACTTAACGAGAATAGACCTGGAAGGAATAGACTTAAAGGGAATAGACCTAAAGGGAATAGACCTAAAGGGAATAGACCTAAAGGTACCTCCCCGCTAGCCAACAAAGTGCGACGTGGGCGACTCAAGAGTTTGTGCTTTTCTGCGTATTCCCGCATGTATTCACCAATGTTGTCTTTCCCAACGGTCGCATTTTTAAAGATGGTTGAAGTTCAGAAAAGTGTTCTTTCAGACTGTCGGGCACACAAATGTCACATTCAGTCAGACCAAACAGAGTGTCATTTTTGACAGCGTTCAAAATACTTTGTTCTGTGATAGAGACATACCCTGAAACGGTTTGAGAGATGGGAAACGCGTTTTTAGGAAGTGACTGATGTGTGGGTTGTGTCGTTTCTTTTCCTGCCACTGACATTCCCCACATTTCTACCACAGTCACTTTCACACTCCTCACGAAGATAGCTGGTAATGTCTTGTGTGTTTTCTCTGAGATCTGTGAGCGGTTTCCCGTTCACAGGGTTAATGTGTTTGCCACGAGTGAGATGACAGTCATGTCCGTGAAACAAACAGCCATGAAACTGGTACAAACACAACCGTGTCATGTGTCGAGTCCCACCGTCGACGCGGATGTGTCGCGCCCTATACTATGTTCTTTCCCGTTAAACTTGTGCTGTATGTGTATGTTGTTTGTGTGCGCCGTCCACTCTAACCATTCTCTCGCTTGCTGACCATACACGTCCGTTCTTTCTGCCTTAAACCCCGTCTCACATCTTCTAACCGTTGGGTGTTGTGTGGGCATGGGTTGCATGATAGCCCACAGGTAAAGTGCATGGCGTCATAGCCTCGAACCGACTGAACAGGTTTGTCCGAATTGTCAAGAATGAATGTTTTGTCTTTTTCGTGATATCTGTGAAAGATAATGGATGGGCCACCAACAATATTGTCACGCAACAGCGTATGTAGGTCTTTTTGTTTTTCATTGAAGAGAGAAAAGTACACACCAGGAGATAGGGTTTGAAACAAGTATTTCAGTGTGATGCCCGGAACAGAGATACCATCTTTCAGAAGATCAATGCCTAAACGCGAATACATGTCAATCTGGGCTTGAAGAGCCTGCATGAATGGCGCCACATCCTTATTGTTGTACCACACACCAAAAAATCTTGCAAACTGGTCATACGGTTTTCCTTCCACACGCTTGACAGAAGGCGTACTCTTCCTCTGTGATGTTTTCATTTTTGAGTTTGCTAAAAAAAAGGCGCGTGAGGTGGGAGAGAGGTTTCTTTCAGTTTGTCCAAACTGGTCATGTACTCATAACAATAGTACCCTTTTGGTTTCCTCCACCCCAAACGCTTTAAGATATTTTGAATATGAAAATCCAGGGGCCAAAAAGTTGCAAATGTCCAAAAACTTGAGTTTCTGACTGGCGATACACATGTATTGATTGTTGCGTTTCACCACAAACTTGAATGGGTTTTGCTTTTTGACTTTTGTTTTTTTCCTCCCTCGCCTCTTCTTCGTCACCTCCCCCCTCCTCCTCCTCTTTCCCTTCCTCTTCCCCAGCTCCTCAGCAAAATCAAACCCATCTGGGTTGGTCCGACTCATTTCCTCTACATTGTCTGTCATAGCAGTCATATCCATAAACCCCTGAATCAATTAGGGTTTGATGACATTGAGGTCATACTTGGAAGAATTAAACCCCACCACGGGCAGTTTGTGGAGGTACTCTTCCAGTTTTTCTTTCAAGGAACGTGCGGGAATGTGGTGAGAGTTTACAGACTCGTCACCCTGCGAAGGATCAAGCATGGCTTCTAACGTATCAAACGCATCTTCAAAATGTTCACGGAGAAGAGAAAAGGAGGTTTCTGAAATCTGTTCCAAATACTTCACCATGGTGTCAACAAGTTTGCGGGGGTCCCCATCACTCACGAAACAACGAGGCTCTTCAAACCCAGGTACATTGGAAGCGACAGCGACAGAGAGGGGAACGTGTCTAGCTGTGTAGTTCGTGCTGGAGTGTGCTTGTTTTGTTTGCGGTAAGTCATCGGTCTCGAAGAACACTTCAAAGTCAAAAGTAGCTCTGTAAGGAAAAACGAAATCAGGATCACAGAAATACCATAACGACAGAGTTGCTGCAACACCGATTCCGGTGGTGTGTACACCCCTCCTTTGTATGTGTGTTGAGTCTGACTGCCTTGACACGTGTTCTCGTGTTTGTTTAGCTCCCTAAGCGTATGCCACAGTTTGCCACATTTGGAACAAGCTAGCGCATGTCCTAACTTGTCAATGTCAATGATGCGCATAAAATGATGTTTGTACACCAACACTTTAAGCGTGTCTGCATGTTTGTAATCACTGCGATGACAAGGAACGAGGCATGGGGGTGTTTGCTTTTCATCAAATTCAAACACATCCACATTGATCCGAAACAGAGCTTCAACCGATCCCAACTCTAAACAGAGTAATGCCTGGAAAACGTATGGTGGGTGACTTACACCCTACCCACTGCTGATAGAGAGCCTTGGTTTGGTTTTGTAGGGCATGTACAGAAGCGCCTTGGTGGAGAGCGAGACAACAAAAGAAACAAAGTTTGTCGTTGTAAACAAAACCATTGTTTTCATCTTTTTGCAGCGTGTTCAGAAAACGATTGTTGGCAATGTAGTCAGGCAGTGAGTCACACCCACAACCAATGGGAAAGTCAGGTAGAGGGTACACATAGAAAGATGTAGACATGATGGCCTGAACAGAGTAATGAGAGTTGGGTCGTTCTCTCTGAACATGTCCCCAACATGTCATGATCACGCAAGTCAGAAAGAAAGGACAGAAAATCTTGTTTTGTATTGATGAGCCGAGGCTTGTCTAGAGCCCTGTGGTTATTACACGAGGCGTGAAAGAAAGACAGATCTCCCTGCTCTTTATGTCTGAGAAGAAAAGAATGAGAAAAATTAATTTTAAAACGTTTGTTTTGTTCATGGAAAACATCCAAAAGCTGATCATCCCATTGGGAGAATCATCAGAAGGGTCCCAAAACAAAGTGTAGACAGACTGAACTTTACCAGGGCGCTTATGGGTTTTGATAGCGTTCCAATATTTGTCATACATCTCTTTCACATCCGGAGATAAATGATCTAACAGCTGTTTTTCTTTACGCTGTGTGTTCAATCTTTTCTCGGGTCGGAAAAAGGATGAGAAACAGACTCACTGTCACTTTTGCGCTTCCTTCCCGCAGCGTGTACCCCTGACGTCTTCCTCGGTGTTGTTTTCCACCGTCATGGTCCGCATGTGTTTGGTCCAGTGGTCTTTGCGACCAAAACCAACATGGCACACAAGGCACACATGGCTGATCAGTCGTTCGTGTTGCGCCCGGACATGGCGGTTGCGGTGGTTCTGTTGATAAACACAGCAGGACACTCAGGGCAGGTAAAAGAGGAAGCTGAAGTCTGGGTATCTTCTTCTTTCTGTGCAGACATGTTTCTGGCACTCGCGTAGACTTGATCGTTTATGGCAATTCGTTGACGAAAGGCAACGGGAGCTGGATAGGTCGTGAGTTCAGCGACAGTCTCTGTGCGTCTGATGCAAGACCAAGAACCTCTGTCTTTTTATCAGGGAGTGCTCTGCCAATCCGCTTCTGTGTTGCTTCCCTTCCAGAGGTACTGTCTCCTTGTCCCATTGTTCCAACTGCTCCTCGGTCTCATAATAACCGCCGCCACGCCCACCCCACGCGTCTTTTGTTCTGTAGTATTGATTAATGACCCGCAGCTGTTCTTGTTCTTTGTGTCTGACACACCTGCCTTCGACCTTGGCGCGTGTTTCAAATACCCACCCCACGCGTCTTTTGTTCTGTAGTATTGATTCATGACCCGCAGCCCCTTAGAGCCAAATATGACTTAAAGCCAAATGAGATTCCTCCACTGGGTATTCGTATTTTGCCCCATTTCGGGGCAGCTGGCATTGACCTTGATGCTGTTGATGATGGTCCATTACAGACTGATTTACCTCCTTGGAAAGTCGCCAATCCAGAGATTAATTTGTATTTAACTCAATTTCGAAAGGAGGTCACCCGAGTGTTGCATATAACAACTTTATCTTGGGCAATGTGAACTTTATAAAGATTTTATCAAGATTTTACTGATGGTTCTAAGAAAGGTGAGGGGCTGCAGCTGCCATTTGTGGGTGATAACGATTTTCAGGAGCCTACTTTGTTAAGATTGCGGGATTGGTCATCTGTTTACACTGCTGAACTGAAGGCTTTAAATCTGGCCTCAGTGCGGTGTCCAGATCAGATCAGAATGATTCCTTATTTTATCGGATTCATTGTCGGCATTGTCGGCTTTGTCGACAAGAGAAGTACACATCCAGTATTAGCGGATATTCATGATCTTCATACTCAGCTTGTCTCTTCGGGAAAGCATATAATTTTCTTGTGGTCCCCAGTCACATGGGAATCTATGGTAACTCAGTGGTGGACAAAGCAGCCAAACAAGCTCTCGTGCAAGTCTTTCCAGGAGGCCTATGCAGTTTGTTCCTCACTCTGATCTACTCATAAATCCAGTTTGTATTGTCGTGAACTGTGGCAGAGTGAATGGTGTAATCAAATTCATAATAAATTGTTTAAAATTTGCCCAGATTTAACCATCCTTTCCCATCGGTGGTACGTAACCGTAAAGAGGAATCGATTTTGTCACGGTTACATATTGGGCACAGCTATATAACGCACAGTTGGATATTCAGAAGGGAAACCCCCCATGGTGTGTTGCGTGTGACAGCTTGTTCAGTGTTAATCATTTTTTGACAGAATGTGCTGATTTTGATGTGTATCAGAGAGAAGTTCTTTCCCACCAGTGATTTATCGGTTCTTTTTCGTGAGATTTCAGTGGATCTTATTTTTTCTTTTTTGAAAGAGAGTAAACTTATTTTATAAAATATAGGGTTTTATTAATGTATACAGGTGTCGAAGGAGTTGAAAAGATAATTGTGCTTTTGTCCTCATAAATTTTAAGTGATGTGTTAATACTAGTGTGAGTATTGTATCAAGAGACTCAGATATGATAGCTGAGGTCCTGATTTGGCTCCTAGTAGTCCGCTGGACCCTATAAACACTAACTAACTAACTAACTAACTAACCCGCAGCCCCCTAAGCTCTTTGTCCTTGGCACACCTGCCTTCGGCCTTGGCGCGTGTTTCAAATACGTCACGTGGTACAGCCAGCTGAACATTGGCGCGTGTTTCAAATACCCACGTCACGTGGTACAGCCAGCTGAACATTGGCGCGTGTCTCAAATACCTCACGTGGTACACCCAGCTGCTGTTCACTCTCTCTCTCTCTCTCTCTCTCTTCTCTCTCTCTCTCTCTCTCCTCTCTCTCTCTCTCTCTCTCTCTGTCTGTCTGTCTGTCTGTCTCTCTCTCTCTCTGTCTGTCTGTCTGTCTGTCTGTCTCTCTTTTCTCTCTCTCTCTCTCTCTCTCTCTCTCTCTCTCTCTCTCTCTCTCTCTCTCTCTCTCTCTCTCTCTGCGTCTAGTACGTACCACTATCGCACATTTATTTCCACTTCATCCATGGACTTATTCCGACATTATTTCTTGTTCCGTGGATGATGATGAGTGAAGCACCACCACCACGACCAACACTGCCGCCATCACCACCACCACCACCGCCGCCGCCGCCATCACCACGCCACCTTCACCACTATGACCACCACCGCCGCCATCACCACCGCCGCCATCGCCGCCATCGCCACCACCACCACCCTCTATGTGTGTGTTTTTATGTCTGTGTGTCTGTCTGTTTGTTTGTCCGTCTATGTTTGTGTCTGTGATCTTCTTTCATCCACTGTGAGCGTCGTTCATCTTTAATGGCCTC
>CM031608.1:54436524-54446524 GCA_018398815.1 Conus ventricosus
CTGTTTGATATACCACTTGGCTGCCTATCAACACCGAGGACGGGGTACAGTCAACGGGGAACTTGATGGAACAATGCTCATCCATCAGTCATCTTCAACGCTCATCAGTATGTCAGAAAGGTGAGTGGTAGCGCAAACGGGTGTTCCGAGGGAAAAAAGAAAAAAATGTGCCGTCATCCCTGTCATCACCGCCATCTCTGTCTAACACGCCTACGTCCGCAGACAACCACGCAGGCAACGAGAAAACAAAAACGACAACAAAACCACGGCGTCACATCGATCCGCACGCACGCGCCGCAACACAAAACACCCCCATCTATTTTTAAACCCACTACGTCAGCAAACAACCACCCCCACCAAACAACAAAAACTCAAAAACATTATCGATCGTGACTCATCGTGACCTTGACCCCGCCACCACCTGCCGCACCACCTGCCGCCCCACCTGCCGCGACACCCACCTGCCGCCTTGCGCAACACCACTTCCGGTGGAGATCCCCTCCGAGATCCCCTTTTAAGGGATGAAAAGTCCCTTACCCTACTACTAAGGCATACAGAAGACTGTTCTACATCTTCTGGACAGAACACAGAACCAACGACTCTATCCGAGAGCAGGTGACCACACTGACAGGACCACAGGAACTCCTCTTGAGAACGGTGATGTGATCTGGCCACATGACACAACACAACTCGCTGGCAAAGACAATCCTGCAAGACATGTTTGGAGGAGTAAGGTGCAGAGGCAGGCAGAGAAAGAGCTGGTCGAAGAACGTGATAAAGTGGACAAACCTCAGGTTGCCAGAACTCCTGCGAGAAGCAGAGGACAGGTTGCGATCGAGTCATCCCGCAGTCTCCTGTACGACCACTTAGGTTACATACGACATGATGAAGCTTGCGGTGAAATGTTTGAGTCTTTTGCCACTAAAGGGATGGGATGTTTGACAGAGACTGTGTCAGCTAGGTGGATGACATTGTACGGGCGCACAGAGTGAGTCAAAACCCAAACGTTGCACCAATGGCCGTCAACCCCTATCCCCGCCAAGTGATTGTCAAAATCTTGCGTTGGCGAGACAAAGTGGACGTCTTGACAAAGGGACGTATGGTGTTGAAGCAGAAAGGAATTCAGGATGCAGGCGACTTGCAAACCAGACAATCTGGGCAGATCAGAAAGCAACGTGAGAAGGGATTAGGACCTACATGGCGGCCCTCAACAGCAACGTTCTAGCAACGGCAACAATGACAACTCACGCCATCACAACGGAGCCCCCAGTCATCCAAGAGGGGGATCAGTCAGAAATTGTAACCCCGGAAGCAGGTCTGTCCGTGGCAGCAGTGCGACCACCACTGGGTCCTCAAGCTACCAACATAAGTTACTCCGACCCCCTAAACGAAGGCGCCCAACCAATTCCCTCAACGATGCAGTGTTGGAAGACTTGAACCAAACATGATGTGTTGGGTAAGCCCAAGGTTTGAACACAGTCCAACGCACTGTAAGCCGTTCGCTTTCTTTCTTGTCTAGTAATATTGAAGGCTTTTGTAACATTTTTGTCGACCTAGATTTCTATAATCATGCCAATAAGTTTGACACTGTGTGCTTATTTGAATGTCGCAGTGGGTCTAATACAAAGACAAAATCTGAGGGAGTACAGTCATCCGAGGGCCTACCGTACAGCAACTACGAGAAGAAGAAGAAGAGGAGGAGGAGGGAGAAGAAGAAGAGAAACAAGAGGAGGATGAACACGAAGATGAAAAAGATCAAGAAGAACAAGTACCTGAAGACGAACGAGAAAATGAGGAAGAACTAAATCGCTATAACATTAAAAACGTGTACTTTGGGCGATTTAAACTGGTGCACAGTTTTGAAAATTCTTTCGTTTTCTGCCCTGATTGATATTTGGTCACCAAAAGAAGTGCGTGAGTATCTTTACAGTTAGGATTGAGAGTGAATAACTATCGTATTCATTCTTATCTGTATGCGGTTTGTACAATCTAACAGGCAGTGCTCTGCGTTTTCTATGTGATGGCCACACGCACATGTTGGATCAACTAGTAAATGTCTATTGTGTAAGTCGTGATTAATGTTACCATTCTTAAACGTAATCTACAATGATTTATTTTAACCTGCCTCGATCTAATATAATAGTAGAAAGGAAAGATGGTGTCTGAAGCAGATAGAAAAACGTTTAAACTTGCTAATAGAGTTTGTTGACTTGATATCGTCTGGAAGGCTGTTCCACAAGCTGACTGTACTAGGTAAAAATGATTTTTGGTATGATTCAGTTCTAAATCGTAGCACTGCTTTTCGAGTGGCCGAGGCCTATTGTAACGATTTTGGTCAGAGACTAAAGAAGGGAGAAGATCAGCTGAATAGTTTGGACAGGCGCCACTAACCATTTATGAAATTGTATCAGCTTGTGTCTTTTCCGTCGTTCTTGTAATGAACACAAACCAGACTCTTCGTATAATTTCTGATGATTAGTCCTCTTAACTCTGCCAATAATAATACGAATTGCTTGTAAGTGTAGTTTTTCTAATATAATTGACTGGGTGTCTGTGCAATTGTCTCACAAAATATCTGTATAGTCAAAATGGGGTAAAATAAAGGATTTGTACATCGTTTCTAAAGTCTTTCTGGTTAGTCTGTATTTGTATTTTTTAAAACACGCAATTAACATGTTTTTACTTTGTTGGCTGTGAATCGCATGTGTTCGTCCCATTTGCAGTTGTCTTGAAAAGTTACTTGTGGATGTTTGTGGGATTTTGAAGGTTCTATGGTCTTCCTACCAAACGTAAGAGGTAACATTTGGCACTGATCACGGGTAATACTGAGAAGTTCGATTTTATTTTCGTTAAAGTTAATTTTCTAAAGTTTGGCCCAACGGGCAACTTTCTAAAGACCTGAATTTAGGATTTCTGCCCTGATATGTGGATCATTTAAGGCGAGTAATAAACTAGTATCGTCGGCAAACAATCGAATTGTTGCCTGGATTCATTTACAATATCATTAATGTATAACTAAAACAGAAAAAGACGAGCAAGGACAGATCCTTGGGGAACACCGGCGGGAATTCTTTTCAACTCGGACTTTTCGCCTTTTATAACTACTGATTGTTGTCACGAAAAAAGTCTAGTAGTTTCCCTCTTATCCCCACCGCTGCTTGCTTTAGTTAAAGTCATCTGTGCCAGACACGATCGAAAGCTTTGATATATCAAAAGTAGATTTTGTTGTGATCCCACGATCAAAAGCGGAACAGAGATTGTTGTATGTGACCAGAAGCTGGTTGACTGTGGAATCGCCTGCAACGGATTGATGATTTCATTTGTTTTTTAGAATGTGTATACATGTTTGTGGACACATTTCTCAAGAATTTTACCAATACAGCTAAGGAGCGATAATTTTAACACAGTTATCTTGGTCCTTTTTTGTGAATAGGTAAAACGTGTGCTCTCTCCCACAGGGACGGAAATTTACTTTTGTTCAGGTATTTATTAAACAACTGAGTGAGAGGACTAGCTATAACATTTAATGCACATAAAAATAGTTTGTTGTGGATGAGGTCTGGACCAGATGACTTTGTCTTGTCGAGATTTCTAACAACTGATATGATATCGTCTTCAGTAAGTACAATTTCATTAATTTCATAGCTGGCAAACGACATCTGTGGTAGTTCGTCATCGTCGTTATCGAGAGT
The DNA here is from genome assembly GCA_018398815.1 of Conus ventricosus. Classification (NCBI taxonomy): domain Eukaryota; kingdom Metazoa; phylum Mollusca; class Gastropoda; order Neogastropoda; family Conidae; genus Conus; species Conus ventricosus. Next base: position 54,440,217 of record CM031608.1, read on the forward strand.
GTATTGTTCTATGAATAACTTATTCAGTATATCAGCTTTGTCTTTATCAGAATAATACGTTGTGCCGTTTGACAGTAAAGGAGGAATGCCATCAGTGTTCATGCCTTTTTGTTGAATAAAAAAAGAACGAACTGGTCTCAACCAGTCCTTTTGGCCAAAGTTCAGTGGATCTGATCCCTTGTTGTCTGTTTCCTTATAAAACTCAGCCTGCCGTTCTCTTTATTTGGCTGTGACATAATTCCGAAATTGCCTAACACTATGCCAGTCTTCAGACAGATCCATTTGTTTAGCTTTTGCACGAATATATTTACGCTTCTCTATTACGAGACCCAAGGTACATAATTTGGGTAGACTGTAATAACTTTGGTTGGCATACACTGCTTAGCTAGACTCATGAACATGTTTGTGAAGTGTTAAACAATTTCGTCAACAGTTCTCATGTTTAAAATGTATTGCGGTCAAAAAGTTGTTAAAGTCAACAAAATTCGTCTCTGTTTAGTTTATTTTAGTAAAATATAGTTCTTTTAAAATTACTGTTGTTTTTAATTGTGTTTTTAAGGTGCAAACATGGAATACTGTGATTGCTAAGGACTGCGGGTATGACTTGAGTTGATTCAACTATGTCGGGGAGTTGGGTAATGACGAGGTCTAGACAAGTTAATGTAGTGTTGGTGATTCAGGTTGGCTCGGTTATTAGCTGGTAAAGACTGTAACTGAATGATTTCTGTTTGGTGTCGAGAGGGGTTGTTAGGCAGCCTGTGTTAAAGTCGCCCAGTACAGAGAACGGTAGAGTTGTTCTGTTTACTTTCCTGAACCTATCTCCCACAAGATCCCAGTAGCGTACCAGCGCAGTGGTCTGCAGTGTCTTGCATATGTGCTTGAACATTCGACAATGCGGATATTTGAAAAGCAGAACAGCCAACCTTCAAACCAATGCTGAAGTATTCCAGACTGAATCTGAAAACATGTTCAATGACAATTCTGCACTATTTGTTGATAACCGTCAGTCAGAAGATTGGTTCTTAATCCCTCTAATAGATCTGTGTGCATGTTACGAACCTACGAACGTTTGATCTTAAACGGCTTCTATTACCCTGATGCATCAAAGCAATTTACTTTTTTGTTTCTCCATGTCGTGCAAGTGTAAATAATTACTTTATTTCCTCTCCGGACTTGACTTCACTATGGACAGATTTCGTAGTAGAAGAGTGAGTCGAATCGGTACATATGCCCCTTGTATTCACAGTAAATCGTATGCTTTCAGAAAAAGATGTAAATAGCTTATGTGACAGACCCTTTTGTTCTCCTGATGAAATAATATGGAACTCTAATGAAGTACATACACTCCTTGAAACCTGTTCTTCTCCTGCAGTTTCTGACTGTACAGCAGAAACCAGTGCTCAGATTGAACAGTCAATCAATGATGCTAATGTGTGCTGCTGAAGATGCCGCAATGTGTATGACTAAGCAGACTTGTCCCAATAGCCCGAAAGGTGATGTGTCCATCTCTAAACAAAGTAGCCCTTGATTCGACAAAGATTGTTGCCGGTCAAAGAAGAACGCATTAAAAAAACTTTAAGAATCTTTAAAAGAAATGAAAACCTAGAAAAGAATTATATTTATAGGAATCGAAAAAGTACAAAACTACTCTTAGAATCCAGGGACAACATTCAAAAAGGAAGCTGTAGATAGACTTGTCAACAACACCTCTCTCTCTCTCTCTCTTCTCTCTCTTCCTCTCTCTCTCTCTCTCTCTCTCTCTCTCTCTCTCTCTCTCTCTCTCTCTCTCTCTCTCTCCTTCTCTGCGTATTGCTTCCTCCTTTTTTATCTCCTTTGTATTGAAGACAGCATACTTCCGAAGACTACGTCAGCAGACACAGACGCTGTTCCTTCTAGACGTATCCGGCTCTACTCTTTTACTGAAAGTGGAGTGCTACCGATAGCAGACCAAGCCCAAAAGCACACCAAAGACGACTGCAACGTGAGCGCTTTAACAGGGAGAGGGATTTGCAGGTCACATAAGAAGTCACTCACAACTGCTGGGCAGGTAACGTGACAGATTCTCAACATCGGAGATTCTCTTTCTTCTTGTCCATCATCATCATCATCATCATCATCATCATCATCATCATCATCATCATCATCATCATCATCATCATCGTTATCATCGTTGTCTTCATCATCATCACAGCAGCAGCAGCAGCAGAAGCAGTAGCTTGGTCATCATCATCATCATCACCATCATCAACAACATCAACAAAAACAAACAACCAAAAAAAAAAGTCCTTCTCTTCCCAGCTCTCTCTCTCTCTCTCTCTCTCTCTCTCTCTCTCTCTCTCTCTCTCTCTCTCTCTCTCTCTCTCTCTCTCTCTCTCTCTCTCTCTCTCTCTCGTTGTTCATTACCATGAAACCATGTTTAAACTTTGAAATGTCCCCACTCCCATCCCCATCCCATTTTCTACGAAACACCAGCTTTGAAGAAGGAGAAGAAGAAGAAGAAGAAGAAGAAGAAGAAGAAGAAGAAGAAAAAAGAAGAAGAAAAGAAGAAGAAGAAGAAGAAAACAAGCAAAACAAAAAAAAAACAACAACAACAACAACAACAATACGGACAACAACACAACTACAAGAATGATAACAAGGACACGAAGGGGGGGGGAGGGAGAGAGAGAGAGAGAGAGAGAGAGAGAGAGGAGGAGAGAGAGAGAGAGAGAGAGAGGAGAGAGAGAGAGAATGAGTTTTGATGGGGAAAACTAACAACACAAAACAAAATACTTTACAACATTCTCCTAAGTCCGTCGGAAACCACCATGCTGAAAGCCCATTGCCTGTACCCGAAAGCCTTGGCAAGGTAAGAACAAACACTGAAACGCTCGCAGCACATCTCTGAATTGCTGTCCAGAGAATCCAAAGAATCCATCAACTTCCACAACGTTACTCCACTGTCTGTCCACCATTCACATCACCACTACCGCAGAGTGTATCCTGCTTTATGAAGCGACGCACTACTAAACCTCCGTTCTTTGCTGCCAAGCTGTGTATGTATCGGATGGCATCAGTATTTGTTCTCGGGACTACTCTGCGTTGAAAGGGCCAGTGTTGGCATGAAGGAGATTACCAGACCTCAGGGGGATTCTGGGGATGCATCAATTGTGACTGGAGACTGCTGCCGTCTTTAGTAGAGTAGGAGGCCATCTTCGAGAGAGTTTTGTTGTTGTTGTTATGGCTGTGAGTAGAGGGAGAGAAAAGAAGAGTGGGAGTACTTTAAGGGCGGAAATGTCGAGAGACTGAACTTCTGGATAATGTAGTCAAATCTTTGACTTTGATTTTTGGAAAAAAAATGTGTATAGACCCATACTACTGAAAGCAATCGCGAACAAATGTGTCCAAGCATCAAAGGAGCCAAACTCTTCAGGGACGGCTTAAAGGGATTTAGGACAATGGATTAAACTGCGAGAGGATAATAGAATACTTGGAAAATAAATATCCTCAGCCTCCTCTTCTCCTCCTCAACATGTGCAGGCCGTTAGCTGTGTGAAGGAGGCAGAAGTTATCAGACATTGATAGATGACGAAATCGGCGAGGACACGTAAAATGCCTGATGTCAAGCATTTCCTAGTCAAGAAAGTAAATCGACCTCTCGGGCCAGGGATCAACATGCGTGGCGTCTCTCAGGACAGCTAGTGACAGGTATTAAGCAACACAAGGACTATGTACGACCAGTGCACCTTTCACTTGAAAAATAGGAACCCAGTTGTTTGCCCAGTCGGCGTTGTGAAGTGCTCAGCGATCTTATTGTCTGTTCGGAACTGTCTGTGGCTTTCATGGGGATAGTTACTGTGGGAGAGTGAGTTAATAAAGTGGTGTGAATTTTCGACGTTCGTTCGTGAGAGAAATGACCGAAGTTGATCATCAGGCTGTTTCTTGAACTCTTCAGAAAGTTTGCTCGACCGTTGTGATGTGAAGGTGAACATAACGTTACGGAGATCCTTTGTGGAAAAGTCTCTATAAAGTGGACGTTAGAGAATACAAAATACGCGACTCCAGAGATTAATTGACTGATTTGATTGATTGATTGATTGATTGAATTGATTGACGTTAGAGAATACAAAATATGCGACTCCAGAGATTAATTGATTGATTGATTGATTGATTTGAATTGATTGATCGATGCTTTTTATATCCAAGGGTAACAGATAAGCAATTACTTTTTTTTACATCCGGCCCTTGCAACTAAGCATGACTAGCAGCTATGACGAACAAAGCCTTTAACAAACCTCTAGATGGAGGGAGGGAGGAGGAAGGGGCGGACAGACAGACAGACAGACAGAGAGAAGCAAGACGAGAGAGAACAAGGATGGAAGGGACCGAAATGGTAGATGAGGAGAACTAAGTCCATTTGCTACAGCGTGAAGACGACAGAAGAAGGCTCCACGTCCACAACAGTCCTGGAGATGCCCACAGCAGCCCTGTACTGACCCTGCTACCACAGACCTCCAGGCCCCACCATCACTTGGTGCCTGAACACCGAGGACGGGCAGTCTGTGCTGACCTGATGTGTCACCGAGAGCTGTGGGGTGAGTGTGTGTGTGTGTGTGTGTGTGTGTGTGTGTGTGTGTGTGTGTGTGTGTGTGTGTGCGTGCGTGCGTGCGTGCGTGCGTGCGTGCGTGCGTGGTGTGTGTGTGTGTGGTGTGTGTGTGTGTGTGTGTGTGTGTGTGGTGTGTGTGTGTGTGTGTGTGTGTGTGGTGTGTAAAAAGCCTGTTAACAGCATTTAATCTCGAATTAGGTATAGTATCTTTCCCTAATGCTATTACTTTGTCTTTTTGAATTTTTTCAGGGTTATAAATGAGCAGAGAAATATTTTTTCTTGTTTCAGTCTTGAAAAAGAAGTGGGTGAATTTCTACATAACTATAAGAGTTGAATACGTGGTGGGTGCAAAAGTGCGCATATGAGTGGCACGAGTGTACACTTTTTCCTCACTTTGACATCCGAACATCACTTAAGTAATACCATCACCATTTCCCACTATCTGAACACAAATTTTAAAGAGTAAGTGCAAAGATCAAAAACCACATTTTTAACATACGTGCAATTATAATGAAACAAATTCTTCATAGCTGTGAGGATTAACAAAATCAGCTCAGACATACAAGCTGTGTAGATTACCAATTGGTTAAATGAATTTTATGTGTGTGAGTGTGTGTGTGTGTGTGTGTGTGTGCGCGCTCGTGCGCGCGCGCCGCGCGCGCGCAGCCGCGCGCGCGTGTGTGTGTGTGTGTGTGTGTGTGTGTGTGTGTGGTGTGTGTGTGTGTGTGTTGTGTGTGTGTGACAGAGAGAGAGAGAGAGAGAGAGAGAGAGAGAGAGAGAGAGAGAGAGAGAGAGAGAGAGAGAGAGAGAGAGATGTGGAAACAACTATAAAGAACACAGTTACTATCTTGGTTACAATCTCAGTTCTGTTGAAGAAGTCTGAACACAAAGTTTATACCGGATGTCAGTGATCGATAAGCTACGAGTGCCCATGGGGTGAGGGGTGGAGGGGGATCTTATGTGGCAGTCGGCGAGGGGTGGGGCAGGTGTGTTGGCGGTAGTCTAGTTGGTCGTCAACTGAGCATTGGCCATTTTTCTTTCAAGAGAACTCGTGGCAAAAACAAAAAAGAATTCTGAGCATGGTGTGCTATGTCACAGTAATTCAGAGAGAGAGAGAGAGAGAAGAGAGAGAGAGAGAGAAGAGAGAAAGAGAGAGAGAGAGGGAGAAAGAGAGAGAGAGAGGCGTGTGTGTGCGCGCGCGCTTTTGTGTCTGTGTGTGTGTGTGTGTGTGTGTGTGTGCGTGCGTGCGTGCGTGCTGCGTGCGTGCGTGCTGTGTGTGTGTGTGTTGTGTGTGTGTGTGTGTGTGTGTGTGTGTGTGTGTGTGTGTGTGTGTGTGTGTGTGGTGTGTGTGTGTGTGCGTGTGTGTGTTTGCGTGAGCGCGAGCATGCGTATAATCCTATTCATCACTTGCTCTCTTTCTCTGTCGATCTGACTGTTTTATATCATATCTGTTTCCGTTTTTGTGCCATCCTGTCTGTGTTCGTGTCTGTCTGTCCTCTCCGTCCGTCTGTTAGCCTGTCTGACTCTCTCTCACACACACACACACACACACACACACACACACACACACACACACACACACACACACACACACAGACACACACACACACACACACACCACACACACACACACACACACACACGCACCACCACGCACCACGCACACACACACACCACCACACACACACACACACACACACACACACACACACATACGCACACA
>CM031608.1:54454024-54479024 GCA_018398815.1 Conus ventricosus
GTCATCTGCCAGCTGCTCCCTGGGACGCCGCCATACCCGAATGCGTCCATCTCGTGGCTTCAACTGGAACTTGGACTCATCGGTGAAAAGCACCATCCGCCACTGAGCCCAAGTCCATGTTCGATGAGCTGTGCACCAGGCCAGGCGACGTGCCCGGTGGGCCGCAGTCAGTTTTGGTTTCCGGACTGGGCGCCTTGCTCGAAGGTTGGCAGCATTGAGGCGCCGCCGTATGGTCATCTCACACACTGCTGTGTTAGTGACAGCTTGGAGCCGACGCCTGATGGTGTTGGAGGTGGTGGTCCTGGTCTGAAGAGCATGTCTGCGGATGAACCTGTCATCTCTTGCAGTGGTCTTCTTTGGCTGGCCTGGACGGGGTCTCTCTTTGACAGTTCCAGTGGCTTGAAAACGTTCTCTCAGCCGAATGATGACGGAGTGGGACACTTGTAGTCTTCTGGCCACTTCTCGAACGCCAACTCGATCCTGCAGCCATGCAATTGCCCGGGTCCGGTCAAAATCAGACAGCTTGCGTCTTGGAGGCATTTTTGTGTTATGAAGAATTATGCACGTTGGGCTGCTTTTAGGGGCATTCCAGTCAGTAAAATGCTCTGCAATGCATTGGTTTTTGCACGTGCATTTGGAATTTCAGTGCAAAACCGTTTGAAGCAGTGTTCACTCTTGCTTAAAAAACAAGCAATTTTGACAACAATCTGCAACTTTCAACCCCCCCCCCCCCCCCCCCTGCATGCCGCACGTGACAATATAAGACAGCTTTCGCAAGCTTTGCGGAATACTCTGTTAACCCTTAAACCTTTCCCAGTCGAATTCTTCGAAAAATATGCATTGCTTGTATTTTTGGCCAATTTAAAAAGAAAGGGCCTTTTTTCGTGGTGGTCCTTAATTAAAGTTCGATCCTGTATTATTACCCATATTTCTATCACTCATGAAACCCGATTGATATTTGCTACTAAGCTTTGGAGAACCTTCTTTAATCAAATAGAAATACATGTTGTGTCGATTTTGTACACAACATTTCAAAGGGAAATTGGTCTCCAGTTTTTCTTTAGATATTCTCTCGATTTATCATCTGTTGGGAGACATATGCTGATTCCCTCCTTTTGTGTTTAAAACATTTCTTCTTTGGTAAAACCTTCGTTTCTAGACCACAAGGGAACCATCGCAATCCCCCCCGAAGGCAGACATATTTGCACTGCCCGCTCCGAGGCCTCTCGTCCGCCGGGTCGGAACCCACCAGGGAGACACGGCCGGTCGTGTCTGCGCTCCGGCGTCAAATAGAGACACACCACAGTCCATAATACTGTGGTGTTCTCACCACCAAGGGTGCAAAAAAGAATCCAATAGCACCCCCAAAGCAGCCAGTGAAGGTTAGCAAATGACACCAAACAAAAGTGTGGGGAGGAAAAAAAGTTGCTGAAAAACTAAAGACATTATGCAAGTAGTATAAAATGTAGGGGACAATCTCTGAGCCTACGCTTGAGGATCCACCCAAAGATGCAAGGGAGATCAAAAGACAAACACACAGACGGACAGAAACAAATACAAGTAACCTCAATTTAATCAAAACAAAATTGGAAATGAAATGAGGCAGGGAACAGTAAACAATAAACAGTACACAAGTGGGGTAACGTTTGCTCCATAAGGAAACCTAACACAGAGTAACTTTTATTCAAGACTGACACAGCCCTTTAAACTTGAATAAAGTCAGACAAAATCTCGGGGGGGGGGGGGGGGGGGGGGGGGGGGGGGGGATTGCGATGGTTCCCTTGTGCAGCTAGTGAAGAGTTTTCATATTTGTAATATATTTTCTTAATTTCATGTTCCAGTTTCTCCATCTTCACCCCCCCCCCCCCCCCCCTCCTCCTTAAGTCCAAATCTTTGACGAGTCATTACTATGAAGACAGTTCAGTTGTTGGCCTGCGCTTTTTTTCCCCCCACTATTAGATTGTTCGTCTATGAATTTGTCTGACTTTATTCAAGTTTAAAGGGCTGTGCCAGTCTTGAATAAAAGTTACTCTGTGTTAGGTTTCCTTATGGGAGCAAACGTTACCCCACTTGTTTACTGTTTATTGTTTACTGTTCTCTGCCTCATTTCATTTCCAATCGTATGTTATGTTGACGGAGAAGAAGACGAAATTCAGCGCCAAGATAAGGCCCCTCACATCTTCCGTAACAACGTAGAACTACGCAAAGACCCAGCTGCTGCTGATCGCTTGGGAGAGAGCAGAAAACATGGCTGTGGTACGGGGAATCGTGGGGACGGGGAATCGTCGTCAGAGTCAGATTCTCCAAAAGAATCCGCAAGACAGTCATCTGCATGTGGAAGAAGCTGACACAGGGAGTGTCCAGGAAAAGGACTGTCACTGCAGACGATCTGACTCAACAAAACTATCAACTGTAGCAATGCGAGAACTGCCAGTGTCACTCACATGGGCTAGACTAAAATGAGTAAATGTTACATGAAATCACACAGCGAATTTGTCAAAGAAATAAAACCAAAACTAGACCAGTTAGATCCGAGACTCACTACAACCTGCGACTCACTAGTCTACTTCCATTGAAACAAAACAAAGAAAGAGTCCATGGGCACTGTGCTGAGGAGACTGACGCGGGAAAGAGAGTCTTCATGAAAGACGTAAGTGTGTGACAGGAAACATGATGTGAGAGGGTTTAGAGTGGTTATTATTTAGCATTGTGATTTGTAGTTTTTTTATTTTTTTATTTTTTTATTTTTATTTTTTTTTGGAAATGATTGGTGGCAGTACGACTTTAAAATAATAACGTAAAACGTTTATCCCATTGTATGGTATCTGCCATTTGCTAAATGTAGAACTTTGCACCAGTATTTCGTAAGATTAATGTTTGTATCTATGTATCTATACTGTTCAAAAAAGAAACGCAAAATGAAATTTTGCCACCTGGGGTGGACCATACAGTTGAGAACACGCCAAAAACCGGCCCTGATGTATGTCTTGAACGTCGACGTGCTAGGATAACATTGATTCAGGTTGTCACTATGTGCACGTGCGTGTTGTGGGCCAGGTGCGACAGTGCAAACATTGGGTTGTGCTTCTGTTGTTTCGCCTGCAAAGCATGCCCAACTCAGTAGTGAACACACACACACCATGGTCATAGTGCAGTATAAAGCCGGGTCATTTTGGCAACCGGCAGGCCCACACCGTACCAAAAAACAGCATGCCACGTTTGAGCCCAGCAGAGAGGGGAAAACGCCCTGGGTCGTTTGCAAGTTGGTCAGAGTGCAACTGATGTGGCCATGCTTTGAATGTCTCCCCCAGTACCATATGCCGACTTTGGACTCGCTTCCAGAGGACAGGGTCAACAGCTGATGCCCCGAGGTCAGGCCGACCTCATATCACAACGCCAGCCCAGGACCGCTTTATACGGCTCAGACATCTCCTCAATCGCTTCCTGCCGGCCTCGTCCACTGTCCAGGCATGCGCTGGTGTCCGTCGCATCTCCGACCAGACTGTCCAGAACAGGCTGCATGCTGCTGGGCTGAGGGCTTACAGGCCCTACGTGGCAACGTAATGACGGGGCGCCATCGACAGACCAGACTGCAATGGGCTACGCAACACAGACACTGGACACTGAGGAACCATTGGCGACACGTCTGGTTCTCGGATGAGTCACAGTTTCTGCTGCAGCGCCATGACAGGAGGCGAAGGGTTTACCGCCGGGTTAATGAACGCAACCAGCAGAACTGCGTCGACGAGGCACCTCCGCTGGTGGCGGCAATGTCATGGTATGGGGGGCCATCAGCAACACAGGCAGGAGCCAGCTGGTGCGCGTGGAAGGTCACCTGACAGCCCAGCAGTACGTCCAGGTCATTGTTCAGCCACACGTCCTGCCTCTAATGGCCACTCCCAGGGCCATGTTCAGCAGGACAACGCCAGGCCCCACACAGCACGCCTGACCACAGCCTTCTTTACCGCCAACAACATCAACACCCTGGCCTGGCCCTCTCTTTCCCGGATTTGAATCCTATTGAGCACGTTTGGGACGTTTTGGACAGACGCCTGAGAGTGAGGGCCAACGCCCCAGTGACTCCAAATGAACTGTTCCGGGCATTGCAGGCGAGTGGGCGGCCATCCCACAGCAGACAATCAGGAACATTATTGCTTCATTGCCCGCAGATGCCAGGCTACCATTGCAGCCAGAGGGGGTCACACCCGTTACTGACTTTGGAAGCGGCCTGGCGATTTCCCTGAGGGTCTGGGGCTGGTTCTTTACCACAGCATTACAGGGGAGACTTCTGTCCTACTGATGACCTGTTTTTGTCATTTTCACATTAAACGTGTTGTCACACTGAGCTTCAATAAATTGTGTTTCAAATCGGCAGCTTGGCATTTTGCGTTTCTTTTTTTGAACAGTATATAAAAATAGGAAATCGGCCATTTCTACAAGTGCTATTTTATTTCTGACACCAAATATCATTTTACAAACCCAAATCTGTACTTGCTCAATAGTTTCATATTCTTTAAAACCCAAGATCTCTGATCTATATAACAAAATAGGCTTGATTTACATATCAAAGATATGAAGGATAGTATTGGCGGGAAGAGTTTTCAATTTCTGATGTAATCTCTTAACCCCTGTAAGTACTCAAAGGGCTTTACCACTTTTCTCAACACATCTGGTCCAATTTAAGGTTGCAGAGAACATTACACCAACATAACTGCATGAAGACACGGTCTCTATTTCCTGACGGTTAAAATACCATCTTTCAGACTTTTTAAATAAAGCCACCGAGAGAACGGGAAAAAATGCGGCTTCTAACTCACTTTCGCCCTCAACAGTTTTCGGGCGAAAGTGACCTAGAAGCCGCATTTTCCTGTTCTCTGACAAGTAAGACTTCAATAACCAAAAAATAACGATTATCTACAAACAAACATACTGTGTAGGATTATCTGTTTTCAATACTAATTTACTAAACTTTTCAGATTTTAGTTTTTGTTTAATCCTGTGTTTTTCCTGGTCATTTTCAATAACATCATTTCACACACACACACACACACACACACACAACACACAACACACACACAAACACGCTTCCCCTTCCCCTTACTCACGTGTACGCGAGCACGCACATATATTCACTCACAAACAAATAAATAAAAACCCAAACTCCCCTCTCTCTCACCACACACACACACACACACACACACACACACACACACACACACACACACAAACACACACACACTCGTCTGACCTTCCCACCCCTTCTATGCTCCTCTTCTCTCCCTCCCCTTCTTCCATTCCCCGGCGTGAGAGAACAGTAAAGAGAGAGCCTAAATTTAGAAATCACGCAAGACTTGGCGTGTGCACAGGTCGCGGGCGGTTCATGTGATAGGACTCCGAACTATCGATTACTTACTACGTGCTCAGACATGCCGATCACGCGATGGGCCGATGTCACAGCCGGCCAATCAGCAGGGGGTTTACAATTAAGTGCTGGGCTTACGGCGCTCACATGACCAGGTTAACCAACAAGAAGACCGATTTCATCATTTTCCACTGACTGCCGAACGAGCAGGACGCGTTTACTGTGCTCTCTACTGTGCTCCGCTGTGTTTTATTTAAAAGTTTGCGGTTGTATGCTGGTGTGGCGTGCATTAGAAATTGTGTGTGTTAAAAACATGGCGAGTCATGGAAGTGATGTTTCAATGATTTATTACTCAAGAAATGGATGAAATGTTGTTATTTTCGCAAGGAAAACTTTCTGATCAACAGGCCGATCTTGTGGAAAAATACATTGTTTATCATGAGGCCATGGCAAGTTTTTGACAAAGAAATTGAGTGGCGAGCCTTGCTTCTCCTCCCTCAAAGCCAAAAGGAAGCATTTCGTTTTTGTTTCCTCAACAAAAAACGGAACTCTCAGTTGAAGATCTTGACAAATATTTGAAAACACAGCTTTGTGAGCTGCCTTCCGATCCATTTGATGAAACCAAAACCTTTGAAACTGTTCAAGAAATGACCCCCATCTTACACCGGGCTTGTTACTCAGTGAAAGATAGTGAAAAGAAATCTCTTTTTCAGGCTCTTTTTTTAGGGCATTGGCTTCAGAAAGCAAGACAATTTTAAAACAGTCAAAAACAAAAAACTGGGAGTCCTATCTGAAAGAAGATTTGCTGGTTGAGCCAACTCGTGTAAGAAGACTAATTGAAGTGTCATTTTGTTTTTTATTCTTATCCAAAATTTCACAAACTTGCGATTTCTTTCAACGAGTTATACAGCAAACGAAAAACTCATTCTGAAATACATACAATCCAACCCCAACTTTAAAGCATTCTGGCATGATACACATGACGTGTTAGAACCTGCATGGCAGGAGTAATTGAGCCACTTCCACAGCGGTAGTTTTACTAGCACCCAACAAAACTAGGCCAATCGGCAGAGTTTGCCGATTGACCCACAAAGCCCACTCTACCCCACCTACTGGAGCGGTGCCAACACTGCCTTCACCTTTAAAGGCTGCCTTTGGGCGGCCGCCAATCTGACTTGAAAGAGATCCTGTTATTATTGATTCAGGACTCTAATAAGTGCTTTGGTGGCTGCCTCGAATTTACGACGTTCAAGTGTGAACAACAAAAAGCCCCTTCACTTTTCCACAAGCACTGTCCTGTTTGTTTGTTGTTTGTTTGTGTTTGTGTTTGTTGTTTGTGTGTGTGTTTTGTCCCACCCCACGCATGCACACCCCCCCCCCCCACCCTACGCACGCACACCCCCCACCCCCCACCCCACGCATGCACACCCCCACCCCACGCATGCACACACTTAAGTTACTTTTAAGTCTTAACTTTAAGTCGCCTCAAGTCACTTCAAGTCATCCTCAAGTTCTTAATTAAGTTCTTATTAAGTTCTTAATTAAGTTTTTATTAAGTTACTTCAAGTTCTTAATAAGTTCTTGATCAAGTAACTTCTAAGTTCTTACTCAAGTCGCCTAAAGATCATAACTAAGTCGTCCTTTAAGTACAACTAAGTTCTTATTCAAGTTATCTTATAATTATCAAAAAAACAATTTATGTTTTTATCTTAAATAGTAGATGCCTAATATAGTACACCCCACGCCTCAAAAAACGCGTCATCGTTGAGGATGTCTTGCTTAACGCCCTTGGCGTGAGATTGGTTAGCATAGATCTTAATGAAGTTCTTACATCCTAAGCAACCGCATTGATTACAATTCTGGTCTATGGAAATGGTCTTTTATAGACTCCATGTCTTTATTTATTGACTCCATCATTTTATATACGCCATGTTCTATTTTTATCAAAAAAATTTAAATTTAAGTTCTTAAAATATTATTGCATTTTAAATGGATCAAAATGATTTTTTGTTATTGGCGGTGCTGGCGTGCTGTTGTCTTCTTCTGTATTTAGTGGTTCAATTTTTTTGACTGCTTTTGTTTTTGTTGCCATTGGTTATATATTTTATAACCGTAATAACTGCCCCCAGCAGCAGCAATGGCGCCAAAAATGGCAACAGTTTTAAGTTCAATATTCCATGAAGACTTTGGTGCCCTTGAATTAACTTGCTCTTGTTTTGGAGCTGGCATTGGATCAACTGTTGGCGTTGGCGGTGTTATGTTTTCATTATGAGTTATATTCTGTGATTGTAACTTTAATTTTCTTTGTCTGTTCAACTCTGCTACTCTTTTTCCTGCTGCAACACGCCCAGGGTGCTTTAGCTTTTCACTCGTCACTATCTCTACCTGATTCAGTGTTTTCTGATTCAATGTTTCCTGGTTCTGCTGATTTTCCGACTCGTTCATTTTGAAGGGAAATAAAATCTATATGATTAAAAGTTATTAATCCCATGATTAATGGCGATAACAATGTTCCAAATCTGTAGTATAGATCACAGCTTAGAGACTCTAATGACTTTGTTAAAACTGGATCTTGCGTTAAATCATACGTAAGATCTTGTTCAGAATCAATAGGCGCAAATCTATGACTAGTTTAGTGTACAAACTAAGAACCGTTTGCCCCCCACTTTTCACCATTCTCGACCCCAGCTGCGCTTCATACCTGTTATGATACTTTATAATGTCTTGCGGCGACATCTGTTGAATCTGTTCTATGCTGAATTCAGTTCCGAGGAACTGTTTTGTTTTTCCACATGCTGCCAAAGAATACAACCTTTCCTTTTTGGGCATAATAGCTTGATCATCAACTTCTTCATTTGTAAGTCCAAGACAGTGTAGGCCGCTCTGTAGCTCTAGCAGATCATCGCTGTTCATGTTTTTTATTAATTATAATTATTTTATTTTTTTAAAATGAGCACCGAAAAAAACTATTGCCAACCTTGTATACCATTCTGCCGTTATTGGAGGTTAAGTGCAGGATACTCAATGCTTGGTAAAGCCTGTTAAAAATAAAACCAGCAGATCTTGGCAAACTAGACTTTGAGGATTCAGCAAAGCTAATCGCTGTTATTACAGCTTCGTTCGCTACGAAAGATTTTTTAGTTAAGCAAGGAATAATTCCAGAGAATATAAATATGTAAAAAAAAATACATTTATAAAAATGGCTTCACTCGTAATGATGATAGGCGGCGCTGTGGTGAATGCGCTTGCTTTTAGCGGAAGTAATTACGCGTTTAGTAAACTACGGGATGACGGTGAGAGAAAAAGACATAACAAAGCTGTGGAGCAACTAGCAGCTGCACAAGATAACTATGAAAAGCAGAGAATTGAGCAGTTAGATTTTTTAACGACACACTGAAAAAACAGGGGCATGCAGCTTACACATTTAAAGATGTTGATCAAGCAATAAAAGAGTATTATCTAGTAACGGGCAAACCAATCCAGACATTGCCCCCACCAAAATTCAGCAACTTTTATCAACCATCAGAAAAACAAAAGATGCAAGAAATCGCGTTTATTGTCGTTGGTATGACTGTCGTGTATTTTGTTGCGCATAATATCACTGAATAAAAATGAACAAAATCTATTATTCACCAAAAGGATATTGGAAGGGAATCACAGCAATCAAAAAGCTAAGCCAAGCAGCGGGGGTCAGTGAACAAACAGCAAAGGAATGGTTATCTAAACAAGCGATTTGGCAAATTTATTTACCTGCGCCTAGACGAATACAGAGACCACACTTTGTCAATACAACTCCAAACGACACCATCAAATGGACCTTCTATATTTACCCTCTGATACGATTAGACGAAAAGATTTAAGTACGCACTTACAGTCATTGACATAGCTTCAAGATACAAAGATGCAGAACCATTAACACAAAAGAGTGCCTTGCTGTTGCTGTCGCTATACAACTGATATACCAACGAGGGCCTTTAACTTACCCTCGCATGATTCAAGTCGATGATGGAAAAGAATTTAAAGGCCAAGTGAATCAATTATTGTTGAAACATAGAGTTGCCATTAAAAGGGGCATTCCAGGAGTTCATAGATCACAGGCTTTAGTCGAAAACTTTAACAAACAGTTATCTGAAAGACTTTTTTCTTACCAGTATCACAGAGAGCTTATTGACAATTCTCGCAACACAGAATGGGTTAGAAGACTGCCCTCAGTTTTGCGCGCAATGAATAATGAAGAATTTAAAGGACTAAAACCAGTCCAAGCAATCAAAAGAAAAACAATAAATGTTGCTAAAGACTCCAGTACAACCAGCAAACTATTACCGTTTGGTTTGAAAGTAAGGTACCTTTATTTACCGGGGGAAGCAGAAGGGGACACTCGCATCAGGGCAACCGATCCAGTTTGGAGTGTTGACCCGTACGAAATAAAAAGAATTGTAAAGATGAATCCGCCCGTGTATTATTTACGAGAAACTGACACAACAAAACAACCGGCTCCTCAAAGATCTTTTGTGAAAGAAGAACTGCAGATAATCCCACCAGACACAGTTTCGCTTTAATTATTTTACGGTTCTCCAATGTCCATATGCATATGAAAACTCTGGATTAACAAACACACGTTTTGTGTTTGTTCTATCTAATGACTTCTTTGTAACAACAGTTGTGTTGATCTCATGTAGATTAGATCGCAGTTTTACGTTGTCATGATAAAAAGTCTTATTGCCAAACAATGCTTCTTTGTAGTTGTCATGAGATATGTTTGACTGCACAACACTGCGAGATATTCCTTTTGCTTTCTTAATGGTTTTCTCCTGGCTCGAAATACTGTACATTTTTTACCTTAACCCAACAAACTCCTTGATCACCTTTCCAGATAATTCATCCTTCATCTTTCCTAAAACCTTCTTGTTAGTAATTGAATGCAAAGGCGAATCTTTAGGGTAATCGGATGTGTCGTACCATCCTGCGTGCCCTTTAGCTACTTCTATTTCCATGTCTTTATAGATGTCTTCAGTAGGGATATCTATAACAAAACTGTCTGTATCTGTGTAAAGTACTCTGGACTCTGGATACGAGGGCTTAAAGTAGTCATAAAGAAATTCTAACATCAAAAGCTTTGATAATTCTAAACGGTAAACCCAATAAAAACGGGTTTATCCAATTTGACTTTCTTTTTTTTCATCATTATGCCAAAAAGCTGATCATGAAATCTTCTGAAGTCCTGATAATTAGGTTTTGAAGTCAGCTTAATTGCTTCGTTCTCTTTAGTGACCAATCTGACATCTTTACGCTTGTGCGGATTCTCCATAGTCTTTCCAAACAGCTGTTGTTCATCAGCTTGAAAAAGTCTTTTTCTGAAGCATCTGTGGATTTAGTTCTGAGATCAGTGTTCTTCATGATGTATGGTTTCATGAACTGTTCTTGATCAAAAGCAATTATACGATGAACAGCTGTCAACTTCAAACCGTGTCTTAAATAAATTGTAGAAGTCTGTAATGGCAGACATAATTTTTTTTGCCTCGAAGATTAGGCACAAGTTTAGGCGGCTCTCTTGGATTCATCTTTAGGCTTTCTGCTGCTAATGGATAGTCATTATGCAGGTCATGGAGTTCAGGAGGATATTCTAAGTCAACTTCTAGAATGTATCCGCGCTGTTGACCCGGCGTTAAACTGCCCAACCACTTTAATGCCTTTTGAATATTTTTCGGATCACCGCCTGTGTACATTTTAAAGTTACGTAATGGAAGTGATTGCGCCATAGCCCAACCATACAGATTGTTTGCGTCTAAATACATGAGATAGTTAGACCTTTTACTCGGATCATAATCGTCCAAGTATTTGTTGTTTGCTTTACAATAATGATGCGACGCCATACTAATTCCCCCACGCAATCCGTTTTCAATCATCTGAATCATTGGTAGGTCAGACAATAAATCAATCTGTACTCCAGTAAACTTTAAGAAAGCATCCCAACTCATCCCGGGCGCAGAAATGTAATGCGCAGGATCCAGGCTGTAATGTTTCATGCAGGTCTTTCTATAATTTTCAAAGACGTCCGCCAACAAACATGTATCAGCCATCAAGTAGGAGTCATGATAGTCTCCCATCGTTTTACACTCTAACTTTTGCCACGCATCTTGAGCATGCTGGTAATCGGAATCACTGATGTCCTTTCCTCTAAGGCTAGAAAAGAACGCGCCTTTAGGCGGAAGTGTATCTTCGTCAAACCTTTCCCAACTCTTCATGTACTCATAAGGGTAAACACCCTTTCTAACGAGAGTTGGATCAAAATATTCTTCCGTTATTGGGCAGGATTTTAAGGACATAGCCAGTGACTCTAATGAACCCATCATGTGCTGCATAGAGTCATAAAAAGACATGTTATTTAAAGTGAAACACATGTACTTTTCCGATGACTGTGCAATGCATGTTACCCTGAAGGCATCGCCCACTGCTTTCATTATAAGATGAGAGTCGTAACCTCGCAAGTTATGAAAGAATACAGGCAGCTTCCATGTCTTAGGATCAAACTTTAGTTGAAGATTGCAGTTGTTGTGCGCTGCTCCTCTGAACTTTCCACTAATGTGATCATGGTCTCTTACTTTTGGATTGGCTTCTTCACTGAGTTCTAAACCACAAATCCAACAATGTGTGGCTGAGTCATACTGTTGTTGGTCTTCAGGCGTCATCATGATTTCAGATAAATTCAGATTATTAGAACAGTCATTACGCACTTGCTGCATGCGTTTTAAGAAGTATTCTGCAGCATTAGGCCCTCTATATAATTCTGGTGCTGAATGAGCGCCATCCGACCTGACAATAATGAAGGCAAATGAACAAATCTGATGATTACTCATTAAGACTGTTTTTCGAAGTTTTTGTGGCGCTGGCCCTTCATAAGGAACAATAAGCGATTCGAAGTCTGCGTAAACAACATATGGAGAATTTTGCATCCGTTTCAGTTCTTAAAAACTAACTTTAGATCCGGGTGGGGGCGTAATTAGTTCTGTATTCAGTCAACTGGGTTAATACAATGTTTTATATGTTCACTCGCGGCTTGCACAGATGGAATTCTTGTTAAACATTTTCTACAGAATTCTTGTTTATTTTTATGCTTTGAAGTATGCCGCAATAATCTACTCATTGTTCGTATCAATGTGTAATGCGGCAGCCCTGCTGGTGAAAACATCAGTAGTAAGTCCACATGATTTTTGTCTGGTTCGCCAATCGTTGGACTGTTCTTGGACACTCTAATAGGCACCAAATTTGTTTCCTCATCCCATGTGTAGATATTAACAGTTATTGGTTTGTTTTGTTCTTCAAAACTGATCAATGGAATCCACGCTAACGGGAAAGGATATTCCACTAAAGTTAAGATCATTGATGTAAGGGTGATAGTTAGACACTCTCTCTGCGTTTTTGCGGGCGTGATGCAGCCTTGCGAGAACACACCACATAAAACATTTGTTGTCTGTATTCTTTATGTTTAGAACTGCTTTTTTTGCAACTAATGCTGGAGGTAGTGGAATGTAAGCCTTACCAACAATCGGCGCATACTTAGCCTGTTTTAATCTAATCTCTAAGACTTCGCCCTCTGACCAACCAGAGCCTCTCATTTTAGCTTCTTCAGCGGCCACATCAAACTGTGTAAGCAGTTCGTCTGCCCAACCGGGTGTTAAGTCATTAGAGGAAAGAATAGTCTGTTGTTTAGTTGAGACCCAGACTTCTAGATTTTCTTCATTTATTGTTACATAGTCGATTTAAAACAGCTAAACATTACTTTAACTGGAGGGTCTATTGTTAGTTTACCCGGAACTTGAGAAATAGCATGAGCAACACTTGCCCGTACGCTTGCTGGATCAATGACTTCTAAATCAATATCATTCAGTGCTCTTGATAAATCTTCTTGCATTGCTTCAAACAATTCGTCTGGACCTTCATATATTTTATCCATGCTGAGTTTCTTTTCTAACTCAAAATATTTATTTAAATCAAAAAAATAATTAATCAATATCGATGGTCTTTTTGCGCTTGGACTCATAAACTAAAGTATAAACACCTTTGGCGTTGTTAATGTGAGCTGTTTAGAGCAGAGTTTAATGTTTCGTTTACTTTTTTTAAGCATTCCTTTTTTATCTGCTCGGGGTCTGGCTGTTGAGAAAAACTTGTCCTCGCCTTTCTTTGAAGATCAAACTTTTGTCTTTTGTAGTCATCAAAATCGGCCTGTAAACGATTAAATTCTTCATCCGTGATGTTTGAGTCAGCTAGTGCTTTATTTATTATCAGTTTGAAGGAACTAAGTTTAGCTGTTATTAGTTGAACCATAGCTGTGTGCTTTTGGAGTTTTAGTTTATAATTTTTTGCTAGCTGCACCTACGGCTAATGAACATAGGCCGAGAGCTAAAGACAAACCGCCTAGAGGTAAAGCTGCGGGTGCGCTATGCCTGATCTAAGAGACCAACACTCGTTCCTGCTGATGCGGCGCTTATAGTTGAAGCTCCAGTATAATCATAAGTAACAGCATTAAAGGCAGCAGAATACCTTCGTTTGGTTTTGCTGTATTTTGAAAGGTCCTGCTCTAGTTTTTGTAGCATTTGTGTAATGTTGGTTAATCTAAAGGTTTTTATGCCGGGGGTTTCTACTATCTCTTCTCTTGGCGACTCTGGCGCTGTAGGCACATTTGGATAAACTTGAACAGACATGCTTTTTTAAAAATGAAAAAATAATTAGTATTCTACAAAGTCTAATCTGTTATCTTTAATATTCAGCTGTGTATCAATTAATAAAAACAAATGTACATTAAGTGGTTTATCAACATCTTTTTCTTTCTCAATTTGAATGTTTATTACGTCTATAACCTTTCTCCCACTTCCATGTAACTCATTATCCTCTGTTGACCTTAGGTCAATCCATAAACCGTATTTTTGATGTTAAATAATCATCAAGCCTAACACTGTGAAGGTGTAGATCTTTAGACGCAAGGTCTGCTGTTGGACTTCTACCCCTCCCACCCCCAAACAATTTTCTTATTTCGCCAAAATGATGTAAGGTCTAAGTCCGCAGCATAGATTTGGTTAGGGCTGCCGTCAATCGAACATTGTACTTTCGTTATTTTTGGATTAAAAAACTTTTCACTTGCTCTTGCGAATGGTTCTTCATCTTCACACAGCAATAAAATACCTTTAAGCGATTTTACTGCGACACTAAGATTAAAATTCCATATAGCGTCTGCCTGCTTTTAGGATATGTTGAATGATGGCGCACTGCTTCGTAATATATTACTAATTTTGACTGATATTGTTGCTCGATCTGCCTTGCTAAACTAGAGTTGCTAACAACGTCAAACTCTAACGAGATGTCAGAAATGCTGTACTTTGCTTCGGTGTCGGTTGATCTGATAACACGTTTGTAGTCATTAAAGTTAGTTCGTATGACAATCTGTCTTTTAATGCCCCTTGTAAGTATGGGGCATGCGCTTTTAACAACTCAAAATCTAGGGGAATGGAAAAGCGATTTCAAACGCATAACTTACAGCTAAAGCTTTTTGCTGATTTTAGCATCTGCGAGTTCGGCGTCTATTCTAAGTTTTAGTGCTTCTTCATTGCCGATTCCTTGAAACGCAAGATCATCCCTTTCATTCGCGGTTAGCCATAGATCAGAATAGGTTAAAAATATGTCTGCATTGTGTAAAGAAAATACTTCTTTCCCCTCAAGTTTTATAGAATTTTCTTAAACGATTGCCCGTCCCCAAATTTTGGACAACTGTTCTTTTTGGGTCTGTTGTTGAAGCGAGTTCTATTTTGAAAGTAACGTTGCAGAGCCTGGCACAATCAAATCATCCGCTCCTAGGTCTGGAAATTTAACAGTAAGAATTTGATCCACATCAATTAGTAGATGGATTATTTGGAACAGTAATATTCCGTTTATTTCCCTTCACGCCAAGGGGTTTTTTCAGCTTTCTATGCGGGTCAAGAATCGAGCCATATTCTGTTGACATTTTTATAAACAAAATAAAAAGTTAATTATTTTAAAACATGCGGAACGACTTTGGAGATTATAATATTGATCTGTAGACGCCAACATGGATGAAAGAACACCTTTGACACAGCATCGCTCAGAGCTCTCATTGGAGGATGAAATAGCGTAGGGGAGCAAAGGCGTGAATAACAGAAAGTAAAGTCAGATCATTATACCAAAGTTTAGAACTAGAACCTCCTGAAACTATATACCCTGATGATTTTAAACTAAAAGATAACCATTTGTATTTTAGAACGACAAAGGAGAACTTGTTCCGCTTACGTTTAAAACGAGACCCATCAAAGTTTGTAGGCATGGGTACAATTACTCAAAAGCTCAGTGTGAGCGAGCGGAATCGCCTTGGCTTTACTAAACCAAAATTAGATACGGAGGCAGTTGCTAAACTTCAAAACACGCTACAAGAACTCCCAACAGATAACCAAATGCAAAACATAGAACTTAAAGATTTAAGTCAAGCAGCGGACGAAGTAAATACAATAGTAGCAGAACTCACTGAAGAAGAAGAAACAGCATTAAAAACTATACACGAACCACGGCTACCTGAGAGAGATTTAGTAGCCCTTGATCGTACTTTAAGAACCATCCGAGGGGAATTAAAAAACAATTTAGCAAAACTAGGTGTAACTAGATAAGGATATAAAAAGAGAAAAAGAAAAACTCGTTGAGGCTGACGACTCCATCGTAGGACCTGAGGTTAAAGAAAGAATAAGACAAAGACTAAAAACTCTTGAACAACGAAGATCAGCAAGACTAGAAGCGCTGACTACTAACCGGACCAATTACGAACTCAAGTGAATAGAATAAGAGAAACTATCGACAAAATTTTATATGAAGACACAACGCTAGCAGAACGAATACGAACACTGTTTTAGGAGCAGGGAGTCACATTAGCAAGCGTTAAACTGCCTTAGGATTTGCAATAAGTACACTGGTGATGGCTATTACAGGTGGTGGTGGAGGGCAAAGTTCAGTGCCTCCATCGCCATCTCCTGATAAATCATGGGTAAAAAAACAGCTTGATCATCTTGCGAGTTTATTAAAAAAATTAGCCGGTAAAGCTATAGACTCTTTACCAGGTATATTAGGGAGTGTTATTAGCTGGCTTTTGTCTACTGCAAGCAAAGTATGTTGGCTTTAGGCTGAGCACTTATGTGCATTAGTTCTCTTAATAGTTGGGTTACTATTTAGTAAGATAAAGACAAGTAATCCTAAGCCAGTTAATCCAAAAACAAGTGCTGTCTATTTCATATTCATGGTCATCGCGAACAAAGTCCACGTCTTCAACAGTCTTTGGGCTTTGAACCTCGGGGATTGGATGACTTATTCTTTGGTGTTTTTTTATTGTTTGTAATATTACTGGCTCAGAATTTATATCGTTTTTCTCCACTTCTGTTCATTACCTGCTACAAGGATTTCATTGTTGTAGTTTATTATTGTTCCTACCTGGAGTCTAAGGTCAGAAGGCAGCATGTATAACCAGTGCCAACAGCAAAGTCTACTTTCGATCTTGCGTATTGTAAAACATTTTGGTACCTTTTAATACTCGAAGGCAAATCAACTGTAGAATTAATGGCGTCCTCTAAATTTGCTAAGTATTGTTTTTGTGCATCAAGGCCAGTAGAAGAATCAGTTATGCTCGATCTCGCTTGTGCTTGCGAACCTAGCAAACACCAAACGTAAGTACGAATAGAGTCGTTTATTCGTTCTATTCCCGCTTTAGTTAAGCCCTCAGATATGTCTAAGATAAATGTTGTCCATGCTGTTTTATGCTCTTGCTCTATGGACCCAAGGTGAACACCTGTGCCTGAAGAGAAAGATGTGTAAGGAGGATTCCAGTCATAGTTATATTTTCTGTGCACGCCCCAATAATATAGGGGTGCCTAAGCCATGATTAAGATCCGACTTTTGTCTAAAGTCTGTCTTAACATTAATATTGAATTCGTTACAGATTCTTTCAAAAGCCTTCATGTCTATTCTGTTGCTGAATGGATTAAACGTTTTGTCATTGGTAATGGCGCTCGCAGTTCAGTCAAAATACGTCTGAAGGTGTAATAAAAATGAAATCTGTAAACTGACCTCACCAAAGGATCAGGATGATTTAAATGATTAGCATACGATACTCCACACCAGTTGTTGCAACAAACACAGCAAAGTTTAACTGGTTCTGATAAAACTGCATCGGATGGCTAAACCACACTTTTGCGATGTAGTCTTTTTAATAGGGGGGTTAAGATATCTGCTTAATGGAGTACTCACCTTTTTATGAAAAGTGACAGTTGGGTCACAGCAATGTCAAGAGTATCAGTTGCTATATTTTTAAGATTGTAGTGCGGCCCAACAGAATATTTTGCATCTTTAGTATATTTGAACGCACTCATTTTTTATTTGTTTAAAAAAATGTTTGTAACAATAACAACTCAAGACAGTTCTCCGTCTTTAGAACATGCTATTGATAACGATTGTGGAACCAAAATGGTCGCGCTCCATGAAATATTCTACAAAGTTGTATGGTTTAATATAACTGAAGCCAAGGGAATAATAAGATTAAAAAATATGAAAGGGGAAGAGACGAAGTTAAACAGTTAACAATACCTGATGGTTATTACGGGTTTTGCTCACTAAAGAAGCAATGAGTAACTTAGACATTACTCTCAAATTAACAATGCAAATCTAAAAACAATGTTAACATTCAAGCCTGAAGCAGCAAGTTACGATTTTGATAACGAGCTAGCTAAAATGTTAGG
Source organism: Conus ventricosus (assembly GCA_018398815.1). NCBI lineage: Eukaryota > Metazoa > Mollusca > Gastropoda > Neogastropoda > Conidae > Conus > Conus ventricosus. The sequence goes on from CM031608.1 coordinate 54,472,169, forward strand.
CTTTGCAATGGCAGTCAGGACGCTCATATGTTTTAGTGTTACACCAGACAAAACTACTTTTGAGGGGGAAAATCCGCTCAATCTTGCATTACATTCATTACTCTATGTTCATTTAGATGAGCTAAGCACTGATGAAAACTTATATAATGGAAGGCCTCAACTGTTTTAAGAGCTCTTCCGTCAGGGAAAGCTGCATATGCGATTATGAAATTATACAATTCCCTAATTTACAGTTTAAAAGATTAGTTTGTGGGAGGGTTGGATCATTTAATATAAAAATCAAAGACAAAACGGGGAAAGTCGTAAAATGTGATAACCTGCACATTGTTTTGGAAATAAAATAATAAGTTGTACTAAAAAATGTCGCGTGGGCCAGAAGAATCCGGAGTTACATTAGCGCCTGTGAGGTGTATAACTTTAGAATTAAAAGACCTTGCAGACGTTACAGACTTTGAACAGAATGGTGAGATAGGCACTTTGTATGGTTTTGAGTACACTAAAGATGGTGATTATAAACGCAAAGAGGTTGGCGACAACAAAAAGTTTCCTAAACTAGAACAACTGCGCAATCTAGAAGCAAATAATGTTGGCCAGTATGAATATAAAATAGTTCGAAAACCTGACCTCAAATGGCATTTAGAACCATATTTAGAATGGGAAATAAAATTTGAATTCATAAGCCCATTTACATTTTTTAGCCGTCAAAAAAGTTTCAGAAAAGCATTCAACTCTGGCCCTTTACATGTAAGTCTTATGCCGGACGACAATAGTCGGAAAGAAATTGAAATAACGCCGTATGGGAAAAAACAGTACATCCTCCACAGAAGAGAAACGGTTTTAAAGAAAGCTTCTACAAAATTACAGTTCTTTCCAAGCAGAAAATTAGGAGATGCGTTCACAATGATATTTGAAATTTCTGTCTTTAAAGATGTAGAGAGGACGGGGTTGTGGGCGTTAGTGACGACCTTATAAAAGGAATTAATATTAGCTGGCAAAACTTAGACGTTAAACATCTTAAAGTTACCATCGTCGTTCTTCATAATGGTGAGGATGTTAAGGTCGTAACAACAAGCGACAAAATCAATGTTGTCTTAAATAGAAACAATTTTACAGAACTGAATTGGATTAATGTTACACATTTAGGCCTCATAGGATTTTATTATACTGAACAGGTTTTGACGGAGAGCATGATAAAAATAATAACTGGATTAGATTAAATTCTATTATAAAACTATGGAGCAGTTAAACTTTATGATAAAAACCCCTCATTGTTCATTAATTTGTGGACAGACTGGTTGTGGAAAACAATATTTGTCCTCGACCTGTTACAAACAGTTTATCGTTATAATTTTGCTCATATTGTGATTTCTGTCCAACGCTTAAATGGAACAAAGAATATCACGATAGAAGGTTTATATGGACTGATGATAACATATTTTTAGTTGATCCTAGCAATAAACTGAGTGAATGTTTAGAACACTTTTATAGATTGTTTGAGGGAACGCAGACACTATTTATTATAGATGACTGTTCGGCAGAAAGAGACATAGTTAAAAAGAGAAACACTTTGCCAAAACTAGCCTTTAGCGGAAGACATGCTGGGATAAGTGTGTGGATTTTATGTCAAAAATATAACTCGGTTTTAAAAGACTTTAGAGAACAGTTAAAGACTGTAATTTTATTTCACATGAAAGACAGATGCATTTGATGAATGTTTGCGTGAAAATGATGTTATTGAGAATGATCAGGAAAAACACAGGATTAAACAAAAACTAAAATCTGAAAAGTTTAGTAAATTAGTATTGAAAACGGATAACCCTACACAGTATGTTTGTTTGTAGATAATCGTTATTTTTGGTTATTGAAGTCTTACTTGTCAGAGAACAGGAAAATGCGGCTTCTAGGTCACTTTCGCCCGAAAACTGGTTGAGGGCGAAAGTGAGTTAGAAGCCGCATTTTCCTGTTCTCTCACCGTTCTTAAAGGCGACTGTCTTGGTTTTGTCCATTTTTATTTACTGAGAGACCCCATTGTTTTACAATAGTTTTCTAAACAGTCTATTTTCTTTTGAAGATTAATAACAGAATCTGCTACAAAAACAATGTCATCGGCATACATCAATGAAAAAAATATGAAGTGAATTAGCGAAAACATTTACCCCATGTGCACAACTGTGTATTAAATCTTGTTGAAACTCGGACAGAAACATAGAAAACAGAAGATGACTTAAAAGGCTTGTTTGACACCGGTGACATATTCGAAACTTCTGTTATCTTATTCCCTACACACACTGCTGCCTTAAGTTTCTTGTAGATTCCTTGTAAAGTATTAAACATTTTTAACATACACACCTTTTGATATAGTAAATAATGTATTTTTTCCCCGTCAAAAAATAATCAAACGTCTTTCAAAAGACCACATACAGTGCATAAAAATGGCCTCCTTGTTTTGTTAAGTACTTTTGTATTATTGATTAAAGCGTAAATATATTGTCTGTTGTGAATATTCCTTACAAAACCCAGCTTGTGCTTCAGGATTCTTCTTCTTCTTCTTCCTCGTTCGCTTCCCATTAGATGAGCAGCCCGTGTCCTCGATGAAGGCTGCCGTCCACCGCAGCTCCTCCAGGGTGCCGTACAACTTGGCTTCCACTGCTGTCGGTGTTGGCCAGTACTTCCTTCTGGATGCTGCATGCGTCATACAGTCTTGAAGGATGTGGTCTGTTGTCATTAGTCCCTCACAACAAGGGCACTCTCCACTCTGTCCAATGCCAAATTTTGTGTGCATGTGGTGGTGCAGGCGATTGTGTCCAGTCCTCAGGCGGAAGATCTTGACCTGTTCCCGTCGTCCCAGCAAATGGTATGTGTCTTCTGGGTTGTGTTTGGGGTGCTGGAGGTGCCACTTTATTCCTTGCTGTGCCTTGATGATTGTCTTAATTTCATCATATGACACCAGGTTGTTGGCCTGCTCCTTCTGTGCACCGTCTTTTGCCAGAATATCTGCTTTTTCGTTGCCTCTGATACCACAGTGTGCTGGTACCCATTGCATCACACTTTCTCCACTCTGGCACTCAGGGCAACAAGGGCTGAAGTAAGATGGTTCTGTTCTTTGCAGCGGAAGTTCTTGAGGGCTTGAAGTGCGGAGAGAGAGTCTGAGAACACCACCACCTGCCCTGTTGTTCTTATGGAGTTCTGCGAGACTGTTGTGGCTGCCTCACAGAGAGCTTCTCGCTCAGCTCGGAAGTTGGTGGAGTATTTTCCTGTTGGGATTGCAATTTCTTCATCTCCGTCTTTGTATCGGAGGACGATTCCAGCTCCACCATCCCTCGTTGCTTCTGTGGCGGAGCCATCTGTAAAGACTGGGGTCCAGTCTTCCTGGGGGTACTGGTTGCAGATGTACTCCATGGCCAGGGCTTTCCTTTGGGTGTCTGACTGTGTTCCTCTCTTCTCCACTCCGGGAATGCTGGTGACGACTGTTGGGAACACCTGCCTCTTCCAAGACGGGTGGGTGACATTTGCCGCAATAGGCTTTGCTTCGTGTTCCATCAAGACTGGGATCTGTCTTTCAAGGCGTCTTGACTGGTGGATGAAGCTGCCTCTTTTCAGCCGGCTCTTGTGGGTCTGCTCATTCTGTCGTTCATTGGAGGGTTTTCAAGGCGTTTGAATTTTGCTGCCTGGATGAGGATCTTTGTGTCCCTTCTGTCCTCCAATGACTGCAGCCCAGTGGTCTCCCCCATCTTCAGAATTGGGGGATCTCATGGCGCCAGTTATGACACGCTGAGCTTGGTTCTGTATCTTGTTGAGATGGTCAAGGTTTGACTTTGCAGCTGTTGCCCATGCTGATGTCCCGTACTCAACTACAGGTCGGACTCTCCTGTGTAGAGTCTCTTCAGGATACGTTCGTCAGCCCCCCAGTCCGTTCCTGCAAGTTTCCTCATGATCGCCAGTCTCAGCTTGGCCCTGTTACTGCATCTGGTGATCTGCTGTTTCCAAGTGAGCCTGCGGTCAAAGGTCACTCCCAGGTAGGTAGGTGTGGGTTCCTCTGCAAGTCTTTGGCTGTTCAGAGTCAGCTTCGCCTCTTGCTTCTTGCTGGATAGGCTGAAGACTGTGTAGGTTGTTTTGCTTGAGTGACAGAGACAAGCCATTCCTTGGTCCAGTCGCTGATCTTATTGAGCGCAGTTTGGAGGCGTACCTGTGCTGTAGTGGTGTACTCTTCAGAGCACCATAGCACCAGGTCATCTGCGTAGATCGCTCCTCTGACCCCTCTTGGCAGATCTCTGACGATGTCATCTATAAAGATGAGGAACAGCGTTGGCGAAAGGACTCCTCCTTGTGGTACTCCCTGTCTCAGCACCTTCTTCTTGCTCTTTTGGCCCTGAATCTTTACTCGGGCTTGGCGGTTGCGTAGGTACTGGCTGATCCAGGTGTACATCCTCCCAGACACACCACATCGCCGTAGTTTAAGCCTGAGTCCGTCCTTCCAGACATTGTCGAGCGCCTTCTCCATGTCAATCCAGACAGCAAGCGTGTTCTTCTTTTCTTGGAAGGCGTCCTCAATGCTTTGCGTGATGAATGTGATCTGGTCTTCTGTTGATCTGTGTTGGCGGAAGCCCGCCTGTTCAGGGCTCAGCAGCTGATGCTCCTCATGGTGCCAGACAAGCCTTGTGTTGACAAGTCTCTCCATCAGCTTTCCCTAAGCAGCTTGTAAGGCTGATGGGTCTGTAGCTGTCAGCCTTCGACTTGTCCTTTCCCTTTTTGTGAATGGGGATCATGTCTGCTTCCCTCCAACACTGTGGTACTGATCCGGTCTTCCAGCTGGAGTAAAAAATTGTTAGAAGGACTGCCTTGCTCTTCATCCCAAGATGCAGAATCATTTCATTGGTGATTCCATCTGGTCCAGGTGACTTCTTCAGGCTGAGGCTCTGCAACGCTTCCTCCAGCTCTTTCTCTGTGAAAGCTGTGGTCATGACTTCCTCTTGGGGCTCTTTCTCATGAAGTTCACCTTGGGCCCTGTGTACTGCAGCTCTATGTTCAGGAGGGACTTCCAGATTGCTGATGTTTTCATAGACGTCTATGAAGTGGTCTGCTGCTTTCTTTCCAGAGAGGTAATTTCCATTTTCTTGTATTGTTATTGTGGACTGATTTGTTGTTTCGTTACTGAGGGTTCTAGCCAGTTTCCACAGCTTGCTGCCATCCTTGTCGAGATTCAGGCTTTCAGTTTTCTCTTGCCAGCTTTTCCTTGCAGCTTGTGCGCAGGACAGCTTGTATCTGGGTTACTTCCTTCAGCGCTATGTTATTCTCCAGTGATGGCTGCTTTTCTGCTCGGTTCCTGGCTTCCGTAACAGCATCTTCCAGATTCTGAAGTTCCTCTGTCCAGTAGGGCTTGTAGTTTTGCGTGCTCCTCTTGGGATGGATTCTGTAGCAGCTTTCAAGACGGACTTTGTGAAGTCTTGAACCATTTTGTTTGAGTCCTTCTGCTGATGTTGATTGGCTTTGTGTATGTGTCTGTGGGGGTCTCGAAGAAGTCCAATCCACCTTTTTATAATTCCAGCAGGGAAAACACTTTGCTTGAGGAGCCTGTAACTTGAGGTTGATAGAGAGTTTTACGGGCTTGTGGCCACTTCCTCCAAGCTGGTTGAGGACTGTTCTTTTGGTTCTGACGAACACGTCATTGGTGGCGAACGCTAGATCTGGTGTTGATGTGGTCATCCAGCGTCTAGAGTAGAAGGTGGGTTCATCATCTTCTTGGTTGATGAGATGAAGATGTGTGTCGATCTCCCAATCCTCAACTTCTTCGCCTCTCTTGTCCGTCTCGTCATAGCCCCATCTCTCTGAGTGACTGTTAAAATCTCCCACCACCACACAGTTGTTGTCTGGGATGTTCATGTATGTGAGGAAAAGATCACGATCTTGAGGTCAATAGACATTGTAGATCCTGATATTGTGTTCTTTAAGGAATATATCAACCCCTTGGATCTCTGCCTGTTGATTGGTGTTGATCTTGAGTTCTTGTGCGGCGATGGAATTCCGCACCAAGACAAGCACCCCTCCTTTGCTTCTTTCCTCACGGTCCAACCTGATGGTCTCGTAACCCCTCACTTGAAAGCGATGGTTTACGGTTAAATGTGTCTCTTGGACACATGCGATATCAATATTTTCTTGTTGCATCCTTTCTGCCAGACCAAGATTCTTCTTATGCACCCCTTCTGCATTCCACTGGAGAATGTTGAGCATTCTGGGTGATATTGTTTGCTTGGCACCAGCAGGAGGATGAGGTCTCCTTCTTCCTCGCATAGGCATGCGGAATTTCCTTGTCCGACCACCGACTGCTTGGGGTGGGCCCCTTTGAGGCATAGGGCCCGGCTCTCGACCTCCCCGGCGGGTCTCCGAAGGTCGAGCGCCACATCGAATTTCTGTGGACTGCATCATCATGAAAGCGTAGATGCGTGGTATCGTGGTTTTAGTTGCGCCAGTGGCCCGATACCTCCGTCTTCAGCTGGAGTTTTCTTTTGGGTGCCTCACCCTTAGCTCATGGCCCGTACGTCCTACCCTGTGAGCACAGGGGGAATTGTTTTTCCGGGGATCCCACCCGTGGCTAGAGGTTATAAACGCGCCTCTTGACCGCATGATGAGCCCGTTTTAGGATACATGGGGTATTTCAGTGAGGACAACAGTGCCACCTGTTGACCCAGCTCGTCCTGGTAGGAACATCGCCAGTTGGTCCGGACTGCTTATTCGCAGCTAACCCCCATATCTGAGGGCCGTTCCCCTATCCGCCACCTGGGGACCCGCCGGGTTGGGGATGGTCGCCCCACTACTGAATTGGAGGCAGTCTGGTCCCGGGTGCTTCAGGATTATAATT